>CM069453.1:56118317-56302400 GCA_035610835.1 Ophiura sarsii | reverse complement strand
ATGATCACCCTTAGGTTAACCTCAATGACCCTGGCTGGCAATACACACAACACTCTGGGAAGGACATTTGCCAGAGTTGTCAGCAAGTTCATCCGATTTCAGTGCTTTGTGTTGTGTGTCGAACTCGACGAAATGGATCTGTGTTTATTGATGATCATGCTGTCAGAGCAGGGCTTGCTATCAAAATGAACTTGCCTTAGTACTACTAGTATAAAGCCCATTGACTAAAGTTGAACAACTTTATTGCTGTTTGCTGAACGGGTCTCGCATCCGAAATTCACTGAATTTCGCGGTCAACTGAATCATCGGATTGAGTAAGAGTAGCTACGAGTACGAGTAGTACTACTAAAGATACATTATCGACGATATCGATAGACACTCTAGACATAGTAAGATAGAGAGGCCTAATTTACTCGTCTAATACACAATAATTTGGACAGGGTGACTATATTTGGATATGATTATTTATGATGATGCAGTTATCACCTGAGATTGGCATGACTAGTATCCATAAACCACATAGTGATGAACAAGGAATAGTGGAGGATGGGAAAATAACAACCCTCAACTTCGGCGATCACATAGTTACAAAATGAAAGGTTAATTCATTATTATTAATTACTTATGTAATTTGTCACCTACAAATGACCATATAATGTGTAACTCACAGTCACTATAGTTCAGCCAGTTCCAAATTGGTGAATCTTGATTTTGGTATACAGTCAGCGAATGAACTCAGAAGAGCGTCACACGCAAAACGCTTGCATGGCGCAATATGGCGCACAATGTCGCAGCGACATTTATGCGACTCATGGGTGACGCTTGCATGCAAATTCACACTTATTTATACGCTTGGAATAACCCTAACCGCACTGAATCTCACTAAATCTCACTGCCAGAAACTATCTCCAGGCACGTGCTGCTGCATTGCCGCGATGACGTCACCTACCGCAGGCATATGTGGCCACGGAGTTTGTGGCCGCATATGACCTAGGGAGTTAGCTCAGTTGGTAGAGGGACAGATTTGGGTGCGGATGGTCCGGCGATCGAATCCCGGGGGTGCTGGGTGATTTTTCGGGTAAAAAAAATAGCACTTTTTCCCCCTCCCCCCGATACGCACAAAAAACTAGCTTTACTGGTTAGGGTTAATAAATGTCAATTTTTGATGTGCAATAACCCTAACCGCACTGAATCTCACTAAATCTCACTGCCAGAAACTATCTCCAGGCACGTGCTGCTGCATTGCCGCGATGACGTCACCTACCGCAGGCATATGTGGCCACGGAGTTTGTGGCCGCATATGACCTAGGGAGTTAGCTCAGTTGGTAGAGGGACAGATTTGGGTGCGGATGGTCCGGCGATCGAATCCCGGGGGGTGCTGGGTGATTTTTCGGGTAAAAAAAATAGCACTTTTTCCCCCCTCCCCCGATACGCACAAAAAACTAGCTTACTGGTTAGGGTTAATATGTGTGCGAAAAACAAAACCAAAACCAACATTTCTTCTCGCCAAAATTGTGATCCCGGTTAAACCCTCAGATAAGGGAGTGTTCATAAATACTTTGGTGGGGCAGGGGGGGGGGGGAAGGTCCTTAAAAGGGGTGATACAAAAACCCACCCTATTTGGGGGATCAACAACAACAAAAGTTCTTAAAAGTGGATCAAGAAAAAAACCACCCTATTTTTGGGGGGATAAAAAAAAGATCCCTGTAAACACTCCCTAAGGGGGTTAAGGTTATGTTCAAATGGTTGAATTATGGGTCAGTTTGGTGAGAGCTATAGCATAGAGGAATTTGTGGAAGGATTTGGTCAGACGACGGCAGGGGTCGCATTCTGACGCGTCTGCGCGTCCTAGAACTCTCACTTCTTGTAGTGACCCGTCAGGTTTCAAATTTGCAGGTCCCGATCAAAATGAAGGGACCCCTTCAATTTGACGATGTATGGAATGGAAACCTTAAGAAATTCTGTAAATTACATATCCATCCTTTGCTCACAATTTAAATTCATTAAAACTGTCCGTAAAAAAGTAAAATTTTCAAATACCCAAACTTCAGGACCCCTCAATTTCTTTGGGACCCCTTGAATTTGTTTGTTTTAAAAGTCGTATGGGGTCCTGACAAAATTTCATGGGACCTCTCACATGTTTGATCCAGTGCTATCCCTGACGATGGATGGACGGTAGCAATGTGGAATAATTTAGATTTTCTGGAAGAATAGACCTATTGCACCAAACTAGTCTGGCAACCATTAAACTACAACTTCCATTATTTATTCTTTAACTCTTAAATTATTTTTGAAACATCTGACAAAAGGTATTATTTATGATACAAGATCAAAAACAAGTAAATGAAATAAAATTAATGAATATGAGGAAAAAAAAGTAAAACCCAGATGTAAAACGTACATAGTTGTCGAGCGAAATTCATGACGAACGACACATTGTACAGCACAGCCTATACATTACATTGGGACCACATCCACAGCAAAAAGCTCAACAAACTATTATTTTATTCGTAACTTATACATTTGTAGACAGGAAGTATCTATTATCCCGAGTACAGACATGCCTAGGGGGTTAAGGGGGTGTTAACCAAAATATATGAAATTTATCAAGCGCTGTAACTTTTGAAATATTAATATTATGTGTATAAAACTAAAGTATACAGTTTTGGAAAGGAAATGAGACAGAGAATACATATTGGTATCAAATTCACTAACAGTTCTGATTCTTTGAAATTTGAGCCCCCCCCCCCCCCCCAAAAAAAAAAAAATCATTTTTTTGCTCAATTTTTTCGGACAGTTCCAAATGCGGACAACGTAACAAAATCAGTTTTTGGTAAGAAATACCGAAATTGCACCCAAATCATCTAATGACCAGTCACTAGGACCAGTATTTTTATTTTTTCATAACTAGATTTTTAGTTTTTACCTCAAAAGTGATAAATTTCATATTTTTGGGTTAACACCCCCCTTAAATCAGCCATTCGCCCATTTCTTAGTCACATGCATTGGATCCGACGGCAACTCCCATGCTATTCACTATTGCTGCATCATGTCATATTACGGAGCATGTTATTTATAATCAATTGTTAAAAAGGGACATTCATCATCAGTTTAGTGATGTCATCATTTTTTTTTTTAAAGGTAGATGTTCCGATTTTCAACTTGAAGTTTTCTATTCTACATGAAAGGTCATCCTTAAAAAGTTGTGTTCCAAAGTTTGAGTTGCATAGCTCTCTCTAATGGTTCTTATTTTAGACGCACAAGATGCTGTGAACTGTACCCATTGAGTAGTACACAAACTATATCGGTGGTTACCACCATTCGCGGTAATTCGACGTTATTTCATCGATTTCTCCGTAATTATACCGATTTAGGCCGTCAAATTTCAGTATGATGATGAGAAAAATACAAGCTTTCATATGATGGAAAATCTCTGTATGTTGAAATAATTCTGTGTTACGAAAATGTGATCGGGTCATCTACCTTTAAATGGGAAATGTTTTTATTA
The DNA here is from genome assembly GCA_035610835.1 of Ophiura sarsii. Classification (NCBI taxonomy): domain Eukaryota; kingdom Metazoa; phylum Echinodermata; class Ophiuroidea; order Amphilepidida; family Ophiuridae; genus Ophiura; species Ophiura sarsii. The sequence continues at coordinate 56,298,892 of CM069453.1, read as the reverse complement.
AATTTGCTTCTAAACAATGGAATACGGTACCATACTATGGAAGTATAACCGAATCTCTGCTATTCACTTTACATACAGTCTCGCAGGGATCATCATAAGTCAATCTTTAGGTAACATTTTCAGAAAGAATTTTGTTTTTATAAGGCCACAAATTAAATTAATTGTTTGTCTCAAAGCTCCCGCGCGCGTTAGTTTATTGATGCGCATTAGCGCAAAAAAAAAAAATCCAAAATTTCAGATTTTTCAGATTTTCATTGATCACATCATCTTAAATACAAAAGTTCACTTTTACAAGGATTTCAATATTTTATATTTAAAAAAAAAAAAAAACTTGAAAAAAAACCCGCATTCCGCATTAGTTTTACAACAGGAGAGAAGCTTTGAGACAAACAATTAATTTAATTTGGCCTAATAGGTATGTTAGCGGTTTATCACTGTATAACACAATTCTGAAAATGTCAAGATTTTTTCTCTCAAAAACTTCAGATTAAGATTGACTATGCTGATCCCTGAAGGTCTGTATGAAGTGTATTATATAAACAGTTTGGTGAGTTGCCAAGTTTCCTGCTGAAATTGCTCTAGAACCGATATTGAAGGCTTTTGGTTATACAAATAGTAATAACTAAGTCTGGATAGATTTTTGTTAAAGGTATATTATGTGATCTTTCCAGGGAACGCCCTCAACATCAAAAAAAAATAGAAAGCAGATTTTCTTGCAGATTTACATCATGCATACATTCCAAGTTACAGGCCGATACGGTTCTTAATTACTTCAAAATCATGGTTTTAGAGTGAAAATAACTGTCGGAATTCCGACAGTTTATATTTTTCACTCTAAATTCACTCTAAAACCATGATTTTGAGGTAATTAGGAATCGTATCGCTCTGTAACTTGGAATGTATGTATGATTTATGATCAGAAATGTAAATCTGCAAAAAAATCCACTTTCTAAAAATAATAATGAATAGAGGGCGCTCTCTGGAAAAGATCACATAATATGCCTTTAAGTCAATTTATTGCAAATCAACTCAACATTGGGCTTTATCTGTCTGGTTGTTATTGTTATACATATACTCTACTAGCATGCTAAACAATTCAACAATTCTTGGGATTTGGGACCTTAAAGGTTCACTCAATCATTTAGTAAATGGAAACGCCCTCATTTTTCTGAGAAACTGGCCTTGTGTGCTTTTTGTAACGTTTTGTTTTTCTATAGTCATTACTCATTAGTATGAGTATGGGTACCAAATGGATAGAAACATGAGTACAGGTCAATAGCATAGCCAGAGGGGTACAAGGGGGGGGGAGTGCCCCCCCCCCCCCCCCTGATACTCCCCCCCCCCCTGAAAAATAATTGACCGGGATAATCAGGAAGGCAGCGGAAAATCGGGAAGGGAAAGAAAGGGAGAAGAGGAGACAAAAAGCAGTGGCGGATCCAGGATTAAAAAATCGTAAAAGGTCCCCAATTTTTTGGCCGTCAGCTCGTGAAATTCTTAAGGGGGGGGGGGGGGGGGGGGGGGGGGGGGGGGGGGGGGGGGTAGCGATGTGGTTGTCCCAAAACCAGCAAAAAAAATCGCAAGGTACAAGTGGCAAATGTACCAACGGAACCTACCTATGTCTCTGAAAAAGGTAAAGTGGTACACAAAAAAGGTATATATTGTCAAATTTTACAGGCGGCGCGTACACGTTAAAGGTATATTGAAGAATTTTACGGGGGGCGCCCGCCCCCTCCGCCCCCCCCCCCCCTGTATCCGCCACTGAAAAGGGAAGGGAAGTTGAAGGAAAGGCAAGGGACAAAAAGGTAGACAGGCAAATTAGTGGAAAATTGCAGTTTTTCACGCCGGTATGGGGATGCAAGATCATGCAACGCCTCTAACCTTGAATTTTGTTTGTGTTTATTTATTGTTAGGTGAGAGGATGTCTCTCCACCTGGATACTAGGATGTGGCTCAAGACGCTGGATTTAGAGGAATATGGCACACTCTTCATGTCACATCCATACGTTGAGGTAAGTAAGATTCAGGAAGGAGCTAATACAAATATTGACTGTAATGAGGGGCATGGTGTAAATTATAGGCCCATGGTGATCTGGAAAACAAGCGTGCCCCAAGGGGGCTATCATTTTCTTCGGGAGGGGGGGTCACAAATATGTCAATGGCCTTTGTTAATAAATTTATAACCCCCCTATCCGATACAAAATAATTCTATGACCCCCCCCCCCCCCCCCCCCCCCCCCCCCCCCCCCCGGCCTATCGAAGTTAGATTTTTTTTAATGACTAAAATAGCAAATAATGAAAAATAAACAGGAAAGGTGTTGTATATGTACATTTATAAGAAATATGCTTAGATGAATGCGCGCGAAACGCGAAAAAAATTGCCGTTTTGAAATTTTAGAATCTGAATTGCTACACAAAACTATAACCCCCCTATTTTAGATTTTATAAAATTATGACCCCCCCCCCCCCACCATATTTGTGCCCCCCCCCCCCCCCTCCCGAAGAAAATGACAGCCCCCTAAGGGGAGAGGGAGAAAGCTGGAGGAAAATGGCACCCTCTTCATGTCATATCCATACGTTGAGGTAAGTACAAGGTCTTAACGTGGATTTGAAAGTTGCCCGCTCAAATTTGAGCCAGATTATATACAGAGCCAATGAATATGCCCTATACGCATACATGTCATACTATCCCACAGTGAAAAACCAAATGTAAAAATGAAAATCAAACTTTGTTTTGGTTTCGGACACAAGCTTTGTGTAAATATTCAGTCAATCTTATGGGTAATATCTCAAATTAAAGGGACACAATGTCATGTTGAATTTCTTTAATTTTAAGATGAACATTAAAATTGCCATTATTGTTGTTTCTACTAAAAAAAACACCAGCAAAACTTGATTAAACAATGTTTTAAATATGTTGGAATTTACCAGCCTTAACCATGTAAAATGCTGATTGGGCCCGATTAGCATTTTTTGATCGACGTTTTGTTGTACAAAGAGGGCTGATTTTTCTTAATCCTTACAGGTGTAAGTTCATACATGTAATACAATTGTAAAAATATATAAATCCTATATTTTTGTAATTGAAGGCGCTGCCTCCACCACATCTCTTAATGCCCCTTTAATCAAATATTCACCAGCTGATCTATCAGGGACAAATCCTATTTTGATATTAACCATGGAAACACAACTAACACTGTGTTTGTGTTTCAGTACAAGGATTTGAAATAAATCCAGAAGGAGTGTGCAAACTAAAGGGAGTTCAATCCTTGTTTTGGTATAACGTTTTAGAAAGATTAAGATTGGAATGTTTTGTTGTAAAATAATATCTAGAGCTATTTTGGGCTGATACCACTACCTACAGGCTGCATAGAAGTCCTTTGGGTGCAGACAAATAATTATATTTAAAACATGCCTTTGGCTCTCTTGAAATATGTGATACTTGCAGCGTTGCCATTGAAATGTGTCCCAAAGCGCGGCAGTGCAAGTGCCGTCTAGGCTATCAACAAATAGTAGCCCAATTTTCGTTGAGCCCATTGAACATACATTGGTAGCCCAACTTGTTTGCAGTTGTGGCACCCGTTTTTGTTGTGGCTATAGCGCAAGCTGCCAGGGTTTATAGTTACACTAGAAACATGCATGGAATTCCATAATACAAGATAATCATATGTGAGCAACCTGAACATGACTTAGTTTTCAAATGCAATTCCAGGGGAGGGGGTATGTGCCACCCTGAAGACCCCCTTTTTCACTCTCTTCTGCTCGCTCTTAAGACCACCACCACTTTGAGCCAGCATCAGCTCTTAAGACCCCCATTTTATTGAAAATTTGAATACTAAAACCCAAATCTTTTGAATAATTGGCATTCTCCTAAACAAATTTTTGGGGAAATTAGTTCTTAAGACCATACTTTTTTGGAGTAAATTAGTTCTTTTAAGACCCTGTTTTTCATCAAAAATCTGCTCCAAAGCCCCCAATTTATTAGACCGTGGATGGCACACCCTACCCAAAAATAAGTTGAGTGGCTCCCCCGGTGCGGTGCAATTCCTCACAACATGTAATGCCATCGCCTATTCTCTATGCTCAATGCATGTGAGCAGACTAGTGTTTTTCAAGAAATTAATCAATATGATAAAAATTCAGATTAAATTATCTTTGTTTAATCATTGAAACTAGCCGAAACTTTTGAACAGTCACTGAATTCACAGTCAGATATTTAATCCCCTTGATAATTTTGGCTCCTAATTTATATCATTATGCTATGTAAAAACATGCAAAAGCCTACATGTACAATACACCAATGCCTCACCCTGTGCAACACTCAGAATTATGCCAATGAGCTAACCTTCCATGTGAACTGTTATTGTGGTTACCTTCTTAGAAGGTAAATTATTATCAAGGTACATGTAATGTGATGTAATAATACTTATAAGGCAACAAAGGCTGTTTTGAAATTGTTCTCAAATGAAATGGGTAATCAATTGTTTTATTACTTGGGAAGTAAAACTGTGAAGTATAATATAACCCTCCTCGTAGAGCCGCTATTTCAAAAATCACCCTTCATGCAGTTTCAGTGGACATTGACTTTGGGTACGCACGTTCATTCCCAAAATCGCAGATAAGAGGGGAGTCTGCAGACATTTATATCTGCGATTTCCGAAAATAAGGGGTGTTTTTTGAAGCTATGTCCGCGGAAGAAAAAAAACCAAAACGATAAGCCTATTATATTTGAAGACCCTATATGTCCACTCCTGTGTGCATACATGTAAAGGGAGTATTTTGAACCAAATGTGTCCTCGTTTTTGCCAAAATAAGGGGGACTGTTTAGGACGTGTCCTTGAAATGGTAAAATAAAGGGTGTTTTTTCTGGCAAAATGTCCACATTTTTGCACGAAAAAAGGGGGGCAAACGAGCAAAATTGTCATGAAACGCCGTCAAATAGGGGGTTATTATTTCATTCTCCTGGAACGATCATGTGTTCTCTGAATACGAGGAGAAACACAGTGGAAACTAGAGATAATTGTGATCTTAGATCACGGATATTAGTCGAGGGTTTTGACCTTTGACCTTGGTATATGTTGTCAAAGGGCAATAACCTTATAATATCTTAAATTGTACTATATTTGATAATTGGTTTTTATAAATTTTAGCCCTGAAGTAGTTTAAAAAATACATTTTGAACCCTAACGACCTTTTCTTGACCTTTGACCCCAAACTTATAATTGACTTTTTTTCTTGGCTTATCAATGCGCACAAGAAAAAAAGTAGTCCGGTCAAAATCTGAGCATGTCTTCAGTTTTACACCTGTATTGTTCAATGACCCCTAGTGACCCCGTGTGACATTTCACTTTTAGTGGAGAAGCACCCTATATGAACATTGATACGAGGAATCTTTTGACTAATTCTGACAATCATAGGTCATTTTCTCTCGGACAAGTAGTATTTTGAGTGCGAGGAGTAAAAATGTACATTTTGACCCCTAGGGAACTTTTCTTAACCTTCGACCTTAACAATATGATTGACTTTTGTTCTTGTCTCATCAATGCCCACAAAATAAAAGAAACCCGGTCAAAATCGGAGCATGCCTTATATTTTCCCCCTGTAAAGTTCAATGACCCCTAGTGTACTCGTTTGACATTTCACTTTTAGTATAGAAACACCATATATGTACATGGATCCAAGGAATCTTTTGACCAATTCTGAGTATCATCAGGCATTTCCCCTCGGACAAGTAGGGTTTTGAGTGAATGGAGAAAAAAATTACATTTTGACCCCTAGTAACCCCAAATAAAATTTCGATTTAAAAAACCTAACTATTATATATGCGGACGGTCAAAAGGAATATGTTGGCCAATTGAGACGATCCTAGGTCATTTAACTAAATTGCAAATGCGTTTTAAGTGAAAATCACGTTTTGACCCCTAGTTACCCTTTTGTGACCTTTGACCCCTTATGCTTTACAACCTTAGTAGTGGTGCACATAAGGGTACTTATGACCCAATATGGTTAAAATCGGCTCAATGGTTACGGAGCTATAGGTCTTATGACAGGAGAAAGAAATAAATATATATTAGTCTCAACACGTTTTTGTCCTCTGGGGCGTGCCATAGTTTGGCACGTTTTTATGATAAGAAAAGATTATATGTGCATCCCCTTTTTCTCAAATAATTTGTTAATCCTTTATATGATTTGCTGATTCTGTCACTATTTATGTCTTTTGTAGTACTGAGTCCGAAGATGTTTGAATGGAAATCTAACTCCATTTCCGCTTTGTGATATTAATTTTTTTGCATTAATTCGTACTTCTATTACACATTTGTTGATGGAATGCCGTATATGACATTATACGGATATCAACACGACATGCCAGTGCTTACATTTTGACCCCTAGTGATCTTTTCTTGACCTCTGAACCAAAACTTGTAATTGACTTTTTTGCTTGGCTGATCAATGCGCACAAGAAAAAAGTAGTCCCGTCAAAATCGGAGCATGTCTTAAGATTTTCACCTGTATAGTTCAATGACCTCTAGTGACCCCGTGTGACATGTCACTTTTAGTGCAGAAGCACCCTATATGAACATGGTCAATATAAATCTTTTGACCAATTCTGACAATCATGAGTCATTTTCCCTCGGACAAGTAGTATTTTGGGTCAATGGAGTGAAATTTACATTTTGACCCCTAGTGACCTTTTCTTGACCTTTGACCTTAACAATATGATTAACTTTTGTTCTTGTCTCATCAATACCTACAAAATGAGATATGACCGGTCAATATCGGAGCATGTCTTACATTTTTTCCCTGTTTAGGTCAATGACCTCTAGTGACCCCATTTGATATGTCACTTTTAATCGCTTAAGACCCTATGTGTACATGGATACAAGGAATCTTTTGACTAATTCTCATAATCATGGGTCATTTCCTCTAGAAAAAATAGCATTTTGAGTGAAATAATAGGTCGTTTTGACCTCTAGTGACCCCTGTGTGACATTTGACCTCTTGTGCTTTCTGATCTGAGTAGTGGTGCACTAAAGGGAACTTTGCTCTGCAGAGTTTTTTTAATCGGTCAAATGGTTACGGAGCTATCGGTCTCATGCCAGGAAAATTGTCAAAAGTGACAGTTAGAATACAGTATATTAGGCGATCCTCGACTAATATAAAGACACACACGGGGTAAAATTTAAGACTTGCTCCGATTTTGACCGGTTATGGCTCATTTTGTAGGTATTGATTAGACAAGAAAAAAAGTCAATCATTTTTTTGGGGTCAAAGGTCAAAAAAAGGTCACTAGGGGTCCTAATGTCGTAAAAATGTACATTTTGACCCCTAGTGACCTTTTGTTGACCTTTGACCCCAAAAAAATGATTGACTTTTTTTCTTGTCTCATCAATACCTACAAAATGAGCTATAACCGGTCAAAATCGGAGCATGTCTTAAGATTTTCACCTGTATAGTTCAATGACCTCTAGTGACCCCGTGTGACATGTCACTTTTAGTGCAGAAGCACCCTATATGAACATGGTCAATATAAATCTTTTGACCAATTCTGACAATCATGAGTCATTTTCCCTCGGACAAGTAGTATTTTGGGTCAATGGAGTGAAATTTACATTTTGACCCCTAGTGACCTTTTCTTGACCTTTGACCTTAACAATATGATTAACTTTTGTTCTTGTCTCATCAATACCTACAAAATGAGATATGACCGGTCAATATCGGAGCATGTCTTACATTTTTTCCCTGTTTAGGTCAATGACCTCTAGTGACCCCATTTGATATGTCACTTTTAATCGCTTAAGACCCTATGTGTACATGGATACAAGGAATCTTTTGACTAATTCTCATAATCATGGGTCATTTCCTCTAGAAAAAATAGCATTTTGAGTGAAATAATAGGTCGTTTTGACCTCTAGTGACCCCTGTGTGACATTTGACCTCTTGTGCTTTCTGATCTGAGTAGTGGTGCACTAAAGGGAACTTTGCTCTGCAGAGTTTTTTTAATCGGTCAAATGGTTACGGAGCTATCGGTCTCATGCCAGGAAAATTGTCAAAAGTGACAGTTAGAATACAGTATATTAGGCGATCCTCGACTAATATAAATACTAAGATTAATAGTTAAGGGTTAATAGCGGTTCTCGGGTTAATAGCGGTTCTCGGGTTAATAGCAGTTCTCGGGTTAATAGCGATTATCGGGTTAATAGCGGTTCTTGGGTTAATAGCAGTTCTCGGGTTAATAGCGGTTCTCGGGTTAATGGCGGTTCTCGGGTTAATGGCGGTTCTTGCGTTAATAGCGGTTCTCAGGTTAATAGCGGTTTTTGGGTTAATAGCGGTTTTTGGGTTAATAGCGGTTCTCGTGTTAATAGCGGTTCTCGGGTTAATAGCGGTTCTCGGGTTAATAGCGGTTCTCGGGTTAATAGCGGTTCTCAGATTGGGAGCAGTTCCTGGAATCAGATAGGGTAGTCTATATATACTGTGAACATCACTTAAAAATATTTATATAGCACATAGTAAAATGTGTAAGAATAGAAGTTCACAAGAATACTTTCTCATTTTTGTGGGAATTCAAATTCCAATGGCTTCAGATACCCTAAAGATTACATACAACAAGTTAGGGAACTTCTTTTTTTTATTCCTAATTTCAATTGGTTGAGATGTGTGTGTTTATTAGGCCAAAAAAAATAAATTGTTTGGTTGCCCTTTCACCTCAATTTTTTTTTGGGTCGGTAGGTCGATTTTTTTTTTTTTTTTTTTTTTTTTTTAGATGTCAAAGAATGCCAAAAATACACTTTCAAGTGAATTAGATATGTTTTTATTTCGAAATATAAGTGTTTTTACAAATGTAAAATGGAAGATGAAAGGGATTTTACATGATTTTTGCATACATTACCAATCTTTTCTTACACAAACAATTCACACTCAGACAAAGCAATATTTAATTTGAAAAATATCTGCTTCGTCAAAATGTTGAACCAAATAGGGGAATCAATTGCACTGTCTATGTTCGCATTCCATTTAAATAAATATATTGATATTTCTATGACGCAATAAAACAAAAGTATAAGTTTCAATGTTAATATTTTATTCAATATTTTCTTGGAAACGTTCAAGCACAATAGATTAGAAACACACCAAGGTGATTGAGCGAAACATGTGAGGTGAGGTGTTATGTTTACGATTGTCATGTACCTGCTCTTTTAGCATCAGCCTAGAAGCTCCTAGAGAGTAATAAAATATGTATGGCCTAAGAATATGTGTCTGCAATACATTTAAAATGAAAAGCAACCTTAATTCACCATCTCGTAAGCATTTATATTCATGAAATTGATTTTTCTTTTTTTTTTAAATTGATTTTTTTTTTTTTTTTTTGAAAAAAAAAAAAAAACGCGACTGAGATTTTGCAATATTTACGGTCGGTCGGGAAAGGGCAACCAAACAATTTTTTTGGGGGGCCTTATAAGACCCTGTTGCATACAGTGTGCATGTACATATTTATGTACACTGCCCTCTACATTTAAAACACATGCCAACAAAACACTGAACAGAGGTTCCAGGAGGGAAAACTAGAGATTGTGATTTGGTTGACTGTAATTTGGGCAAGGAAAATGAAAATTGAAAATATTACGGTAATATTTTCATTTTCATTGTCATTATTAGAATTATATTTTGATCAACTTTTTAAAGAAGAGTAAATACATTTTCATAATATATTTTGCTGTGGATGCTGCTCGCGTCCTGTCATCCATTCCTAAATGTGCACCAGTCCATCCATTACCATGTAGCAAATTTCAGTAACCAACAAGGATCTTCATATTTTTATTCTCGAAAGTAAATATACAATGTTTACATATGTGTTTATATAATGAAATTTTGAAATAAAGTACCCACCAACATTATTTGGACACCATACAATGTATACATGCTACAAATTGAGGGGAAACATTGGGGACCTTGATCATCGGCTTATAACTCTTTACTTGACATTATTGTTTCCCTCAAACTAACAGGTAGCCAGTATATTATAGTGAATAGTTTTCAAAGTATTTTGTTTATCTCACGAACACTATATTGTTTAATGTGTGCTCTATCTTCCACTTCATCCTGCTGTCTTATTAAAATACCTTGGGTCCTAGGTCACTCATTGACTCATTCTATCGTAAATTCCATGTTTCTTTGCTGTTTGTGCAAATAATTTCTTTGAAAACAATAGGGTACCAATCAAATTGTCAATTGTGTGTCTGTTTTGGTACCCTATTCGCGTTACGTACCTAACATGCCCCAGCTTTGAAAAACTACCCTAATTACGTGATTCTTTGGACATGCATTATATAGACATAAGTGAACCCTAACCTTCCCAGAGGCCACAAAATGCCACAGCAAATAGCTGCTGTACCACATGCTTGCCGGGTCTATCTTGTGGCACTGTCACAATCATGAGCTACCCCTGTTAGCCCAATCAGTTAGTAGTCCAACTTCCATGCCAGCAGCCTTGGGCGAAGAGTGATCTTACCCAACCTGTTTTTCTCCCAGGGGGGCCAGTCAAACATAATGTTGTACACATGCGTGACCAAAAAAACGCGTAAAAAGGGGTGTTTTTTCAGTGTTGGACGCGTCACGCGCGTGACGCGTTAACGGTATCAAAAACGCTGATTTTCAAGAAAAAGGGTGGCTTAAAATCCCGGCTTAAAATACAGGTGGAACGTGTTTAGGGTAACTTATTTTGTTCCCTGTTAAATATACAAAACTTGTTTAGGGGTCATATTCTGGCAAGAACTTGTTTAGGGGTCAAAATTTGCAAGGAAAAGCGCGCTAAAAACTTGTTTAGGGGGTAATTTTGCTTGCAGGGTAAAACTTGTTTAGGGGGTGTCTGGAAAAATTTGGTCACGCATGTGTACACCATTATGCTTGACTGGCCAAATATATATGTAAGTAGTCCATATATATGTAAGTAGTCTATATATATTAAAATCCCGGCTTAAAATACAGGTCGAACGTGTTTAGGGTAACTTATTTTGTTCCCCGTTAAATAGACAAAACTTGTTTAGGGGTCATATTCTGGCAAGAACTTGTTTAGGGGTCAAAATTTGCAAGGAAAAGTGCGCTAAAAACTTGTTTAGGGGGTAATTTTGCTTGCAGGGTAAAACTTGTTTAGGGGGTGTCTGGAAAAAATTTGGTCACGCATGTGTATACCATTATGCTTTAGACAAACATTTTGATATATTCTACTGAAACTGCAAAAGGAGGTATATTTCTTGAAATAGACCCATGTAACACAAATGTAGCCCAGGTTAAAAACGTGACTATAAAGGACGGACCTTAAATGACATAGCACAATACATTGCTTCCTTAATCATGTATAGTGTATTGATAATAATAGAAATAATAGTTAGAGAAACACACTGAAAACTTTATTGTTTAATATCTTCATTTTGGTTAATTACATAAAAAACTTGGGGAGGTTCAGAAAACTTACCTACATGCAGTCTAGGATTTCATACCTAGGGAAATTAATTGATGAATCGAGAATCAAATGATGAAAACCTGGCAAAAAAAGTGGACTGGTTGAAATGATGACCTTAAACATAGGCTGACATGACCCCTTTCAGACACCATCGATGCTATATGGTCACAATTCTACCCTTTTCGACATTGTCTCTGACAAGCATGTGTACCAAGTAATATCTTGAGTCCCCCCCCCCCCCCCTCCGAGGGATTGTGATCCGTTAGAATTTGACCATGAAGGAATCTTTACATTGTCTTCTCTAATAATGAAGAGCTTTCAATTGCATTTGATTTCAATTTATAAACCATTTCAGATATTCACCAAGTAATTGATAATGGTCTCTAACTAAGCAAACCAATTCATCTGTCTGAATACTTTGTTCTTGAAACCCATTAATTTCATGTCAAGGATGGACTTAATTGAATTAAAAATCTCTTTACAAATGAAGAGCTTAGCTTAACTCTTTACCTGACATAGACGCATTAATGCGTCAACACAACTTTTTTACGTTTTACCCTATAACTCGTTAACCAAACATCGGAAGTATGGCAAACTATACCTTTTTGGAATCCTTGTGCTTAGCCGAACAATTTGGTATGCCTTTTAGTGTAATTAAAGGCATTTGAATTTTTGTGCCCCTGTGTGGCGGCCATTTTGGATTTGGATTTTGGATTATATTTGTCGTGCTGGTCGTACACGATTCTAGTCGTTGCGCCATAACCGAATAACCCACTACAGCAAATTTGGTATAAAAATGTTCAGAATTATAATGCCCATCTCTTGAAAGCATTTTGAAGGGCTCAAGTAGTATAGTTTTCATACAGGACTACTAAATATTTGTAAAAAAATATGTTACAAAAATTGCATGCTGGGTAACGGTTACCATGGCAACCGCCACGATCGTCCGGTATCGTTGAAATTTTCACAGAAGTGTCCGGCCACTCATAAGCTTTCAGAATATATATAGTTTTACTACCTTACAGAGTCTCATATTCAAATTATAAGTTGATATTTACATGCATGTGCAAATTCACAATTTCTTCAAAAATTAATTTGTCAGGGAAAGAGTTAATCTATGTTTGCTATAAATATCAGGATAATTGACCTTATTTTCTAGTGTTGTGCTTGCACTGGCTTTGAATGTTAAATCAATTATAACTAAGTTCAACTAGAAGGATTTTCCCTGAATTCTTTGAATTTCCCGCTACAAAACCGTATTAGTCATGATCCTTCAGTCATTTTGATGACTTCATCCCTTTGTATATGTGCCCCTGAGATAATAATGGACTAGTCCATTTCTATAAGTCTATTTGCTATGTTTTGCTACAAAATGTGATCCTTTTGATTTCTATTTTGCTTATTCATATTAAAGCACTATTATTGTATGCATACCTCTCCAACCTCTCTTTGATAAGAGGATTCCTGAGTTATTATTGCACCTATTATTAAGCGGCTGAGTAAACCATCAATATTTATTCTGCTGGCTGGCTGGCCACTCAACCCACCTATAATAAGTCTTGCATTATGGTATCATCTCAAATACTGACTGGCTGGCTGATAAGACTCACTGTGCATACATGGAGCAGTCAGTCTGAGCATCATCTAGCTTCATGGTCTGAGTGAGAGATAAAGTTGATAATAATTCTGTCCATGAAAATATTGTTATTTGACTGTACATGTAGCTGCTATACATGTTGGTCTCAGAAAATGAACAGCTCTATCAAATACTTGTTTCGTCAAGTTCTACTGTTATGCTCTATATTTAATCAAATTTATGTCATTTGATTAATTTTTGTCTCCATGATCCTCTTCAGACTCTGCTACATTTCACGGAGAAGGATTTGCAAGGATTAGGTATCAGCAATGCAGCTCATCGTGCTCGCCTCTCCTCCAATATAGTGTTCATTAGAGAGAAGCTCAAGTGCTCCAGTAATGGTAAGTCTATGCCTCGATTGCCTCGATCGATCGATATAAGAATTGGGTCATCGTGACCCTTGACTCCGAAATTGGTGGGGGGAGGGGAGGTCCTCAATAATTTATGACGGTCCCTGTATATTTCGAGCCCTGATTATGAGGATCTATGGTTTATCGTATGTCATAATCCATGGAAGTGGGACTTGAAATTACTGTCTATTTTATGCTTACATGCGTCCTGCACTTTTCTTTCCCGATTAGGTGGATGGGAAGGGAAACATGATTTGTTATTGCACCCCCCTGACGCAAAAGTTACCCGCTATGGGCAGGTGGGCGGGTGCTATTTCCAGGCCTGAAAAGATTCCTCTTTCCCTTTCATGACACCATCCCATCTTCTATACTTGTGTGTTACTAACGCATACACAAAGATTGAGAATAATTTGATTCAAGACTTATATTTTTGGAACTGCACAAGATTGGAATAATAGAAGCCAGGGGTACATAGTTTTGCCAATATTTGGGCTCTAAGTTGTTTTTCACACAGCAGAATAAAGATGTGTTTTCTGGCGTGAGCATTTTGTTTCTTAAATGAAAACTCCTTATGTTGATTTCCATCATCAAAGCGCAAAAAATTGAAAGGAATTCTATGTGCCAAGCTTCCAATGTTGAATGGTTTAATTTGGCAAAAAAATGAAAATTGCTCTATGATTGGTTTTAGACACATAGCTCTGTTAATATTCAGGCGATCTTCACATTAAAGATATGACATTTGTTTACTTTCATATTTGTACGTTAGTTTTGGAGTTTATTGTTGTTGTATTTATACAATTACCTGGTAAGTTACTTTTTTGAGGATTGTATAAAATTCTGCTTCGCATGATGTACAATATAGAGCACATGAATCATCTCAAGTTTTTCCCAATGATCAATTATGAGATATTCTGTTTGCTGGGAAATCTCCTGGGGGTAAGATTTAAGGCTTCTATGTACTTCATGGTCATCATTAGATCACCTCGTTCAAAATTAATTAAATAGTGTTCATTGATATTCATATTTTGCTAATGCTTAAAATGCTAATGAATTTCAATTGTGATGCTGATTCATATCACTTCTGATGGCAGATAGTAAATGTTGAGTAAGGCCAATTAAAAAAATTGTTTTGTTGCTCGTAAGTGCCAAAAGTCTTGAAGTCGGGTCGGATCGATTTTATTATTATTTTTGCTGACATATATTTACTGACAGACGACCATGGTTCATGTCAAGACAAAATTGGTAAAAATGTCAATATGACTAATGTTTTTAGTGTGATAATAGTTAGTTATAAAACAATTTATTCAAGCAAAATAGTAATATTTTTACAATTTGGATAACATTTAAATCTTTATAAAAAGAAATTGCGACCCTAATTTTTGAGATGTTAGGGATGGTCACTGAGGGCAATAGAACAATTTTGTTTGGCCTAATTATAAGTATCAGTGTATACTCCATATTTTCATTATCTGATGCATGCACTACACCTGTTTCTGTTTTTATAAAGAGTACTCTTCTACCGGTTTTCTTTGGATAGTGTTATCCTCATTGATGATAACAAAGAAAAAAAGAAAAACATTCAAAAGCAAAAAAACAAACACATAAAACACACACTAGGAAAACAAAACAAAACAAACTTAAGCAAAGCAACAAACAAAACAGAACAAAAAACCTATGAAACACTCACTATTTTGAGTTTTTTCAAACGATAAAAAAAAAAAATTCGTGAAAATGTGGTCTATTTTCGTGAAAATTTGCGAAAATTAGGTGTATTTTTTCGATAATTTGCGAGCCTTTGGTCTATAATGAAGCAAACCCCCTAGAAATGGGTACCGTCTTTTCCAAAATCACCCTTTGAAATGGGTAGGGGTTTTGAATCTCCAGCTGCACCTGCACACCCCCGACCAAACCAAATCCGCCCCCCCCCCCCCCCGGGCAAAAAGCACTCTAACCATTAGAGTAAAGCAACTAAGGGCAATCTCATGCAGAGATTGAATGTGTTGCATGCTGAGACTACTGTCTGTATAGCAACAAAATTTCGCTGGCATTTTCATTTTGCTATTTTTGCTAGGACCTCTATTCGCTAAATCAAAAAACCGCTAATTAAGATTTTATACATCAGGTTAACATAGCAAGATTATTAAAATTAGTGAAATTAAAATGCCATTAAGAGGTGTTTTTTTGCAGATTCGCTAAATTTTAATGCCGTGAAATTTAGTGTTTTACAGTATCCTCATGAAGCTATTAGGCAAAATAAAAAATAACCTGTTTCGCGTCCCCTCCCGCTTCCTTTTTTGGGTCCGCTTTTATTTTATTTTTTTCTCTTTATTTCAGTCATAACTTTTTTTGTTCAGGAGTTTCAGAGTTTAAGATGTTTGTATCTTCCATGATATATGCATTTTACACAAGTTTTGTAGTGACCAACCCCTCAGAACCATGAAATAAAACAGATTAAAAAGGGCCTCCTCCGTTTTCAGGTTCGCAAAGTTTATCGCTAATAAACCAGGGTGATTTTGAAAAAAGTCCCGATGCTAAACATGTTTTTATTTTTATTTTGCCTTAGTCTACTTGGCATCTTCTTGTGGATAAGTTTACATCATAATCCATTGCTGGTTCTCTTCATCCCAATTTCCCTCAATAAAACATTTATGTAGTGAACGAAAATGTTAAATTTTGAATAAAATAGGTGGCATAACCCTAACCGTGTTTATAACAGGGATCGCAATTTTGTGTGAGAAAACACCAACTACATCGCCGGGAATTAATCCGGGCCCTTAACCCCCACCGCACATCGGCCCACCCACTAAGCCACGACCCTCAGCTACTCGTTCGAGCAGTATACCGCGCTCACTATATAGGGCTCGGGTGATTACGTCATCGAAAACTATCTGCACATGCGCGTGGAGATCGGCTTGAAATAAAGTGTGCACTACCTTAAATTCTTTTAAAGATGTAGCCTGTGGTACATGTACTTGGGTTTTCCCTGTAAAAAGGATTTTTTTTAAAGTAAAGCTTGAACTAAAAGTGTGCACTACCTTAAATTCTTTTAAAGACATAGTATATGGTACGTACATGTACTTAGGTTTTCCCTTTAAAAGGGATTTTTTTTTAGTAAAACTTGAAATAAAGTGTACACTACCTTAAATTATTTTCAAAGATAAAGCCTATGGTGCATGTACTTAACACTTTCCACGCAGCTATATTACTATTGTTTTACCATTATACAAAACAGATTTGTCAGAAACCTTTCCAAATTTTCAAGGTATATCTCAAGAATTAGTGAACTAATACTAGGCTTATTTGTACTTATTCCAATGCATTTCACATGGTGATTCCGAATATGGTAATGAAAATCAATAATTTTGATATTTTTGAATCATTTTGTGACATTTTGGAATGTCGTCTGCAGCCGCCTGCCGCGTGGAAAGTGTTAAGGACCACTAAAGCTGGTTACTGCATGACTCATTCCTGAACTTTGTTCAAGAAGTATGCATGCCTGAAGGCAGAGGTAGGAGATTTAAGGAGAATGCATGCATGGTCAGATGAAGCACCTAATTGATCAACATGATCATGATTGTGCATGCATAATTGCATATCGTGGATAACGAACCTAATTTAAAGTGGATTACCGTTACTCCAGTTATTTTCATCAATATTGGGGAGGGGGGGGGGGGAGCACTTAGAGGATATGAGGTTACAGAGATGTACCACCAAATAGGGTCCCATTTTTCACCTGTCTGGTATAAAATGGATGACTCGTTTTCATAGCCATTTTGGGTAAATTTATGGGTCTGATATCCTTAATTTTGCTCTTTTCCTCAGACATTTGAGCCAAATCTGTCAAGTGTCAAATCTGTAGGAAGATTATGGGTTTCTGGGAAAAACATTGATTAATTTCCCCTAAAAATTGGTAAATATTTGGTTCAATTTTAATTTTGCTGGCGGCACATCCCTACCACAAAAGTATCTGAGTGCCCCCCCCCCCCCCCCCCCCCCCCCACCCCCCCCCTGGTCTGGAAGATGCGGACCAAATTGACTAGCTAGTTGGTATCTAGTTAACTGACTGGTATTTAGCATAGCTTAAGGGCTTTGGAATATATAAAATTACAAACCTTGGAATATATAAAATTGCAAACTAATACAGTGTACATGTAGCTTTCATTGTTTGAGGTATGTGCAGGCTTATACTATTAGTGAGGCTATCTACAGGGTGTATCAAAAGAAATGCAACCCTTTTCCTTTGAACCATTAATACCCCTGTATAAATCCCCTCTTATTCTACTAAAATGTAGATCAAGGATGAATGTGGCAAGGCATGGTATATAAAATCTCTAGAGTAATTCTGGTATTACATATTCTCCCGCTGGTTTCAGTCAACATTGACTTTGGGTACGCATGATCGTTCCAAAAATCGCGGAAAAGGGGGGGGGGGCGATTTCCCTTAATTAGGGGTCATTTTGGAAGCTATGTCCGCGATTTAAAAAATTAGGGTGTTTTTTGAAGAGGCTATGTCTCTCAGAGACTACACATATAATACCCCCACATCCCTTTGAAATTCAAGAATTCGGGACATAATAGCAACCGCCCTCTGTTGTTCTTTTATCGCCTAAAACTCGGCTTTGTTGAGTGGTGGCGTAATTCATGCATGACATATATCTCCGCTCACAGGCGACGAAAAAACCACCCTGTATTATAGGCCCGAGGGACCCACTTTTTGCGTTTGTCTCAAATCATGTAAAAATGTGTGCACTAATTTGTTTTTAAAAAAGGGCGGAAAATCTGTATACATTTTTTTCACACATTTTTCACAAAATTCATGATTTTTGCAGATTTTTGTGACATTTTAGGTTTTAAAAATAAAAATAAAAAACAACAACAAAAACCCGACCGACCGACCCTACTTGACAGGTCCGTCCGCCCGTAAAACAGGGTTTTTTCCTTTGCCTAAGGGATGTGCCCCCACAACCCTCAATGGCTGAGGACATTTTTATCCAAGGTTGTGTTAAAAAGCCACGCTGGGGGGGGGGGGGGGGGGGGGGGATATTCAAATTATTTTAGAGTTTTGAAATCCTGACCCACTTTTAGGCCGATCTGACAGTTAGTTCACAATAGGGATTTTTCTCATGCTATAGAACGGCTGATTTGTGAATGTTTTCATGAATTTTGCGTAAAGGGACATGTGCTTTAGGGATTTTTCAGCACAAAATCCTACCCCATGCTTAGGGTTTACTTGCAGAAAGTGACCCATTAGGCCACACAAAAAAAAGAGTTGTGTTGCCCTCAAGTGCTAACAATTTTAAATTGGGTCGGTCAGATTTTTTTTTTTGCTGAAAAAATAGATGGTTTATGTCGAAGACAAAAAAACAAAATAATTGGTAGGCCCATGTGTCATTTTAACTATTGTTTCTAGTGTTATTATAGTCTAAAAACATTTAGTAAAGCTAACTTATCAGTTCGAGTAAGAAATAGTATCATTTAGACACTTTTAAGGACAAATTTAAATCTAAAAAAAAAAAAAAAACCAGACCCTAATTTTTGCGATTTTAGGGTCGGTCGCTAAGGGTAACACAACTCTTTCTTCTTTTTTTTGCCTTAGTATGGTTCCAAAGTTATTTTACTTTCGGTCAAATTGCCATGAAATAGGTAAAATGAATGACCCCCAGGCAAACATATCCACCATATTTGAATTAGCTAGCTAATTCTATACTTAGAAACACTGAGCTGGTATAATTGAATTGGCGAACCTGTTGACCTCAACGAGATAGAAACAGCTTGGTTAAACCATAGCTACGAAAATGAAGCCATATGTGGTATCACAGGCACGATGTCTGTCATTGATACAAGAACCTTGTTAGATATCGGGCCAATTTTGACGACATATAATACGTGGATTTGTAACCTGGTAACTATTGATGTTGTAGAAGAAGGATATCCCTGTTGTTATTTAATACAAGTAAGTCTGATTTTGCATTTTGATTTCCATTGGATCGCTTCTGTTTTGAACATTCTGAAACTTAATGCTGTTTTTGTGCAGGCACATAGATGTACATGTATTTAAAGGCTTACAATCTTGGTAAGAAATGAATTTGAATGATATCTATTTCTTAGTATACATGTAGTATCGACCCAATTCGAAAGCAGGAAACTTTGAAAATGTATATTTGTATGGTTCGCGCACCACATGCTTTGTTTTGATTGGTTGTTCAGGCAGCATGGGTTTGCCAATTTTTAATGCAGGAGTTAGCAACTTATAAACATGTTCTCATTCTTATTCTCTACCCTAACCCTGCTGATGCTGAATCCAACAAAATCCAACGAGCCAATCTCTATGTTCCACTTGGTGTGCACGTTTTTCGAGGATAAAATGGACCCAGGCTATATACGCGGCCGAATATACTCGGCCAAGTAGCCTTGACACCCGTGGTGTAGTTGGGAATCATTCGCCACTGGTGCTGGAGGTCCGTGGTTCAAATCCCGGGGGGATGGCGGTGACTTTTGGGGTCACTTTTCTCCGCGCAGAAAAAAAATCTGAAAAAAGTGTCCGAATGGGTTATAGGGTTAAAGGTAGATGTTCCGATTTTCAACTTGAAGTTTTCTATTCTACATGAAAGGTCATCCTTAAAAAAGTCGTGTTCCTAAGTTTGAGTTGCATAGCTCTAATGGTTCTTATTTTAGACGCACAAGATGCTGTGAACTGTAGCCATTGAGTATTACACACTATATCGGTGGTTACCACCATTCGCGGTAATTCGACGTTATTTCATCGATTTCTCCGTAATTATACCGATTTAGGCCGTCAAATTTCAGTATGATGATGAGAAAAATATGAGCTTTCATATGATATGAAAATCTCTGTATGTTTGAAATAATTCTGTGTTACGAAAATGTGATCGGGTCATCTACCTTTAATAAGCATTTTTTTCTCTATTTTTTTTCCTTCAAAATTTTTGTATTTTTTGGTTCTATAACCCTAACCCTGCTGAATCCAACAGAATCCAAAGAGCCAATCTCTATGTTCCACCCGGCGTGCAAGTTTTTCGAGGATAAAATGGACCCAGGCTATATACGGGGCCGAATATACTCGGCCAAGTAGCCTTGACACCCGTGGTGTAGTGGGGAATCGTTTGCCGCTGGTGCTGGAGGTCCGTGGTTCAAATCCCGGGGGTATCGCTGTGACTTTGGGGTCACTTTTCTCCGCGCTGAATCTTATATGTGTCCCCCACCCTCACTCATGTGGGACCTCTAATTTTCTGGTCAATTCAGCAAGTATTCATACTGAACCACGTCCAAGTATTTGCAATGGATTGACAACTTGATTTTAATAAATGTGTGGCAATCTTTATTTTTTAATTGTCACTTATGCCATTTAAAAAGTTTGAAAATTAAAATACTATGATTACTAGTAATTACAAATGAAACAAATTTGATAAATAATGATTTGCTCAAAAGTTACAAATTTAAAGAAATGAAATAAAGTTTAATATGGCTCATTCCATGAAGTTGGGGCATATTATGTGACATCCAAGTGAAATTTTCAAAATGGATATTTTCCAACTCTTTCTTCTTTTTTAGGTTCTACATTTACCAAAGTCCAATGTAGAACTTTTTATTTTAATGTAACATTTGGTGTAAAATAACCGCACATGTTCAACAGTTGGATGACATTTCCAAAAATCCTGATGCTACATGGACACCATTTCTCATTTCCATATCATTTTCTAATAAAATAGCTTAAGATGTGGGCCAAGTTTCTATACCTCAATTAACTACTTGGAACCACAAATACATGAAAAGAAACCAGATTTGTCTAGGTTGAACATAACTTAACGAACAAGACATCGTAGATTAACTGTTTTATGTAAAAACTAATTGAAAAGTGACTCTTTATTTTGCAATTTGTATAATGAATTTAAATAAAGTACATATCAATATTTGTTTGATGTAAAGTACTCTATAAACCATGCACATTGATTACATTATAGTCATAAAGTAAGTATATGAAGTATTATTTACCTGTATAATGTTATAAAATGCACTACCGATGCTACATGGACACCGCGTCTTGTAACATTGTTAATAATAAGACTATTCATACTGTTACAATTATTTGAGTGTGAATGGTTTGTCTACTTGTTCATTATATCAAGTAGATACACAGAGTGAATTGCTTGAAATTTATCTAAACACTGTTCATGTAAAATTTACCTTTTCTGTGTACTCAAGTATTACGATGCTACATGGACACCGTGCCCTAAAATATTTGGAACAGCTTGAACAGGTGCATCTTTTTCAGATCAATAGAGAGGATGTACTATGATGTTAACTTTTTATGTTATAAGCACACGATAAAATTAATAACATGGATTGTAAAACTACAAATTACACAAAATGATAACCTGCCATGAAGCATAAAACATAATTACCTATGATACACATACACCATTTCTTACAATTACACAATAACAATACACCATTGATCAAAGAAACTTAAGATGTCCACTGAAACAAACTTCATGCAGTGTTGTTCTTAAAGTACCCTTTGTGATCTTAGTCTCTTTGCTTGTTTCTGATTGAATCATCCTCTATTAATGATAAGATTATTGAAAAGTTTGATCACTTAAAAAGTCAGTTTGCAAAAAAAAAAAAATAATTGCCATGATGGATTTCTTTGGAAAGGTACTAGTTTTTGAAAATGATGGGTTCCTTGTCTTCATCTCCATAAATTCCAGGACGATAGAACTGTCTTCTGAATTAATGTCAAGAACCTGCAAAGCAAAACAAAATATACCCTATGGCTTAGTATCTTCATGGAACATTGTGTATTGATATTGGAGTAGATTATTTTTTCATGTTGCACTTTTTGTGTTGCAGGAAAATATTTATATTAAAATCATGCTGGAGTATTTTATTTATTATTCATTTAACATGAAAAAGAATAGCAAAGGATAGAGAACTTAAATGATTTACAATTATTTGTTTTATTTATAGTAAATAAAACTAAAATAAGGGAATGTTTATTGTGAATTCAGTGAAATGCTAATGGAAATGGTGTCCATGTAGCATTGTGTATTAATATATTTCATTAGATATACATCTCTCATAATATGCCTTTTTTCTGTAAAGTGTAGTAAAATGTAGGCAATGTTTTGAATGTTTTGTGGCAAATTCCAAACAAACCTGATAGCTATTGACCTCTATCCTTACAAAAGAAATATGGAATGTTTTATTTATCTCCAGGGGGGGGATTCCCACAAATTGCATAGGATGTTTATCACGATGCTACATTTTATGGTAAGGACACCATGCGCACGGCACGGTATACTTTTTCATGAATATATGGAATGGTCTTCATGAAATTTATTCTCATTTGCAATAGTTTTCAATTGATAAATGCTCTTAATTTTGGAAAATAATTTTAAAATGTATGATAGAGAACTACCCCCATTCAGCAATGAAAACTCCCGATGCTACGCGTGTATATTTTGTGGACACCGTGCGTAGCATCGGAAAGGCAATTTTCATGTTGCTTGGGTGAAAAATCAGTCCAGCGTGACGAGGTGTTTTGGTCAGTAAACTATGAATACATGTATCTTTTATTAATCAAATCGATTTCCAAGCAATTCTATGATAGTTTTGCTTACATAAAACTCATATTAATTGTTGTGTTTTCCATGTCACGTTTTTTAGCAAAAATGGTCTTGGACACCACCTAATTTTTTATTTTTTTCTTCTTCAAGGAAGGGTCGATTTTTTTTTTTTTTCATGGCTCAATACTATAACCTAGTACTGTTTTTGGACATTTTTTTGTTTGTTGATATACACATAGAGTAAAACAGTTTATAAGCTGCCTAAAGTACCAAATTCTGCTATTTTAACAAATGCCCCAACTTCATGGAATGAGCCATATGCTTGAATGGTGACTTAAATATTTTGTTAAAAAGTGGAACAATTATTGATTGATAATGATATGCGTAAATTGTGACATATATACACACCGGAACAAATAATGATTGATATGATTAAATTGTTACTTAGTTCACACACCAAATGTAAACACAATTTAGGTATGACAGTTTGGAGAAAGAATGCAAACAGGGTCATTCAATAAGTTATACTTCCTACCGCATAATATTTGTTATTATAATTAAGCCAGTCTTTTATGAATTAACTATTTTAGCACTCAGGGGGGGGGGGGGGGGGGGGGGTTAGGGATAAGAAAGCTGCAACTGTGCTGATTACAGAACTGTTTTGATCATTATTCTATGATCACTACAAAAAAAGTTATGAGTGAATGATGATTGTGATGTCGTAAAAAGATACAAAACAAGAAATCATGAAAACAGCTAGGCCAAAAAAGATACATAGTTCAATAGAATAACATTATAAGGTTAATTAAAAAAGTGATTGTAGTAAGTTTTTGAACGTGAAATTTCATAAAATATGACACAAAGTATTGGAAATTAATTTTCTAAAAAAAATCTTTAAAAATATCTATAAAAGAAAAGGTTATTTTTTAATTTAAATTTGTAATTTGACCCATAATCCCTTGTTCACATTTTGCGACATCCGAAGTGTTTTCACAAATCGCATCACATATGGTGTTCTTTTACATTGACATGTATGGGTTCAAATTAAATTAAAATATGTTTTATTTTTTTAGTGAACGCAACACAGGTCGGGCTTGTGAAATGCTTGTGCAACTCTTTGATGCTTTAATAATGATTTACTTTTACCACTTTTACTAGAAATTCAGGACATCATTTACATGCGTCAATGAAATGTGGTCACTTCCTTTTTGAAAGCATTTACATGTGGTTAAATACCTTTCATGATGAAAAAAGAAAGACAATGAATAGAATAATGTTTTGCTCTGACTGCCTGACATTCCATGTATATAAATATATGGACTATAAAAGGTTTCATTATCATTCTCTAAGTTATGCAAAATTTAGATTTTAGAGTTAAAATTAAAATTGAACAAAGATGAAATGGAATTTATTGAATGAAAATTGAAGTTTTTTCTTCAATATCAATATACACTTTGATCAACCTGTTCTTTCATTTGTGCCAATATTACATAGTATTTTATCCTTATGAACTTTGGTCTTTTGTGTGTGACGAGACGATTTTATCAAGTTTCGTGAAATTCTTATCAAGATAAGTGAATGTACAGGGTGAGTAAAAATAAAGTGTACTCAACTTCAGCGATTTGTTTTAGAAAAAAGTATTCGTTTGTTTTCAGAACAATATACTACGGTATAAAGACAAATCAATTAGCTTTAATATGAATTTTATCTGGTTAAGATTGGTTGAGGGAAACTTAATTTACGCTGTTTTGAATAAAAGTAACCAATTTAACGTCCGAACACGCTTCCAGATCTTGACCATTATATTTCATAAGATACGACCAATAAAAAATTACAATACCGACAGCGAAAGGATCAATTCCTTTGTTATGAAATGATTAAAGTGTGGTAATTGTGTCATAAATAGGCCTTAAAGCTGTCTATTGTTTTAATCTATTAGGAAACAATTTTGAACAAGTGTATTGTCTACTTAATTCTTTTAATAAACAAAATGTGTAATGCGTTACATCATAATCATAGTAAACATTATTAAGCTCGTTAAGCTTGAAATTAAAAACCGTGTTTTTGGTGAAAAAACAGCTCCTGTACAGAAATAGTCATATTTACTTAACGGTATCATCAAATAGCGTGATTTTTTTTCCAGATGGTAGCAAAGAAATGGCGCAATCATTTAAAGTTTTGTTTGCCTTGATTTTGTGGTCAGAAATCTTTTTTTGATTTTTTCAATTAGGGTACACTTTTTTTTTACTCACCCTGTATGTGATGCGTATTACAGCATTCATCACCAATTAAATTTGTGTTTTTTTGTGTGTCTTGAATTGATACTAGAAATTAGGCTACACTACAGGAGAAATTTTGTTGTTTAAACCTGCTGGTAATATTCCACATTTGATAGATCTAAATATAGATCCTCTGTTACCCCAATCTCTGACTTCCCCTATCCAGTGTCCATCTGAGGTAGGTTTGGGATAGTGACCAGCAAACTCTAGGCCCAATGCAGGTTCATGATGCAATAACGCAGTGGTGTCCTAGTACAGTATGAAAATGCAATGTCCTGGCATTTTTATGTAAGCCATTTCTAAGAATGGGGCCAAAAAACAAAACAAAATTGCCCTTTCAGGGTCAAAGTCAGGGTCGGACGGTCAGATTTTGAATTTTTTGAAAATTTACTGCACAAAAACACATTTTAAAGTTGTTGTTTTTTGATTTGATTTTTTGTTGATTTTTTTTGTTGATTTTTTTAAATTTTTAAACAAGCAGATACTGCTCAAAAACATGTTTTCATTTTTCTTTATTGTTATGTGCTTCTTTCAATTTTTTTTGTTGTTGAAAAAAATAAAAAATAAATAAATTGTGACCCTAGATTTCCGAAAATTCGGGTTGGTCGGAAAGGGCAAGTCAACTAAAACAGTTATTTTTTATTAACCCTAACACTCCCGGTGGATTTTCCAACGAACTTTTTTTCAAGCGAAAAAAGCACACACAACAAGAGGTGCCACGCCCCGGGGTTTGAACCCACGACCTCTCGGTTGACGGGCGAACGCTCTACCAACTGCGCCACGGGGGAAGCTGTGCTGGGCGAGTGTATTCGCCCAGCTATATAGCCCGGGCCATTATTTCACCCAAAAACCTCAGCGCCAGGTGGAACCGACAGGCTGGGAAATGGGATTTCATGGGATACGGGGCTGTAAGGGTTAATCTCCCTTCATTCACAATTGTGCTGCGGTATACAATATACCAACCTATATACATGTACACCTCAAAATTCCCACAATACACACTTACAAATTGTACTTAGACCGATTGTGTGGTACTACTGTCACTATGAGCATTGGTGAATTTTCTGAAAAACATTGTTGTTGGCTTTGATGAGTTACCAGGAAATATGGAAATATTTGTACCGCAAGAGTCCTACATGCAAGGCTGCCTGCCGGTATTGGATGTAAGGGATATGATGCGTACAAGGTTTTTAGAAAGCCCACCCCAAATACTATTTAGAGTTGCTCTTTCCCACTCAGTTGTATTTATTGTCCTGTTATTTCTGGCTGTTTTGATGTTGTCATTATATTCAAGGAATTTTAGATTTGTAAAGACTGTATAAGAGCTGTCAATTTAATTTGAGAAATGGGGGGACAATTTTGTTAAGGGATTATTGGATTATGGTCAATTGTATTTTGTTAAATTGTTTAAATTGTTGTTTATTGTTAAAGCATACCTGATAGAAATCCTAGTTAATTGATTAGATTAGGATTAGGATATCTGTATTTTGTTGAATTGGTGTTTAACACTTTCCACAGGCTATTAGTTTTACCATAATACAAAACAGATTTTTCAGAAACACTTTCCCAAATTTGGGATATGGACGGATTACTGAACCTATACTAAGCATGTTTGTACTTATGTTATTGCATTTCTTAAGGTGATTCCAGATATGGTGATGAAATTCAATAATTCTGACTTTTTTGAAACATTTTGTGAAATTTTGGAGTGTCGTCTGCCGCATGGAAAGTGTTAAAACATACCTGAAAGAAATCTATTCTATAGTCTAGCATCAAGCTTTTACTCTTACTCAAAATACCAGGAGCAGAGGTAGTAATGTTGAACTGTGTTGCCTTTTTGACCATTTTGATGTTTTATTGTTCATTTTTGTGTACAGGATATCATCAACTGACCAACAGACCCAAGCGTTTCTCCTGTGGCAACCCACCCGCATCTCCTACCGATTGGACTATTAACCAATACAGATACAGGTAATAAGTAAATCCTTGTTCAAGAAAAATATAGAATATTAATTTTTCAAATTGAAGGTAGGTGTTACAATTGCTTGCCCAATTTCCAACTTGATGTTTTCTATTCTACACGAGGGTCATCCTTAACATAGTCATAATTAAAAGTTTGAATTGCATAACTCTAATAACGATTCTTATTTTAGAAGCACAACTGCACAAGGTGTCATAAAATTTGCCCATTGAGTAGTACACAAACTGGCCGGGTACGGTGGTAACCATCTTTGGCGGTAATTCACTGCAATTTGGCCTATAACGTCTAAATGGAACATATCTTGCGCCAAACAGTTTACAGAAATAATGAGAAAAATATGTGGTTTCTCCTGATATCAAGATATGTTGATTGAAAAAAAGCTAAAGTGATCGGAACATCCACCTTTTAAAAATAAAAAAATAAAAAATAGATAATTATGCAGAGTATAATTTCGAAGTCATATCTGATCCTGATCCAATATTTAGTTGTTTCTTGGGTCTGAATTAAAATCCAATCCAAGATTTCATGAAAGTAAAAGAACAAAGAGATATAATGCCATATTGATATTTATTCAAATGAAGTCGCTATCAATTTCGAAATGAACAATTTCAATGGACGGATGAACTTGATAAATGTAAACATTGATATAGTATTAGAGATAACAAAGACTTTTGCCAAACAATACAGGAAACTGTGTATTTGTACATAACAACCGATATGACCTATCTATAACAAACCACATAGCTTCCCCTGAACTTGAACTTTGACATAAGTATGGAGGAAGCTGCGTGATTCCGGCAATTAACACAACTTGGCATAAAAATGCTAGGTTAGGTTACCATGACTACTGCCCCCACACTGATATTTGGTTGCTGTCAGGAAAGTTATGATATGGATATAATGGACTTAAGAGCTATCCTGGTTGTAGTGTGTATGAAAGATTGATCTCTAAACATGCTAAATGTGGACTTGGACTACATGCTACTACTAAAGGGATATTTGATAGGCCTATCATCTCCTTCCTTACTCTCCCCCTGTGACGGCTGCTACCACTAGATCTATTTTGTATTAACATCGAAGGTATGTAAATGCTTACAAAGACTACCAATTCTTGTAGGCTTGGCGATGCCAAATACCACCACACTACTACTTCCATATAACTGCCTGTTGTTCTGTTTAATTCATTATACCGGTTTGAGCATTGGGGTTTAATTCATGATTTTTAGGGATATGGGGCTAAGATGTAGAATACCCTTCCATTCTTATTCCTCACTGTGTAAATGTATGGGTCGTTCTTTAAAAGTCCCCATTGAAGACATGCAGTGTGCAGTGGTAGGGTATATTAAAGAAACTCCGGAAATGGTGTTAAATAAAGGAGGGTATGACAATACTAATACTGATAACACACTAGTCGGTCATAGGTCGTGGCGATTCGGAGTCACTCGAGTGGACTATGAAACACAAATCGCTCACAGCTACTCTCAGATCGAACGTTGGATTGAAGTCAACTGCAACGATATGGGCCTAGCGACATGATGCGATCCTGTCCCGATTTTTTGGCAAGTCGCGTGTGGTCGCCACTATCTTAATTGCATTTGTTTGAACAGCAAATGACGTAAAACACGTCGGGAACTACCAGGAATCGCAAAGCGACCTTTAGTAAAATAATCAGCATTACACGTAGTTCAATAATGACAGAGACAGATAATATTCATTATCAATGGTTCATAGATGAACATCAAACAAAGAGTCACAACACAAAATGGTTGGACTACAGTGGGTTTACCTAAAATGGGCCTAACCCTCTCAATATAGTAAAGATCGACCGGAAGTGACTGCCAGGCAGTTTAGACTCCTTGGTTTTGTGGAACTTTGCACACATCACATTTATACTGATAAGAGCTTATAAGTTGAACATGAAGTGAACCATGGCCTTAAAATACAGTGTGTTTCTTTTGGCCGATTTATAATTTATAATGTAGAGTTTGACCATAAACACCAATATCATCAAAATGATTTACAAAATTAGTTGAGGTCGAACATCATCATTACTTAAAAAATCCTGCAAAGACAACGACACTTGTTCTCATTACAAAATAAATTATAATATATGACACCTCCATTCCTCTAATTTTTCATTGCAGGTGAGGGGATATGAATCAATGAAATATACCCATGAACTCGGCTGTTTGATGTTCCCAGACATTTTAGCAGTGTTATTTTTAGTTTGATCAGCTCCAAATTGGTGATTAAGCCTCCTTACAGCAGCGAATGAAATACAGACGTATGCAGGCACACAAGAAGGCAACAAGTGTGACGTGTGCGTGCAGCCATAACCCCATGCGTTGGGCCATAATCGCGCTCGCACGCTTGGATTACTTTAGCGCGCATAGAGAAAAAAACGACTATTTCTCGCCAATTTGGAACTGATCAAACTATAGAATGACCATGCTTAGGTGAAGTTGAATGAAACCATTGGTATAGAATATACACCCCGACATTTTTCCTGCAATGCCATAGTAAGTGTGATGCATTATATAATGTTTTATTTTATTTTGTTTATTACAGTACAATACCAGAGCTGGGAACCCTGCAGCAGGTAAGTTAATAAATAAGGCCCTCCCCCCCCCCCCCCCACCCCCACCCCACCCCACCCCACCCCCCCCCCAAAAAAAGGATATATAAATAAATAAATAAAAATAAATAAAATAAGATTGTTGTATAATTCGTGTAACCCGGCCGACCCTAATTTACCCCCTAAACCTGATGTTTTATATTTTGCATGCAGAAGATTTTTTTCTTCTTCCAAACACCCAAAAACGAACAAACAAAATTTAAAAAAGAAAATGAACTTTGGTGCTCCTCATTAAAAAGGAATATAGTACGCAGCAAATCAGACAATAGTAAATGAACTCTACCACAAGCTGTATGATATTTTGTGATTTATTTGACTCTGTGCATGCAGATCAAATTTAGTAATTTATAGCAATATACAATTCAAAATATCTATACAGGAAGTTAGAAAAGAAAAAGAAATCTGCCAATGTTACCCTCAATACAACTTTTTCGTCTTACATTTTTTTTATGGTAGGAATAATAATACACATGGTGATGTCATGGATTCATTCGAATTAATTATGAGATATTAAGATATGAATTTAAATTTGTCAATGTGATATTATCTGTCAAACAGTTCAAACATAGTATAGACACAGGTGGCCTATCTTTTTCTTTTCTTTTTGTATTATGTGAAGAACAAATGTGAACAATAGCCCAACAGACATTAACAAGGTTAATGAACTGAGTGATAACAAATAAACTAGTAACTCTCTACGGAGAGCTCTGAAAGGCCAACCAATTGGTTCACCGCAACTCAGAAAACATGCATAATACAAGAAATACAAATGGGCAGGGGTTAAAAATGCCAAGGAAAGTGACATAAAAATATGATAAAAGCCCAAACATAGAAATAGAGATATAAAGAGAAATATTTATAGTGTTTTTTTTTTAAGGATTTAGATATTGATTTATTTACCTGCCCCATACCCCCTGCACCCAAGATGTGTTGTCACTTGTGACAACAGTTGCATGGGTTAGATGGTGGGTATAAAGGTCTCATAATTGGGATTACAAATATGTTCATATTTTGCACAAGTTTCTAAGCAAAATTTATGTTATAGCAATATTGGGAAGGATTGTGAAATATTTGGCTTGCAACTGTTTTACCACCTAATATAGACATGTCATCCCTTTCTTCCAACTACTGTAAAAGCTGAAATATTCGCGGTGGTTTTATTTTCGCGCAAAATCTTCTTCTGCAAAAATTATAACACTCAAAAATATTGTTTTCAACATTCATGCAGTGCATCCTGAAAGTCGCCCGCGAAAAAAACAATTCACGAAATGTCTATGATACCAAAATGCGCGAAAATATCTTTACGCAAAAATATTGGCTTTGACAGTATACTCTGTGTCAGCTTAACACTCTCCATGCGGCTATTTGTTTTACCATTTCGAAACAGTTTTTTTTCCGAAACGTTTCCCAACTTTCAAAGCCTATCTCAAGAATTACTGAACCAATACTAGGCATGTTTGTACTTATTTTAATGCATTTCTCATGGGGATTCCAAAATGGTAACGAAATTTACTTATTTTGACATTTGTGAAACATTTGGTGACATTTTGGAATATCGTCTGCGGCCGCTTGAGTTAGTAGATGACATCATCGTATGATATAGTGATAGGCGCAGCACTTAATGCACCAAAGCCGACATTCTTCTTTGATGCACGAATGCAAAGTCGTCGCATTGGGGATGTGCGTACAACATCATGATACGCTCGCTGGAATACGCGCGGACATTACCCAGCAACACGAGCTGACACAAATACACTTTGTAAGCGGTAATATTTGTGTACAGATATTATCACGAGTTTTGTAGTTTTTTGAAGATGTGCTAGACTTTAATTTCACAGTTTCTACATTAATCATAATGTAACTCTATTGCAGAAGAATATTTGTGTGTGTTTATATTTTTGCATTTTTATGTCCACTCGCGACTAGCAAAATTCGTGAAAATAAAACCCTCGCGAAAATTACCACGTTTACAGTACTCGGTTAAATTTGATGTTTGATGTGATGTTTCTTTAACTTTCTTAATACTATAGGTCACTCCACCTGTTAGGAAAAAGATGGAACTTAAAGACAGTTCCCCGGAAGAACTCCGCCGTGAACTGGAGGAAGAACTCAAACTGCCAAATGATGACGCTCGTAGCCACGCCTGGTTTCACGGCGGCATCAGTCGAGAGAAGGCGGAGAAGCAAATCCGCGAGAACGGGGACTTCCTGGTGCGTGATTCCATATCTAGACCGGGTAGCTTTGTATTGAGTGTGTACTGGAGGAGCACTCCTATGCATTTTGTGATCAATAGGGTTGTGGTGCAACACGACACACCGTACGCTACTGTGCAGTATCAATTTGAAAAGGAATGCTTTAGTTGTATACCATCCTTGGTAAGGTTTTATGTCGGTAACTGTAAACCAGTGTCGCAGGTTTCGGGTGCTGTAATCCAGAGGCCTGTTAATAGGACGATGCCATTGAGTTATATTGACAGCAAGTATGCTGAATTCAACAAGGTGCAAGGGAACGTGAACCACATATACTGTGCTGTGCCAAAGAAGGTCAAAACACCAAAGTTATTAATTGGCAGTCCGTTAAGACAACGCTGTGAAAGTCAGCCATCAATTTTGATAAGTAAACCGGAAATGATGGAACGATCAGGCAGTCAACCGTTGTTAGACACTAGACCTAACGGTTTTCATCAACAACTCCCGTTACGAAGTGACGACGATCACCGACCGTTAGAACGTACCGGTAGCGAGCCGGTGCTGAGCCCAACCTTTGTGAGGAGATCTTTCAGCAGTTTGGATCCAGATTACATGGAAACCAAACCCCATTTTGGATCGGACAGTAAGATATCGGTGAAAGAGAATCCACCTGGTAAACCGGTGAGACCGCTTGACGTCAGAGAACACCACTACCAAGAGATACCGTCCGCAGACCAATCAGTGCAGCTAACCCGTCTTCATGATCATGACACCACAACTCCGCAGACTTTCATCTACCCATCAGAAAGTGACCATCAGTTAAATGAGGAGAAACCAAGACAAAGAATCTTTTCCGACACAAGAGATTCGACTTTGGATTGCAATTACTCCATGATGGGACGAGACATTACACCTTATGAAAAGCAGCTTCCCCGCATCATCTTGCCAATAGAGGAGACATCATCCATGTTTCAACCGTTAGAGTTAAAAACATCTTTCTTTGGGAGCGATAATAAACCACTGGAGGCATCAGCAATGATAGCTGTTAAGAGGATGCTGTTAGAAGAGGATCCTCTCCTGTTGGCAAAGCATTTAACCAGTGTGGATCTTGAGGTATGTACTTCAATTATACTCGCTCTGGTCTAAACACCATTGACAGACCTGCCAACTAGTACGATTTTCCCGTATTTAATACGGAAATTGGATGAAAATACGACTATACGATTTGTTACCACAAAATTACGATTTTCCCTTTTTTCCTATGAAAAAAAATAATAATAATAATGATAAAAACATAGCCAAATCTTTCCTTTAATAGTTTGAGTTGTTTTCATTCTCCAAAATATTTCCTTTTCATCTCAATATTGCACTATATGTATATTATTAACCTCTCAGTAATTAACAAAACCCGTTCAAAAACTCATCCCTGCAGGGTTCCCTATGTGAACAATTGCATTGCAGTCTATGAGCCTACATGAACTATACCCTTGGAGATGATATTGATTGTTAAAATGAATGCTAGCCTCAAAGGCTGCCGAAATACATGTAGTATTACATCTTACACGTGGCGGCCAGTCCAAATTATATTTACTATTCGAATTTGAATTTGGTCACAGAGTAACAATGTGAAAGTCAAAGGTCATTTGACTGAGGCCAAGTTGCATATGCAAAAGGTGAAAAGGTCATACAGTACAATTCCATTTCCAATGTATGATGGAGGATAATAATTTGCGTGAATATTTATAAGTGGCATTTTGACTAAGGTTCCCTTGTTTGACAAAGCTTAGAAAATGTTCAGGTCTACAATTGGATGAAATTAGGTTTCAATTGCACATTTGTAATTATGTTAATGAGCTAATTTGCATATTTTGCTATATTAATAGTTTTAGCTCTAACCCTTGTATACAATGACAGATAAACTTCCAAGTAAGCTAGGATGGTTAAACATGGTCAGCTCTAACGCTGGTCCAAATTAGCTCTCATTTTCATTTGTGTAAATATGATAATTAGCTAATTTGCATATTTTGGCTCAATACTTGAATTGGCTGTAACTCCTTAATGAAAGGACTATCTCAATTAAATATAACTCTTCAATGAATAGATTGACTAAACCTCTACAAAACTAGGATGGTTATACATGACTAGATCTATCATTGATCAATGTTAGGGCTGATTGGTATGGTTGTAATTATGCTAATGAGCTCATTTGCATATTTTAATCAATTCTTTGATTTGGCTCTGAATCTTGAAAACGTAGAGTGATAAACTTCCAAGTAGGCTAGTATGATAGGACATGATCAGCTCCACCATGGTCCAAGCTAGATCTCATTTTCATTTGTGTTAATATGATAATTAGCTCATTTGCATATTTTGGCTCAATACTTGAATTGGCTGTAACTCCTTGATGAAAGGACTATCTCAATCAAATATAACTCTTCAATGAATAAACTGACTTAACCTCTACAAAACCAGGATGGTTATACATGACTAGATCTATCATTGGTCAATGTAAGGGCTGATTCGTATGGTTGTAATTATGCTAATGAGCTCATTTGCCTATTTTGGTCAAATCTTTGATTTGGCTCTTAATCTTGAAAACAAAGAGTGATAAACTTTCAAGTAGGCTAGTATGGTAGGACATGATCAGCTCCACCAATGGTCCAAGCTAGATCTTATTTACATTTGTGTTAATATGATAATTAGCTCATTTGCATATTTTGGCTCAATACTTGAATTGGCTGTAACTCGATAATGCAAGGACTATCTCAATTAACTGTAACTCTTCAATGAATACAATGATTTAACCTCTCATTATGTAGTATTCATGGATACCCATGTGCCACATATGTGGTGCACCATATGGTAACGGTATAAACATAAGTGTTGAAGTAGATAAGATAGAGAAACTGATTGAAACTCGGCTCAATGCGGCATTTAAAATTCGTAACTTAGTATCAGAGGTATGGAAATGTCAAGGAAAAAAGTTTACGGTGTTATTTTGACAAAATACAGTTTTGTATGGGAAAATACAGCTTTTGGGATTTAAAATACAGTTTTGTGAGTTTAGAAGTTGGCAGGTCTGCATTGAGCACTATTATAAACTGTATAATTAAAAATATACTGGTAAAGAAGCAATCTTCTTGCAGAGCGAAATATAAGTTAAACCACTTGGAATGGTAGTTTCTACTCCAAGTTTCATGCTTGTGCGATCATCAGACAATTGGTTGCTATTCTGTGGTTGTAGATGCCAGTTATTGCGAACGTGTTAAAAAATATAAGAAATATTCTGAAATGTTCCCAAAATGTTGCCAATTCTGGCGAATCCTCAAAGATGACTTAATTACAAGCCAGTTTTTGTATGTATTGTGTATATTTGATCATTTGGATTACCTCCCCCCCCCCCCCCCCCCCCCCCCCCACCACACACTTTTACAATAATTTGGGGGAATTGCCATTCTAACAGGTTTAGTTTAATTTCTATCCAATTAGGCGTTATAGTTTTAAAAGTCCCCATTACACACATCGTATAACTAAATGCAATTCTCCGAAAATGTGTTTAACTTAAACACACGTCTAACCACCCCAACTCCCTCAAAAGTGTCTAACTTTAAACATGGGTATGGGGGGGGGGGTGGGTGGGGTAGTTTAACGCGCGTTTAAACTTGTGCACCAATTGTATGCCATGGATGATTACTCAACTGTGCCCGGTGCAAGCTGACATGCAGATTGGGTAGTCTTAAAAATACACATGCATTTGAAGAATTCATTTGATATCTATTGTAACCCATTTAGGCCACAATAAATTGAATACCTGTATACAGTGAACGCACGACCACTCTGCAAATCCGGGAACGGGATTTGCAGAGTTTAAAATCGGATTTTGCTAAACATGTCGTTTAAAACATAAACTCTAGTTTGATTTAGACACAAGTTTAGTTAGACACGGTTTTAAGCTAAAACCGTGTTTAGAACGAGAATATGGGCCTTTACATTTAATTTTCAAATCTTTCAACACTTATATATTTGTTTGTTTATCTGTTAATGATATGAATTTGTGTAATTACTATCATCAGGTATGTCGTATTCTGAATCCAGGCTGTAATACACTGCCAGGTTTAGAGCTTATCACCTTACCACCTGGCAGACAACTCAGAAGAGATCTCATGGAAAGGTAAGGCAGTTGTGTTGCCCACAGCGATTGACCCTAAAATCTCAAAATCACATTTATTTATTTTTAGATTTAAATTGTACCCAATTTGTCAAAATATTACTACTTTCTGCTTGAAATGAATAAGTTTGCTTGAATAAATTGCTTTAAACTATTATTACACTAGACAAATTGACATTTACCAATTTTGTCTTGTTATAAACCACGGTCTGTCAGTAATATTTATCAGCAAAGAAAAAACAGGGGGGAAAAAAAAGGAAAATCGACCGACCGACCCGACCTCAAGATTGTTGGCACTTCAGGGCAACAACAATTTTTGTTGTTGGCCTAAGCATGTGTGACCAAAACTACATAATAAAGGTGTTTTATTAAATCCCATAGATCAAGACATGGCTGTCCATTAACCCCTAATCCCCAAGGCATGTTTTTGGGAATAAAACTAGCAGGAGAGAAAAACAAGTCAAAGTAGGGGGAAAGACTGGCTCCTGGGAATCGAACCTGGGTCGTGCGTGTGAGCCCCCACCCATACCTAAACAAGCGAAAGAGTCAGCTTAGTAATCTTAAGATTTTCGTCAACATATAATAACCTGCTGATCATGCCAAGCGTGTGCTAACAGCACCTATAGTTTAATCAGTTCCAAATTGGTGAGAAATTTGCGGTTTTTATCTTTCTGCACGTAAAAGTGATCCAAGCGTATGCGCGCTGATTTGATATACGCAAGGATCACGCATACGATTCACAATACGCCATTTGCTGCTGTAAGGAGGTTTGCCAGTTCTGAACTGAATAAACTATAGTAGTGTTTTACTAAGGGATGTTAAATTATCACCATTGTTCCTCATATAGATATAACTGTATCAAGACGTGGCTATCCATTATATTACTGACAACAGTAGAGAAAGACACACGGGTGAAACTGTTATCCCAGTGGATTCTCATTGCTGAATGCCTCAGAACAAACATGGGGAATATGTTTGGATTCGCTGCAATAATGGATGGACTGGGTTCAAAACAGGTATGTACTGGATAACAAACATGGTATGTACTGGTATGTACTGGATAACAAACATGGGGAATATGTTTGGATTCGCTGCAATAATGGATGGACTGGGTTCAAAACAGGTATGTACTGGATAACAAACATGGTATGTACTGGTATGTACTGGATAACAAACATGGGGAATATGTTTGGATTCGCTGCAATAATGGATGGACTGGGTTCAAAACAGGTATGTATTGGATAACAAACATGGTATGTACTGGTATGTACTGGATAACAAACATGGGGAATATGTTTGGATTTGCTGCAATAATGGATGGACTGGGTTCAAAACAGGTATGTATTGGATAACAAACATGGTATGTACTGGTATGTACTGGATAACAAACATGGGGAATATGTTTGGATTTGCTGCAATAATGGATGGACTGGGTTCAAAACAGGTATGTATCACGGCTGTTTGACGGTCCGCTTTATAATTAAAATTATGGGATAAAAAAGATTATATAGTGGCCCTTTTATGGTTTGACCTGATTTAGGTAGTGCTAATGAATAAGAGTATACGGTGAAAATGTCAAGAAAATTGTTCGAGCCCTTTTTAAATTATCGGCATTTTCTACTTGATACATATTTTACATGTAACTCTATGGGAAATGTGGCCGATGAGGGCACTATTATAGTAAATAATAATATTCAAAGCTCTATTTCTCAGAACTGGCACCAACAAATGTTCTGAAATTTCTACAAAAGATGGTCAGTATATTCAGGTATTTGAATCAGATAAAAACAGAACTTGGCCAGCAAGTTACGGTGTTCTCAGAATAAAATGGACACATTATGTGGGATCAAACAGCCGTGGTATCGGATAACATTTGGAATACCTGACAAGGATATTGGGTAAAATATCTGATGTTGCCCCAATGAATCCCAAGTGATAACATGACATAACAATGAGCATTACTGACAACAGTAGAGAAAGACACACGGGTGAAACTGTTATCCCAGTGGATTCTCATTGCTGAATGCCTCAGAACAAACATGGGGAATATGTTTGGATTCGCTGCAATAATGGATGGACTGGGTTCAAAACAGGTATGTACTGGATAACAAACATGGTATGTACTGGTATGTACTGGATAACAAACATGGGGAATATGTTTGGATTCGCTGCAATAATGGATGGACTGGGTTCAAAACAGGTATGTACTGGATAACAAACATGGTATGTACTGGTATGTACTGGATAACAAACATGGGGAATATGTTTGGATTCGCTGCAATAATGGATGGACTGGGTTCAAAACAGGTATGTACTGGATAACAAACATGGTATGTACTGGTATGTACTGGATAACAAACATGGGGAATATGTTTGGATTTGCTGCAATCATGGATGGACTGGGTTCAAAACAGGTAAGTACTGCAAACAGGGGACATTTTCACGCTTTTTTGCTCTCCAAGCAGCTCGCTGCGAAAATAAAAACACCCAAAATTAATTTATTTTGTGTATAATAAGTCTATGTAATGAACTTTCAAATCATGAATTTAAAAACAAGCGAAATGGCTGAAAATCAGCAAAGCTCGAAAATATAATCGCACGAAAATTACCACTTTTACAGTATTGGATTAATTTGGGAATACTTGGCAAGGATATTTGGCAAACTATTTAATGTTGCCCCAAGGAATCCCATGTGATAAAAGGTGGGTTGCATTATTTTAGTTAAACTGTTCTCCGTAGACATGGATTAAACTTTCAGGGGTTCAAAAAGCTATTTGGGAGGTGGGGGCCTGGGCCACTGGCATGGGAGTCCAAGCCCATATCTACCGTAGTCTTTTTCAGAGGTGGGGAACTGGGCCAGGCATAGAAGACCAAGCCCATATATAATGTGTTCAGTCTTTATTGGAGGTGGGGTATGGGCCACTGGCTGGGAGTCCGAGCGTGCATCTAAAGTCTTTGTTTGAGGTTGGGGCTTGGGCCACTGGCATGGAAGTCCAGACCCATATCTACTGTACATAGTCTTTGTCAGCTCAAGTTGGAAAGTGACTTCAGTACATTATCCAGTGATAGGTGCAGTATACTCCCTGCACCACGGCAGACATTCATCTTTGATCGCATGTATGCAAATGCCATCACATTGAAGTCACGCACACATCATCATGATGCCCTCACTAGAATATGCGCTGATGTCACCTCAACTTGAGGTGTAACAAAGTATAGCCATGAGTCGCTCTCCTACAAAGTAAGGTTTCGTTGCCATTTATGCCACAAGTTGTATTTTATAACGATTAGGGGGTGAGGGTTAATCTGACTATTGGAGACATTCAAATGTCACTTTCTCTTTTGATTTTGCATTATCAAACTGAAAACGTATTTGGATAGAGCAAACTTATTTGGATACCAAACTTTTCTGTGGCCCCTTCATATATAATACATGCGGCAAGTTTTGGTCACAATACCATACCATGAATACCATACATTTTGTTCAACTTGCCGGACGCTAGGTGTGTGTAGCTGTCATCATATGCTGCGGGTTCTTCACATTCCATTCATTTAACATTTGCCAAAAGGCTGTCACTTATTACAGTTTGTCCACAATGTTAATAATATTTAGAATAAGGATTATTTCAATCTGAAATGTTAAAACAATCACCATTGAAAACCCTTTTCTTTGCTTCCTCTCTCTCTCTCTCACTCCCTTCAATTTGTTAAGATAAGCTTGTTACACTACACGTTTATATCTGTACTTTGGCAATACAGATAGCTGTTATTTAAAGTTTGGTATCAAAATAATTTATATAAAGCTTCGAAAAGGTATCAACACTTTTGGGACACCCTGTACCGAGCACAGAAGGATGCAAACCTTCCTCCCCAGTCAAAGAAGATTTTTAGGTCTTCCCACAATGCATTGCGCAAACGCCAGCCAACTAAAGCATTTTTCAGATGATACATTTGTTGAGCTCTTAAGTTTAGATATAAGAAAAAGGAACCCTGATAACTAATTTATTCATTGATGTAAACTAGAACATAAGAGCTCCAACTATGAACGCGCTATGAAGCCATGATTGTGTGCATATGTCTATGGGAACCGAGACAAATTGGACACTAGACTTAGGGCTTTTTGCTAAAACACAATGCATTGTGGTGGTGTCTTTACAATCTTCTTTGCTCCTCGGTCAAACTGCATCATTCACAAATTGCAAGACAT
This sequence comes from Ophiura sarsii, assembly GCA_035610835.1. Classification (NCBI taxonomy): domain Eukaryota; kingdom Metazoa; phylum Echinodermata; class Ophiuroidea; order Amphilepidida; family Ophiuridae; genus Ophiura; species Ophiura sarsii. Next base: position 56,258,406 of record CM069453.1, on the reverse strand, counting down.
AAAGGCGGAAGATACATATGTGTGCGTAAATGAGGCGCCTGTATAGTTACTTCACTGTCCGGCGAAAAGGAAATAGAGTATAGTTCTCTAAATTACTACATAAATCCGGCTAGAGACTAGTGCAACAGGCTTTAGACCGATATTATGCAAATAGCCACGCCTAATAGCAGCGCAGTGAGGCATGGATGACTCACTCACTGTCTGCATAACTTGCCTTCTTTGCTGCAGAATATAGCCCCCGATCATACATATTCCAACTTTGCTCGTCAGTTAAATTAAATTACTATATAACTCATACTTATCCTTTTGATTTTTATCTTTTTTAACTTTAACAGGTGTGCAATTTAAAACAGACGTGGGAAGGGTTACGCACAACATTCACTTCCATCGCTGTCACTTACGAGACCAAGCTACGTTCCTTGTTGAAGTCCCTCAATGCTGGAGAAAATGTCATCCCCCTGACTAAAACCTGCATACCCCATGTCATACCCTTGGTACAGCTGCTGGAGCGTGATTGGTCCATGCTGGAGTCACAAGACTGGAGCCAGCCAGTCAGTCAAGATGTGCTGGACAATCTCCCTCAAGGTGAATCATGGGAAGATTCAACAGCCTCCTTTGGTATGGACCCTTTGGTGAACCATCTTCAGAACGCTCACCTGTTTGTGCAGCAAATCAAACTGTTCCATATCAACGCCGATCTCAAACTGCAGAAGTTCTTGCCTGAAGATGACATGCTGGATATTTGCCGGACAGACTTTCACCTGCGACTCCTCTGGGGAAGCAAGGGGGCGCTGGTCAATCGCGAAGAGCGCTATAGGAAGTTTGACCGTGTGTTGACAGTCATGTCAGAAAAACTGGAGAGTGTTGTATTACCAGTGTCTTATTCAAAATGAGATCACGGTAGTTTAATAATGAAGTGGTATTATGCATGTTGCTTAATCAAATTTGTGACCCAACACATCGAAATGGACATGTTGGAGGCCCAAGCCAAATTTGAGTTGTTGGTATGACTTGATAGAGAACATTTTAAGCTTTGAAATGACACCATATTGAAGGTAATCATCAGACTTATCCCAAGATATGATTTGAAGAAGCATATTTTTTCTTCTTTTTTTCTTCTTTATATTTCACCAAATATATTGGCCATCTGAAAACTCTTTTTGCCGACAACATGTCCTTTTTGATGTGACTGGTCAGATTTTAGCTTTTTCTGTATATTTTATAATGATTTTATATATTTATCTTATCATAAAGACAATCAATTGAGGATGTACAAGTCTATGTATGCATGATGACTCAATTTACGCGTCACTGTGCAGTGACTAAGTGCATATTCTAGTGAAATATGCAGCATTTTTGTGCAAGTGCCTTATCATCTGTGAGACAAAGTATACAAATATGGACTATTCTTTCAAAGGAAATTGGGTGAACTATTGGTTGCCGAGAGGTGATCTAGAAACCTTAAGCCTATAATCTTCCCATGGCCGAAGGGAAGTAAAGGTGCGGTTTTGAGATACATTTAGTGAATGATAATACAAAAAACAGAGCAGGTATAGATATGAACAATTAAAAAATGAGCAATTAGGCTAAAGCATGATTCAAACAGGCGACCTCAGAAATGTGAGTACTGTGTTCTAATGTCTGAGCTATACAACATTATGATGGTTGTTAACCCAAATTAATAATATCTTTACTCAGGGGTTGTTCATAGCCATATATAAATTTGTTCTTGTGTAGCCAAAGATCATGCCTAAATCTAAGATAAACCTACAATCCTGGATAAAGTCTTGGAACGCTTACTTACGAAATGAAAACTGACACCACCTCTCTCCCCTGTGCAATGTTGAGAATGTCAAAGTCTTCAGCAGTAATTCAAGGTGTCCCAACATTGATTGATGGTGTGTGGGGAAGAGAAAAGTGTTGTTCTCGTCAGTTCTTAACAGAATAAACATCGTTTAAAGATCAGGGGGGAAAATTCAGCACATAATGTCCAAAAACGTGTAAAGCGTTCCAAAGACCCTTTTCCAAGATTGCATGTTGGGAGCAACAGTATCATTTGAAGATGAGGCTTTTCCTTTTAATGTCATGTGCCAGTGCCAATGGTACATCAAAGACTGCCTTGGGTACATTGATGCTACTAACTAAAGTACAATCCAACCTCGGTTATCCGACCCCTTTTATCAGAATACTCTGTTATCCGGCTGAATGATCCCAAAAGAAAATGTTTTTACAGCAAATTACTTTTTCACACTCTGAAGCATTTGAAAGCCGTCTTTTGATGTTGATAGTGCTGTTTAATGCTTAAATAATACATAGTCACTGTAATTACCCCTCATTCAGTACCCTTCTATTGTTCCAATTTGAACACTTCAAGACAAGTCAATGCAGAATTACACATAATTCGCTTTTTGCCCAGATTTTTCACTTATCCGATCATTGCTTGGTCCCATCATGTCCAGATAACCGTGGTTGGACTGTAAGTGAGATCAACAAACGTAAAAGGCCCGTATTCGGGTACATATATAAACACGGTTTTAAGCTAAACAAGTGTGAAACTTTGACTTTAAACACATTGTTTAACTAAATGCAGTTCTCAAAAATTTGTTTAAATTTGTTTAACTTAAACATGCGTCTTACTCACTGAAAAGTGTCTAACACTAAACATGAGTATAGAGGTAGTTTAATGCATGTTTAACTAAACTCATACACCGACTGTATGCCTGGAATGATTACGCAACCATGCTCGGTGCAAGCTGATGTGTAGTCTTAAAAATACACATGCATTTGAGGAATTTGTTCGATATCTAATCTATGGAATTAGTCTGAATGAAAAATAGCCATAATAGAAAATCATTATGTTAACACATACAATTGTCATTGAAATCTAGGTTGTACCATGAGATTATGTTTAATTTTCTTTACTGCTGATGATTTACCTTATCAATTTCTATATGATATGTGATAATCCATCCAGTACGAGTTCTCCACATCCAGAACATGCTTATAGCATTTTTCCAGACCGTTTGTGAAATACAATTTTTGCCTCGTCAAACATTTGGTAATGAATGTCATATTGAAGTTATTGCTATTTCTGGCGACATATCCCTTAGCCCAAATAATTCCATCCAGATTTAAATCGCAGTGATGGTGGTAGCCTGATTATTTCATGTCCATTATCTTATTTTGCAAATCGTCAGTTCTGTAGGTTCCATAGTTTGTACTTCTTAATGATATTGTAACGTTGAGGTTTCTCCAGTAAATTTGAGTAAGAAATGTTATGTTTTGTCAGCCATTCCTGCATTTTGGCCTTTAATTAAATGACTTGATTTTGGTATTTTTTCACTTCAATACTTATGTCCATTATGATCACTGAGTTCCAGGAAGGTTTGGAAAGTTTTTTTCTTTTATACTGTTACTAAAATTTACAAAATAGCAATACAAAATAATTGTGGCCTCCTGGTAAATGTTCAAAGTCCATCTCTTTCGATCGTTTTTAGCTTTGTGATTCTATTCATAAGGCGAAATCACAGGTGACGATTTCAAAGCCTTTTCATTTCAATTAATGCGCTAATGGTTCAATATTTTCCCCTCTTTGAATGGTACACAAAAGATAGCTGCTATGTGCATGTGTAATGAGAATAATAATATGCATTGGAACAGTGTTGTGTATATTGCATAAGGCAGCTAAATTCACATTATACTATATTGAATACTTGTTTAGATGAGGTTTGACCGGAGGTAGGAATAAAATGGGATCCTTCGACGGCTAACATATATGTGCCAGAAGACAATACATCTTATTTTTTCTCATCACCCCTGCCCACCCCAGCACCAAAGATCGCTCTTCGATGAATTCGCTAAAAGTGTTTTGCATTGTTTTCTGTAGATATTTGTAAATACCAAAATAATATATCTATATATAGACAAACCCAAATCCTTTTATTTAATATATCTATCCTATACATATATTTCTTACACAGACTGAATGTTAACCCTTGCATTTGTTTCATCATGTGCTCATGAGCAATACCATGTGCAGTGGCAGATACAGGGGGCGGGCGCCCCCCGTAAAATTTGACAATATACCTTTTTTCATTTGCCACTTGTACCATGCAAATTCTTTTGCCGGTTTTGGGACCCCCTCCCCCACTTAGCAGAATTTTACGAGCTGACGGCCAAAAAATTGGGGTCCTTTTACGATTTTTTGGGGTACCAATTAAAACACCTTGGTCAGCCCCCCGTAAATTTTAATCCTGGATCCGCCCCTGATGTGATGTGTAAGTGATAATCACGCAACCAATGATTACGGAAGGAATACTGTAAAAGGGGCAATTACATTTTGGCGTTTGCCGATTTTGAACTGTTTTGCCTGCTTTTAAATTCACGATTTGTAGCTACATCACATATACTTTTACGCAAAAGAAATATAAAATTGTGTCATTATTTTATTAATAATAAGCAGGATTTATATAGCGCATAACATCAGAACCAGTCACTAGGTGTTTTAACAATGGTAAAATGATACAAAATGAGAATGATGGGGCATAATTCTGTAATTCCCATCGCACCAACATCGGTAGTACATGTCATTCTTAAAAATTACGCACTATGAATACCACTGTGAAGGGTATAACAGAATTGCTCCACATTATGGAATGCTTCTTTTTATTCACATTTTGTTTGATGAATATAAAGTTTGTATTCAAGATTTTATTATTCACTGCAAAACTTATGCAATTTAGTATTAAATACTATTGTATTTTAAAACTAAGGTTATTCAGTGCTGACTAGAAAGTGATATTTTAATTATGGAATGCTTCTTTTTATCCATATTTTGTTTGATGAATATAAAGTTTGTATTCAAGATTTTTTATTCATGGCAAAACTTACACAATTTGATAATGTGGTTATGTAATGCTGACTAGAAAGTGATATTTTAATTATGGAATGCTTCTTTTATTCATATTTTGTTTTTAAATGAAAATAAAGTTTGTATTCAAGATTTTTTATTCACTGCAAAACATGCAATTTAGTATTGAATAATATTGTATTTTAAAACAAAGGTTATTCAGTGCTGACTAGAAAGTGATATTTTAATTATGGAATGATTCTTTTTATCCATATTTTGTTTGATGAATATAAAGTTTGTATTACAAGATTTTTATTCACTGCAAAACCTATGCAATCTAGTATTGAATAATATTGTATTTTATAACAAAGGTTATTCAGTGCTGACTAGAAAGTGATATTTTAATTATGGAATGATTCTTTTTATCCATATTTTGTTTGATGAGTTTGTATGCAAGATTTGTTATTAACTGCAAAACTTATGCAATCTATTATTGAATAATGTTGTATTTTATAACATAGGTTATTGAGCGCTGACTTGATAGTGATATTATAATGGCATGCTTCTTTTTATCCATATTTTGTATGATGAATATAAAGTTTGTATTCAAATTTTTTATTAAGGCAACGAAAAAAAGAAACCTCGTTCTACGGGCAAACGGACCTCTCAGGATGGGTCGGTCGAGTCTTTTTTCTGTCTTTTATTCCCTTGAAAATGACCGTAAAAATCAAACAAATCTGTAAACATTATTTGGGTCGGTAATCATTTGCACGTGAACAAAATGTTCACCGATTTCTAAAAAAAATGGCTCGGTCGGGCCCGTAGAACAGGGTTTCATTTTTTCGCCGCCGACTGGCAAAACTTATGAAATTTAGTAACAAGGTTATGCAATGCTTACCAGAAAGAGATATTATAATTATGGCATGTTTCCATTTATCCATATTTTGTTTCATGACTATAAAGTTTGTACTCAAGATTTTTTATTCATGGCAAAACTGAATTTGCAAAACTAATTTGTTTGTGCAGTAGCACACACCCTACATGTACCCTTTGACCTTTGTGTTTGTAAACTTGTAAGGGTAACATTTCACTGTATGTCATATGCAACATGAGTGCATAGTATAACATTCTTGCCATGTATGGGTCAACATAGAAAATGGAATGTTTTGTTATCCATATGTAAGTTGGTGTTCAAATATTGTTTGGGTGATAGTTGTTCTGATACCCATGAGACAAAATCAAGGCTTCCGATTACATTTTTAAAGTATCTGCAAAAAAAAGCCAGAGACCTGACTGACCCATTTCTTCAAATTGGGAGACATTTTTCTTTACAAATGATTATCAACCAAAATTATGAAAGTTTCAGATTTTTTTATTTTGTCCAAAAACGGCAACTTTATTACAAATGTTTGTGATTTTTTGTATCATTTTGAAGAGGGGGTGGTGGGGGGAGGGGAAGGGGATCCCAACCGGCCAACCAAAATATGAGAGGTCCGCGAAAAATACCCAGAACAGAACAGGGGTTTTACCCATCGCTTACAGTAATCTATAATCCCAAGCCTTTTGTAGAATAAAGAAAATAATTGTCAACGTTCTCAAAGAAATCTTTTATTTGCAAACAAAAAAAATGTGTGGATTATACCATCTGTCAGATCTTTTAAAAAAAGGCTTTCTTTTAAGAATAAAAGATGAAAACGTTTGATTGGATGTCAGAATATTCCGTGGTAATGGATTTGTTATTTATGTTCATATTTTTAGTAGTGGATACAAAATTGGCATGTGATTAGGCCAAACAAAGAAGGTCTGTCTCAGAAGCTCGCCCGCATTGGTATGTGAAATGAGCTACCCAGCGCGTAGGTCTATGCGCTGGGGGCTAAAAAACTCTTCTTTTTTTCTTCTTCTTTTTTTGGATTTTTTTTTATAGATTTAAAAAAAAAAAGTTAAAAAAAGTTCTCCATAAGCTTGGATAAGCAACAACAATAAAAAATTAAAAAATCGAAAAAATAAATAAATCGCATACCTCATAGCCTATTTTCTAAAAAAATTAAAAAAACTTAGCTTAGCTTTTTTGCACAATGTTTCTGAGACAGACCTTCTTTGTTTGGCCTTACATTCTTGGATTGGTATTTTGTTGACCTTCCAGTTATGGACATTCCAGAATTTTGAAGGGAAAAATCAGTATTCTTCTCTTTAACAGTTGTACCTGTTTGTGTTCGAACACTAGTTGTGCATGATGAAATTTGCCCATCTACTTAATTAACACTTTCCACGAGGCTATTAGTTTTAAAACAGATTTTTAGAAACCTTTCCCACCTTTTAAAACCTCAAAATCTCAATAATAACTGAACCAATACTAGGCATTGTAATGCATATCTCATGGTGATTCCAAATAGGGTGATGCAATTCAAAAATGTTGATATTTTTGAAACATTTTGTGAAATTTTGGAACTGTCGTCTGCAGACTACCTGCCGCATGGAAATTGCTAAGGGTCATAGGCATAGACATACTAAAAAACATCAGGGGGAATGTAGAGTTATGCCAAACAAAAATGCATTGGAATTTCAAACATAAGTTTATGATAATATGTCATTTATTTTGCTATCTATAGGCCAACACATCAGTGATGGCAACATAATAATGCATTTTTAACCTTCGTATTTATGAACAATGTTGATATGATTTTGATTTATAGGCGTATAGTAAGCAAGATTATGAAAATGTTCAGAAGCTCATAGATTGAGAAATTACAAACTTGATAAAAAAAGGTTTGATATGTTGGCAGAGCAAACCTTCCCATGCCTATTTCTTTTCTGAAAGTTTCATCCATAATTCCATTCTGTGGGGGTTAAGCAGATCATTCTAAAAATTGCCAATGAAAGATCTCTCTGACACCAAAAGTCCGTTGTACAATCAGCCCGGGGGGGGGGGGGGGGGGGGCACTCAACTTTTTTGGGGGTAGGGGTGTGCCGCACAGGGTCTCAAAAAGGGGGGCTACAAGAACTGAACTGATTCGATTTTATGACGTAAAATAAGGTCTTAGGAACTGATTTTTTCAAAAAAGTAGGTCTTGAGAACTGTCTTATTGTTCAATTTTGATTAGCAAGAACGCAAATTTTCATTTTTTTTTGGTTTTAGAACGCAACATTTTGGAAGAATTGGGGCTTTGGAATGCAAAATTTCGCAATTTTTGAATTTGCAATAAAATGGGGGTCTTAAGAACGGATGCAGGCTCAAAAGGGGGGTCATAAGAGCTAGCAGCAGAGGGTGAAAAAGGAGGTCTTCAGCGTGGCACATACAGTTAAGCCCACAATTATTCATACCCCTTGGAAAATATGAGTTTTTTGCGTTTTTCTCATATCTATACCAGCTGGAGTGGTGGAACTTTTGCTTTACACTAAAGACAATTAGTTTGCAAGTACAAATCAATATCTTTGGGCTCAACATTTTTTGCATAACAATAGAATTGAACAAGAATTATGTTTTTATGCCTGTCCAAAATTATTCATACCCCATACCAAGTCAAAGGATTGAGGCCACTTTTTGTGATAATACACATGTTTTTGACATTCCAAACATTCTTTATATTGTGTGATAGGCTTTTATATTGTTATGTAATTATCCCATGATGTGTGCATACAATGTGGATGCATTACAAATGTGTCCTATTGAATGTACAGTGAGGGATATTATAGAACAACACTCTAGCTCTTTGACAGCATAGCGAAGAAGATCAAATAACTTTTTTGTGCATATTGTGAATGCTCACAAAGAGGGGAAAGGCTACAGAGCTATTTCGAAACAATTCCAAGTGCAAGAATCCACCACACAAAGCATAATTAGGAAGAACAAGACGTTCAACTCACTAAAAAACATTGAAGGATGCAGTCGGAAGCCAGCGGTGTCCCCTTGTTTGGCAAGAAAAGTATTGCGAAAGGCCAACAACAATCCACAGATCACCATCAATGCTCTCCTGAACAACCCTGGCAATTATTGGACCAAGATATCATGGCAGACACTCCAGCATATATGGCACATGAGAGGTCTCCATGGAGGCCGACCAAAAAAGACTCTACTCCTTAAAAGAGACACAGAGAAACTTGTCTTGCATCTTAAGCAACCCCAACACTGAAGACCAAAAACTTGGATCTTTGTCCAGAAGTGCTCTTGCAAATGCTAGATGCGTTTCTCATTGTCTCTTTTCAGGAGTAGAGTCTTTCTTGATCAGAGTCCGTGGAGAACTCTTGTGTACTATGTCTGCTGGAGTGTCTGCCTTAATATCTTGGTCCAAGACTCACCAAGGTTGTTCAGGAGATCATTGACGGTGATATGTGGATTGTTGTTGGCCTTTCGCCATACTTTTCTTGTCAAACAAGGGGACACTGTTGGCTTCCGACCGTGTTCTTCAGGGTTTTTAACTGATTTGAACTGATTTTAACTGTCTTGTTCTTCCTAATTATGCTTTTTATGGTGGAATTTGGCACTTGAAATTGCTTCGAAATAGCTTTGTAGCCTTTCCCCCCATTGTGAGCATTCACAATGCACAAAAAGGTCCTCACTGAGTTATTTGATCCCCTTCGTCATGCTGTCAAAGAGCTAGAGTGTTGTCCTATAATATCCCTCACTGTACATTCAATAGGACACATTTGTAATGCATCCACATTGTATTGAATAATTGCATAACAATATAAAAGCCTATCACACAATATAAAGAATGTTTGGAATGTCAAAAACATGTGTATTATCACAAAATGTGGCCTCATCCTGAGACTTGGTATGGGGTACGAATAATTTTGGACAGGCATAAAAACACAATTCTTGTTCAATTCTATTGTTATGCAAAAAATGTTGAGCCCAAATATATTGATTTGTACTTGTAAACTAATTGTCTTTAGTGTAAAGCAAAAGTTCCACCACTCCAGCTGGTATAGATATGAGAAAAACGCAAAAAACACATATTTTTCAAGGGGTATGAATAATTGTGGGCTTAACTGTACCTATACCCTTTTCCAATGTCAGTGCCCCCCCCCCCCCCCCCCCCCCCCCCCCCCCCCCCCCGGCAATCAGCCTGGGATCGTGATTATGTTATAGATTCCTTAGGCTTATTGTGCCTGTAATGGTTATCAACATTTTCAACAGCATACTTTTTATATGTTCAGATGCATTTATAATGATTCATGACATTATTTATAAACTATTGAAGATAGGACTAAACTTGCAGATTTTTAACTGTTTCGTTTGATTTTTAATATGTGATTTTCGAAGTTGCATCACACATTAAACCTATATATGCAAAAGAAATATATTTGTGTGTTATTATTTTCGTGGTAGCGGGTTCTAGCGCAAAAAAAAAATCAACTTTTAACAGTATTTTCATTGTCCATTGTTAACCGCGATGTATATCGAGTTTCTTGTGACGCACGGCATCACTAGCCTCGTATCTGCGGGCACTGTTGTCATTGTTATGCATTCCGTTTTTTGTGTGTAATGTTAAAAAGCTAACTACTTTTTCGTTAAGGTATGGTTATCACTCAAAAATCGCGAGAATACTGTGAACCATATTTACTTAGATGTGTAGAAAGAAATGTTTAGAAATCGATTTGGATACATACGCAATGTGAATTTTTGTTATGAAATACGTCATATCCTGGACTGTGCTGATATTGAACGATATTATACAAGCACGAGGCTATAGTGATCATGTGTGATAGCCGCAGGAGACGGCTTAAGTGGTATGCCTTGGTAAATATTGGATAAACCATAGACGGTGGATAAACCATGGACTTATTTGATCCGATGGATAAACAAACATATCTTCGAAGCAGTAAAGACGGTTAGTGCTGTTCAGTCGAGATTAATACTACAGTACAACAATAATAACACGCAGATAATAGTTAATTGGTAGCAGCCTTGAGTAAGCCAGAGAGATGTTATACTAATAGTAATACACCTCCCTGGGTAAACTCCTTGGTAAACTCTCAGAAATCCAAAATTAACAAACCACGAAACTATTTATTAAGCCAATTGAGAAGACAGTGTTGTAAGGAAATAACTAGTAAAGTTTCAACTGTTTAAAAATTGATTTTGCACAAATAAGTCTCATTTTCCATCATCACAACAGCAATTCATTAACTCATGTGGCGGCCGGCCGCCCTTTCCCAAAAACTTAATATTTTTGTTATTAACCATTCGTATGCTATTTTTTGTGTAAGTGTACAATGACTGAGATTGCATTCATAATGGGCCTCTAAATTCTGATTTTTTAAATACTATTTGTCCATAATATTACTCTATCTTGCTGTCATCACTATATTTGTTTGTTCATTAAATGTGCTCACAAATGCAGATTAAAATACTATTTAGTATTGTTAAAATAATATTTTTATGCCGTCCACTCGCGAGCGCGATCCTGACCTAGCAATTGTAATATAGTACGCAATGTGTTAATACTGATTCGCACGTGTTTCGTGTGGGCGATGGTTCACGCGCGCTGTATAAACTTCCTCGAAGCATTCGCTAATTAATGAATAATGGAGCTGAATCAGTAACGGGAATTCAATACAAGGGTTGGCCATTGTGAATGAGGGGTGAGATGCCATGTGTTTTTGGTATAGAAATCCTACAGCTCCGCTATATCTATGGTTGAGTTTTAAAAAAATCGCGTCGCCTACCTCTGCTCTGGTGCTTAAAATATATTAATTGTGCTACACTTAAAAAAGGGAATACCATAATTATTTAGTTTGTTTACATCACGGATCGGCGATCACGTTCGCTTGAAAAGAGGCTATAGGTTCATTAACACACTTTGGAGTTAAAAATACACAAGCACATGCAGAACACACAGAAGACCACGTGACCACTTAGCCTAGATAAATACTAATTAGGATTATACCATTTCTCAAGGGGTGTGTCCTCATTTTATTATTCAATTTCTCAAATAGTGTGTTCTCAATACGAACTTAAAATTCAGGGGAGGGGAGATACGTGATACCCATCATCTCCATAGTTTATAAACATTTACAATGATCTAAAACACTATTTAAAAATGAACTGAACTTTTGTTGATTATAAATTGAGAAGTGGATTAGGTAGGGAGGAGAGGGGAGGTTTGTTTAGTCAATTAAATTAAACAATATACATTTACTGTGATCTTAAAAACCTAGAGAGGGTTAGGGGTAAAGGGTAGGGGAGGGAGGGGCCAGGGGGAAATAGAGGTAGATAGTCAATTAAAAAATGTATATTTACGGTGATCTAAAAACACTAATTGGACTCAACTGAGTTCATGATAAAGATAGTCTGGAGAGGAGTAGGGAGGGAAAGGTGGAGGGAGAGCGCATGTTACAGGGGAGGAGTAGGGGAGATTGACTCTAGAGGGAGGGACAGTGGGAGGAGCATGGGTGGGGAGATTGTCTCGGTGTGAGAGGGGCAGGAGGATTATCTCAAGAGGTTGAACACGGATTTGATTTACATAAGGGGGGGGGAAGATAGTTAGGCCTATTCAATACCCAGTTGATTTGACAGTTTTGATGTAAAGTAAAAAAAGAAGTGAAAGGAACCTTGTACTTTGTTAATGGGCAAGATGGTCTCGAGAGGGGAGGGGGCAGAAACATTGAAGCCTATCAGGTGCCTTATTTACTATAACTTTAGTTATACTTACATTGATTAAATTAATCGATTAATCTAAAAATACTAATAGAACTGAACTTACTTTGTTGATGATCAAGATTGTCTCGAGGGAAGTGAGGGGGCGGGGGACTTTGATATGGTGAATAAGGGGTAGGTTGTCAAAATGACCATGTTTGGTGGTACCAAGTGTTATTTTGGTGGTTCCCAGTGTTGCTGGTTCCGTGCTCAATGAATACGTTTTGGGGGTTGTGTTTGGATGTGGTGAATAAGGAGAGGTGGGTTGACAAAATATGCATACAACTAACATGTGATTATAACCAGAAACAAAACAATTGCAACAGACACACGTTTGGGCCTTTGTTACTTCTATGGACAGTACAAAAGGCCTACAATTCCATTTCCTATGTATGATGGAGGATAATAATTATTTAGTAATTATGTTAATGAGCTCATTTGCATATTTTGCTATATTATTAGTTTTAGCTCTTACTCTTTGAGTACAATGACAGATAAACTTAAGCTAGGATGGTTAGACATGATCAGCTCCAACGCTGGTCCAACCAAGCTCTCATTTTCATTTGTATACATTTGATAATTAGCTAATTTGCATATTGGCTCAATACTTGAATTGGCTGTAACTCCTTAATGCAAGGACTAACTCAATTAAATATAACTCTTCAATTAAATAGACTGAGTGAACCTCTACAAAACTAGGATGGTTATACATGACTAGATCGATCATTTATCAATGTTAGGGCTGAATCGTATTGTTGTAATTATGCTAATGAGCTCATTTGCATATTTTGGTCAAATCTTTATTTTGGCTCTTAATCATGAAAACAATGAGTGGTACACTTCCAAATTGGCTAGAATGGTAAAACATGATCAGCTCCACCAATGGTCCAAGCTAGATCTCATTTATATTTGTGCTAATATGGTAATTAGCTAATTTGCATATTTTGGCTCAATACTTGAATTGGGTGTAACTCCTTAATGCAAGGACTATCTCAATTAAATATAACTCTTCAATGAAATAGACTGAGTTAACCGCTACAAAACTAGGATGGTTATACATGACTAGATCTATCATTGATCTATGTTAGGGCTGAATCGTATGGTTGTTATTATGCTAATGAGGTCATTTGCATATTTTGTTCAAATCTTTATTTTGGCTCTTAATCATGAAAACAATAACTGATACACTTCCAAATTGGCTCGAATCGTAAAACATGATCAGCTCCACCAATGGTCTAAGCTAGATCTCTATTACATTTGTGCTAATATGATAATTAGCTAATTTGCATATTTTGCCTGAATATTTGAATTGGCTGTAACTCCTTACTGCAAGGACTAATTCAATTAAATATAAATGTTCAATGAATAGATTGACTTAACCTATTACAAACTAGGATGGTTATACATGGCTAGATCTATCTTTTATTAATGTTAATGCTGATCCATATGGTTGTAATTATGCTAATGAGCTTATTTGCATATTTTGGTCAAATCTTTATTTTGGCCCTTAATCATGAAAACAATGAGTGATACACTTCTAAATTGGCTAGAATGGTAAAACATGATCAGCTCCACCAATGGTCCAAGCTATGTCCCATTTATATTTGTGCTAATATGATAATTAGCTAATTTGCATATTTTGCCTGAATATTTGAATTGGCTGTAACTCCTTAATGCAAGGACTAATTCAATTAAATATAAATCTTCAATGAATAGACTGACTTAACCTCTTACAAACTAGGATGGTTATGCATGGCTAGATCTATCTTTGATTAAAGTTAATACTAATTCATATGGTTGTAATTATGCTAATGAGCTTATTTGCATATTTTGGTCAAAATGTTGAATTAGCTATAACGCTTAAAGACAACAACTAATTTAATTAAATATAATCTTAATCAAATATACTGATTTAACCTCTACCAAAACATGGATGGTTAGACATGACCTGACCTATCAGTGATCAATGCTAGGGCATATTTATATGGTTGTTATGCAAATGAGCTCATTTGCATATTTTTGTCAAATCTTTGATCTGGCTCCTAATCCTAAAAACAATGAGTAATAAACTTCCAAGTTGGCTAGTATTGTAGAACATGATCGGCTGCACCATTGGTCTAAGCTAGATTCCATTAGCATTTGTGTAAATATAATAATTTGCTCATTTTCATATTTTAGTCAAAATGTTGAATAACTCTGCAAGGGAACACCACATTCAATTAAATATAATTATTCAACTAATAAATAGGCAGACTTCACCTCTACCAAACTAAGATGGTTCGACATGACCAAATTTATTATTGATCAATGTTAGGGCTTTAGATGTAATTATTCTAATGTGCTAATTTGCATATTTGGTCAAATCTTTGATTTGGCTCTTAATTTTGAAAACAATGGGTAATACACTTCCAAGTTAACTACAGCCTACAGTGTGATAGGACATGATCAGCTGCACCATTGGTCCAAGCTAGTTCTCATTTGCATTTGTGTAAACATGATAATTAGCTCATTTGTATATTTAAGTCAAAATTTTGAATTAGCTATAACTTTGGCAACAACTTATTCAATTAAGTATAACTCTTCAGCTAATAGACTGTTTAACATCTACCAAACTAGGATGTTTAGACATGACTAGATTTATTATTGATATATGTTAGGGCTGATTTGTATGATTGTAATTATGTTAATGTCCTAATTTGCATATTTTGAAAAGATTTGGCTTTTAAAAACAATGAGTGATACACTTCCAAGTTAACTAGTATGAAGGGAGATGATCGGCTGCACAATTTTTGTAAGCTAGATCTCTTTGCATGTGTAAATATGATAATTAGATAATTTGCATATTTTAGTCCAAAAAATTGATTTAGTTATAACTACTTAATGCAACGACTAATTTATTTAACTGTAACTCTAAAAATAACACTCAGTCTTCAACCAATAAGTTCAAGTCCAATTGGAACTCACTTAGGTTACAGTTGTAACATGGGACCCTGCATAATTATGTTAACAAGGTTAAATGTCATCTTAGGCCGTGTTGTAAAATAGGCTGTTAAAGTTGTTGCTAAAATGTGAAGTCCAATTGATAATAAACTAAGCTTAACATCCATCATTCCAGTTTCATCATGGCCAGATCTATTATGAGTCATTATTGTAGAATATACTTAAGCTCCCTTTTACATGAAACCTGCAAAAATGTCGCGGTTCTGCATCATTGATGCCCTCGTTGATTATGTTGAAGCACAGATCTTCAATAGAGGGATGATTATCTCTATATTGAATTTCTATTGAAATGATGTGTGAAGCTGATACTTAAAAGCTGCGTTCAGACAGGCGTAAATTGGGCCGGAGCAAGGTCGGAGTAACGATTTGTCGTGTTAAAGGTCGGAGTAGTGACCGTGTGGACGGCACTCGTGTTAACTAATCCGACCTTACTCCGACCTGATTTAATCCTGAGATTTCTCAGGAGTGACGCGCTAACTAGCACGCCCGTGTGGATGCACTTAACACGATCTCTGGCGTAAACCTTCGCCAATGATGTGAAGATAACGCAAACCTTATTTGCATAGAGGGCGTTTTTCAATAAATAGCGATGATATTGTTTTAATCTAGTTTTGCTGTGTTTTTGTTAGTAGAAACAACAATAATGGCAATTTTTAATGTTCATCTTGAATTCTGAAGTAAATTTTTAAACATTTAAAATTTTCAACACCACTTAATGTCCCTTTAATACACTCATTCACTGATGCGATAGATATAACGCTATTTGTGAAGTTTGTAGACACTTATTTCACCTAAACTAGACGGACAATAACACATCTTTTCAAATCGAAAACCTACAGATTTTAGGCGTCTGGGAATGTGAGTGACATTTTATTTATGGATGTTAAACAGTTATTTCATGACAACGAAAGGCTACATACGCTTTTTGTGTTGAGCGACCTTGGTCCGAAACACGCATAGCTTCAAAAGATAATACCCACTTGATTGTCTATGGTTAAAGAAGATTATCCCAAAACACAGACACAAACCATGGACTTATCTGATAAGTCCATGCACAAACACACCCCCACCCCACGCAAGTTGAAGATTGTTGATGCACAAGCGCTAAAACATTTTTAAAGGGAACACGAAGAAAGGTGTTTGTTAACCCTAAAGTTCATGACATACTCCATAATCGCGTGACGCGATTTGTCGCTTACGCTCCTTATAAAGAGTGTTATTTACCAAATAAGGAGCGTAAGCGACAAATCGCGTCACGCGATTATGGAGTATGTCTTGGATTTACTCCCTAAGCGTGTTTTTAACAATTAAACTAGCAGCGAAGAACAGGTCAAATGGGGGAAAGATCACTGTTCGCCCGCGCCGGGGATCAAACCCGGGCCATCTGCGTGGTAGGCAGACACCCAACCGATTGCACTATATGGGGGAGCTCAAAAAAGTTACCATGAAGCATGCCGTACAGCAGCTATTTGATGTGGCGCCTCTGATCTGGTAATGTCAGGGTTAATTCCTTTTAACAACTACAAAGGTTTTAAACTTGTCTGATGGCAATCCCGTGTCAAAGGGATGAACGCCATTTTATAAACACACAGATACAATGTAATTTAAGGACACATTATAATTGAACTGAACATTCATTCATTATTATATTTTGAGGTGTTTAAGTGTGGTATAATATTGGATGACTTGAGGGCGATACAGTGAAAATTGGTTAAGCATTGAGAAAAAAAATTGAATATTTTCTATAAAGACCGCCCTGAAGAGACTACATGTCCGACGTGCTTGGAAATAACCTGGAAATGTCACCGTAATCGTCCTTAGTGTTCGTAAAAAACACAAATTTGAAAGATCTCTCAAAATTTACCTTGATATCATGCACATTTTATTGTCAGTGTGCATGGAAGTGATGTCCCATTAATCATAATCAGAACGGGGAAGATTTTGCCCTTTTGCGATCCCACAATGCAACAGAAAAGGATAATCAATGGCTTTTTTTCGATTCGCGATAAACCTTATGATGACTGTGTGTAACTTCTCTGAAATCAATTCACATGATATACTGCCCGGAGCTGGCGGAGCATATCAATACAGATTGGTATTGAACTGTATTTGTATTCAATGGCATTCAGAGTGTATGAAACAATCTTTAAATGGTCTAAAAACTCATACAAAATAACATACTTAGGAGGAGTAAGATTCATAAGGGCCATGGGTTTTGAACTCGCCACCCTTCCCGTTGCATGTCCAGATTTTTACATTTTACACCATCTGAGATTCGAATTTGTATATCGCAATAACTACTTGTTCTACCCCATACAAAGTATACATTTTCTGAACGGTAATCTCACAAGAAATCCAAAATAATATGATATTGGAATTTGATGGGACCTAATGCTAACATGTTGTGATTAATGTTCAAAATATATCGATTTTTTTTCTTCTTCTTCATATTTTGATTTAAGCTCAATAATATTTTTATACCTATCCCAATCATAACTTTACTGTGCATATTAGTTCCTCATGCCATTACCCATCAGAACATTAAGGTTGTCAAGGGTAACTTGTTGAAATATACTACTAAAGTATATCGGGAAGTGAATGAGCACAAACGTTTACATTTCATATTTATTACAGTTTACAAATAATAGTGTTGGTGGTATGCACCCTTTCCTGATTTAAACGCCATTTTTGAATTCCCCTATTTGAGAGCTTTCCAAAAATGTATAATTTTGCTATCATCGGTTGAATACTTTTTGTTGTTGTTATAGTCATGTAGGGGAAGGTGGGGTAATGGCGGACACATTTTGTCAGAGAGGTATAACATTATAATACGTCATCAATAAAAATCATGTAAACACAAAGCACTGTGAAGGTTCTACCTTTTATCAAGTTTTTATCAACTCATCATTTTGAAATTCGAAGCTACGACGCAATAAACAAATTGGCGTCGTCCGGCATTACCCCGCGCCTTGGGGGCAATGGCGGACGATGCCATTTTGTACCCAAAAATCTTGTATAATGTATTTCTTTATCAAGCATTATACACGTTAATGTGTCCACAACGATCTTTAAAAGTCTCTGGCCTACGTTGCATAAGTATATTATAATCGTTTTAAGCCATAGGCACCAAAAAGTCAAAGAGTCACTTACCTGATTTTTGCGATTGTTGAGAAAATAAAGCAGATGAGCCCTTCGGTCTGCCGCTGCGCAAGCTTAGTGCAGTAATTCGTAACAGCGTACGATAGTTAAATAGTGCCCTCTATCGCCACTTATCAGTTGTAGCAGTGTCCGCGATTACCCCGCGTCCGCCATTCCCCTATGTTAAACCGATGAAAAGGCAAGGTCACTGTGTAGCGAATAGGGGAAAAGCCAAGGACAATGCAATCGATTCATGATTACAATTGTTACAAAATAGTTGTCACGTTTGTTGAAACAGAATCATATAGAATTTTTAAATAATCTATAAGATGAGAGCAAAATCATGTTTGTACCATACAGGGATGAGGAGTTATTGTAAATTGAATGTAGAATTGGGAACATTTTCTATATTCCCCATAGAGATTGTACACAGCGCCGCCACCGCCACCACCCCTGACTTTCACAATATAATCAATCATATCTCAGCCAAACAGTTATATAAATACCTGATTTATTCACACAATGTAGCTAGGACACCCCACACAGGACACCCCAGCCATAGCTCTACCACATTTAGTTGTTGAGTTAATAGAATAGAGAGAGATGGATGATTCGTTACCAAACATGCAACTCCACCACCCTTTTTGGGTGGTGAGTTCAAAACGCATGGTCATAAGCGAGTGTTCAGAAATACTTTGGTGTGTGTGTGGGGGGGGGGGGGGGGGGGGGGGGTTGACCAACTTGCATTTTTGGGTGTCTGAACTTTTTTGACCACCCTCCTTTACAAATAGTAACACTTTTTGGACCCCCCCCCCCCCCCCCCCCTCAGATTCAAATCATGACTCAGTTTAAAACATGAAAAATTCAAACAAACACACTACTATATTCTACATCAACATCATATTTAATAGTTACACTGACTTAACTGACTTCTCATAGTTTGTATGTCAACATTAAACTTTACATAACCATGATTATCCCACATTGTCACACAATATCCTCAGTACAATACAACGATGCTTTATGGCAATGGTGGAGCTTTTAAGTCCATTAATTATGAAGTACGCGACAATTGCATATGTACTGTCAATTGTAAAATGTGCGAATCTTGCCAACTTTTCCATTGAATCTGCTTGAATCTGCTTCTATTGATAATAATAAGCTAGTACGAGACTATGGGTTATTTTACATTGCGGGTCACATTTCATCTTACCAAACTAGTTGTGATTCAGAGATTGCGATATCCTAGCGGATTCTAGGATTGATCGAGGAACTTAAACGGGTTTTCATCGGTTTGCTCATTAAAATTTTAATTATATCAACAAAACAACAAGTAAGGAGACCTTCAAGGATTCGAACCTCTGTACCATGAGTCAATGCACTAGCTAACTGCTCCAAACAAGCAGATTAGATAATCTTTGATGATTTTAAACCCAAATGTCTACGGATATTTCTCAGATTCTGTGCAGCTTTTTCGATTTAACCCGGATTTTAGATTGCTCTTCCATATACCTGGATGATGTTACACTGTTATGTGAAGAGAACACCGACCGATGCCCTTCTTGAATTCAAAGCATCAACCCTTAAAAAAGGACTTGGTGCTTTGCTGATGGTAGACGCCTTTTCTGCGTCACTGTGTGATGGATGACATGAGGGCGGCTTTGGCCACAATAGATATTGACTGGGAATACCAGTAGGCCCAGATTCAACATATGATCAGGGGTCTCAGCCACTCTGTAAACAGGGAAGAACATTTCAAGAGGAAAATATATGTTTCAGTACCGTACCTATGAAATAGTTGCTTTTAAACGGGCTTTTAAATAACTTGCATTTAGAACTGCCACAATCCGGAATTTTTGAAATATCTCAGGGAAAAAAAACAATAGGACTTTTGTTTGCAGGAAATAGAATTGCTGGGAACCCTGTAGTTACCCAAATCAGTATAAAATGATCAGCATACAACCTGAACCAACACTTGAAGTGTTGGAGTTACACTTGAAGTGTTGGAGTGTAATGATACATTTGATGGATGGCGTTAAAAAGGGTTCAAATATAAAACGGTAGTCATCATCATCATCATCATCCTTCGGCTGCAGAGCAGGCGACTAAAAGTTTCTTCCATGCACGACGGTCTTGAGCAAGAGTGACAATCTGTAGAACTTCAATCATGCCTTCATTGTCCCCTAGTAAGCGTTGTATATATGTAAGATATGATATGCAGGGACGACCAGGTCTCCTTCGGCCATGTGTTGGTGCGTAGGTGGCATACTTTTTAGCAGGCTCTTCATCAGGGAGACGAAGTATATGGCCAAGGAATCTCAGCTGGCGGCGCTTTACACGGTGGATAAGAGGCACTGTCTTGGTCATGTCATAAATTGTTGTGTTTGGAACATGATCCATGCGCTTGATGCTTAGCATTATCCTGTAGCAAGAGGTAGCGAAGGCATTTATTTTGCATTCCATATCTTGGGATACTACCCAGGATTCACATCCATACAGTAAGATAGTCACACAGGTGGTATTGAATAATTTCATCTTTGTTGCGATACCTATTTGAGGGCTCCTCCAGAGGCGTTCTAACTTTCAGAAAGCGCACCATGCTAATGCCTTGCGTCTTTTAAGACCACTTGCACCCGATGCCATCATAGTAGAGCCAAGATACCTGAAATCTGTCACATGGTTGATGGTATCCCCATAGACCTGAAGTGTCGGGTGAGGATTGCAGTTGGCAGTCATGTACTCTGTTTCAGATACGCTAATGTAGAGGCCAAGGTATTTTGCTGCTGCAGCAGTTTCTGTCAGCTGCGTCAGGGCTGGTGGAATTGTTGTCTCGAGTAAGGCAATGTCATCAGCAAAGTATAAGTCGTTGAGAACAATGGCAGGATGACGCCTCGAACGACGTGGATGTGTCACAACTCCTGAGGCAAGATCAGATGTGGCCTTCTTCAAAAGGTAGTCTACCATTATCACAAATAGGAATGGAGCCAGAACATCACCCTGTAACACTCCAGTGGAGACAGCGAAAGGATCAGAGATACTGCCATCGACCATCACAGCACTTCTGGAGTTGTTGTACAGTACACCTATAGCGTCGACTAAAGCTTTTGGGATTCCGTAATGTCGCAGTACTGCAAACATAACTTTCTTATTTATGGAGTCGAAGGATTTCTTGAAGTCTATGAATGTGACTGTGAGAGGTAGCTGCTGGTCTTTAAACCCTTCCATGATTCTCCTCAGGATGTGGATTTGCTGAGCACAGCTTCTGCCAGGGCGAAAGCCAGCCTGGTTATTCCTCAAGATGGGGTCGACATAATCTCTAATTCTGTTGAGCAGGATCTTGTTGTATACTTTAGCTGCAATGATTTTAAACCCAAATGTCTACGGATATTTCTCAGATTCTGTGCAGCTTTTTCGATTTAACCCGGATTTTAGATTGCTCTTCCATATACCTGGATGATGTTACACTGTTATGTGAAGAGAACACCGACCGATGCCCTTCTTGAATTCAAAGCATCAACCCTTAAAAAAGGACTTGGTGCTTTGCTGATGGTAGACGCCTTTTCTGCGTCACTGTGTGATGGATGACATGAGGGCGGCTTTGGCCACAATAGATATTGACTGGGAATACCAGTAGGCCCAGATTCAACATATGATCAGGGGTCTCAGCCACTCTGTAAACAGGGAAGAACATTTCAAGAGGAAAATATATGTTTCAGTACCGTACCTATGAAATAGTTGCTTTTAAACGGGCTTTTAAATAACTTGCATTTAGAACTGCCACAATCCGGAATTTTTGAAATATCTCAGGGAAAAAAAACAATAGGACTTTTGTTTGCAGGAAATAGAATTGCTGGGAACCCTGTAGTTACCCAAATCAGTATAAAATGATCAGCATACAACCTGAACCAACACTTGAAGTGTTGGAGTTACACTTGAAGTGTTGGAGTGTAATGATACATTTGATGGATGGCGTTAAAAAGGGTTCAAATATAAAACGGTAGTCATCATCATCATCATCATCCTTCGGCTGCAGAGCAGGCGACTAAAAGTTTCTTCCATGCACGACGGTCTTGAGCAAGAGTGACAATCTGTAGAACTTCAATCATGCCTTCATTGTCCCCTAGTAAGCGTTGTATATATGTAAGATATGATATGCAGGGACGACCAAGTCTCCTTCGGCCATGTGTTGGTGCGTAGGTGGCATACTTTTTAGCAGGCTCTTCATCAGGGAGACGAAGTATATGGCCAAGGAATCTCAGCTGGCGGCGCTTTACACGGTGGATAAGAGGCACTGTCTTGGTCATGTCATAAATTGTTGTGTTTGGAACATGATCCATGCGCTTGATGCTTAGCATTATCCTGTAGCAAGAGGTAGCGAAGGCATTTATTTTGCATTCCATATCTTGGGATACTACCCAGGATTCACATCCATACAGTAAGATAGTCACACAGGTGGTATTGAATAATTTCATCTTTGTTGCGATACCTATTTGAGGGCTCCTCCAGAGGCGTTCTAACTTTCAGAAAGCGCACCATGCTAATGCCTTGCGTCTTTTAAGACCACTTGCACCCGATGCCATCATAGTAGAGCCAAGATACCTGAAATCTGTCACATGGTTGATGGTATCCCCATAGACCTGAAGTGTCGGGTGAGGATTGCAGTTGGCAGTCATGTACTCTGTTTCAGATACGCTAATGTAGAGGCCAAGGTATTTTGCTGCTGCAGCAGTTTCTGTCAGCTGCGTCAGGGCTGGTGGAATTGTTGTCTCGAGTAAGGCAATGTCATCAGCAAAGTATAAGTCGTTGAGAACAATGGCAGGATGACGCCTCGAACGACGTGGATGTGTCACAACTCCTGAGGCAAGATCAGATGTGGCCTTCTTCAAAAGGTAGTCTACCATTATCACAAATAGGAATGGAGCCAGAACATCACCCTGTAACACTCCAGTGGAGACAGCGAAAGGATCAGAGATACTGCCATCGACCATCACAGCACTTCTGGAGTTGTTGTACAGTACACCTATAGCGTCGACTAAAGCTTTTGGGATTCCGTAATGTCGCAGTACTGCAAACATAACTTTCTTATTTATGGAGTCGAAGGATTTCTTGAAGTCTATGAATGTGACTGTGAGAGGTAGCTGCTGGTCTTTAAACCCTTCCATGATTCTCCTCAGGATGTGGATTTGCTGAGCACAGCTTCTGCCAGGGCGAAAGCCAGCCTGGTTATTCCTCAAGATGGGGTCGACATAATCTCTAATTCTGTTGAGCAGGATCTTGTTGTATACTTTAGCTGCAATTGACAGAAGAGATATTCCTCTATAGTTAGTCATAAGAGAGAGGTCCCCTTTCTTAGGTAGAGGAACAATAACACTGGTGGTCCACTGGTTGGGTGGTTTGTGGGGTGGTGTACACTTCCATGCAGAACCCATGGACAACTTGTACCAATATATGTCACCGCCATCTTGGAGTGCTTCTGATGTGATTGCATATTGTGTTCATTCATTTTTTTCTTAACATTAGTGCTAATATCTCTACACAAAGAACAAAAAGATATGGTGACAGGGAATCTCCTTGTCTACAACCTCGATCAATGGGAAAAGATTTTGATACATGTCCCTTGTTTTATGATAACTGATGAAGAAGCTTCATTATACAGAGAAGAAAACCATTGTATTATTTATACATGTATCTCGTTCCAAATTCTAAAATTTTAAAAGGTAGTACGATAAAATCATGTGAAATAGTGTCCAAAGCTTTTTTCCAAAATATATAAGGAGCATTCCTGGTATCAGTTCCGTTTAATGCATTAGATCATATATTAACCTAATATGTTCACCTATAAAACGCCCGGTACCAAACCTGTCTGGTCCTTATTGATAATGTGATGTAACATGTTTTTAATTCTGTTTACAAGTGAGGCCGATGCAATTTTATAAGAACATTCGACAAGGAAATTGAACGCCAATTCCGAATATATATAGGTGTATTACCTTTTGATATTATCTAAATAATATTTCCCTCATTTCGTGGTTATAAAAAAAAATCCGGTTTTGAAAGCAGTATTGGAAAAGTGTACTTTAAGTCCCATATTCTGGACTGAACTAGTATCGTTCGATACTGGTACAAATTCAGTGTTCCAGTATCGGACAATACTGGCACATATAAAATGTTCCAGTATTGGCCGATACTGGAACACAATTATGTACCAGTATCGTTCAATACAGGGACAAATCACTACTCGTAGCATGTGTGCCAGTATCGCCCGACACTGGAACATAAAAACGTTCCAGTATCGATCGGACGATACTGGAACAACACAATTGTATCAGTGTCGAGCGATACTGGCAATTTTCATCAGTATCATGGTCTAGCGGATAGATCGCAGGTCCCACGATACAAGGGTTGTGAGTTTGAGCCCCGCTACGGCCAACATGTTTGTATCCTTAGGCAAGGTACTTAGTCTCAATTGCCTCGTGGTTCAGAAGTCACGTAGAAATGGTGGTTTCGTGCATCAGAAGAGCAAAATCCGAGCACGTTAAAGGTCACAGACTCCTTCGTAAAGAATAGGGGATCATCCCGGTCTGTGTACACAAAAAACTCATGTCCCTAGGTTTCAGGGGCACTGTACCGTTAATGCCCGAGGTAGGGCGCTGTGTACAGTATAGTAACAGTATGTATGTAGTATGTAGATACTTGTATACCAGTATCTGGGACATAAAGTACACTTTTCCAAACGGATTTGAGTGACACACTGATTACTAGTACTCGGCTTTCCACATACACGTACATACACATCACACTGGCCGGCCGTATACGCAACAAAGATCGTTGTTGCATTGTCGATTTTTGTATGTAGCACAGGCTTATACGGTGTTTGTCATCGTCATCGCACGACCATATCCTCTACGTCTCATCATGTCCTCGTCCAACAAGTTAAATATCCTTAGGGTTGCGAGTACATTGTTGATATTGATACATGCGAGGACATTGATGCCATTGGCCCCATTGGTACCCCAGTGGAAATGGGCATCTTTGGGGACATCGTACGACGACTCACCAGATATCAATGAAACCCTTCCTCAGAACTCAAGTCTAATTTTTGACTCCATCTCAACAACCACGCTTCTTTATCCTCAAATGTCATTGAAATTGACTATTTTGTCTGCGGTCTACGCCATAACTGACATGTTAGTATCTCTAATTGCAGGACAGTTTGGAGATCAATTTGGATTCGATACCGCTATTTTTGTTGGCCTAGTAACAGCTTTTGCCATGATTTTACTTCTCGTTTTTAGTGGTAATTTCTTAAGCGTAGTAGTGGCACATTGTCTTCAAGGCGTATCGCTTGCTTTCATTCTACCAATTGGGTTAGCACGAATCTTGAAAGTCTTTCCAGCTAAACACAAGTACAATAGCATTGCTGTAGCTTCGACGCAAATCTGCATGTCCTGTTCCATACTCGGAAATATTGTTTCCGGCTTTTTGATTGAATATTTCGGTCAACGAGGCTGTTTTCTCGCCATGATTCCCTTTAACATCACACTCATTGTCTTAACGGTGCTGCAATTTCGTTTGGAATCGGAACACTCGTTAAACAATACTGAACACGGGGATAAAGCTACTTCAGAACATGAGAATAACGCTGATTTTCCACTCGCGGCTGCTTCACCAAAACGCAATATTCAAAGTGTATCATTGCGCGATATTTTGAGCGACTATCAAGTGTTCATCGTCGCAGGTGGCTTCACAGTTTGTTTCTTACATAAGAGTGCACTGGAACTAACGATAGGGTTCTGGTTAGCGTACGAATTCGACGCCGGATCTTACATTACAGGACTGATATGGGGCGCTGGTGGATTAATCATCATACCTGCCAATGTGATAGGGGCATGGTTTGCTCAGTTGTTTCCCCGGTGGATGTGGCTATATACTCTTGTTCATCTCGCCACGTGTGTGTTTCCAATCGTCTATCTACCATATGCTACATCTCCAGTTCTCGCGGCTCTTGCTGTGGTCTGCTACCTCTATTGTGCAACTTCCGCGCGTTACTCCTTGACCATAATACTATCTTCACTCGCCGAGATCAAATATCCACATGCGTACGGACGCGTTATGGCCGTAGCCAATTTTGGAATTACCATGCCGTATCTGATAGGACCGCTTTTCGCTGTACCACTTATAAACCACATAGGTTTTAAACAAACGTGTCTTTATACAGGGGCCTTCTACGTTGTTTACCCGGGACTGATGGTTTTCATAAGAAACATTACAGCAGATAACGAAGAGGAAGATGAAATGGAGGAGCTTATGTTGTCACGGCAGCAGTCATAAAGTAATTAAGAAAAGAAGTTACACTTTCGTCAGAAAAATTAGCTTTCAAATTGTAGCAACATTTCAGCTGCTTCCGGTCATTTCGGTAGGGCGGATAATAATCAGATAAAGCACCTTATGCAGACTGTAACCACAAAATCATACATTTTGAATAAGAAACACTTCATTAGAAAAGACAATATCTCCCGCGAAAAAATGTACCGTTGTTTCGTCGAAATCGATTTCATAATAGCAGAGATCTAACCATGCTAATGTCTGGGCCGTTGGGCTTTTTCATTTGAAATCCCCCCCATAAGGAATACAATGACCTTAATATTTCACACAGGGAGTGAAGATTTCAAATGGAGTCACCCATGCAGGTGACCCATTTGAAATTCACATTACATGGGGAAGATTAAAGGTAGATGACCCGATCACATTCCGATTTTCAACTTGAAGTTTTCTATTCTACATGAAAGGTCATCCTTAAAAAAGTCGTGTTCCAAAGTTTGAGTTGCATAGCTCTAATGGTTCTTATTTTAGACGCACAAGATGCTGTGAACTGTACCCATTGAGTTGAACACAAACTATATCGGTGGTATACCACCATTCGCGGTAATTCGCCGTTATTTCATCGATTTCTCCGTAATTATACCGATTTAGGCCGTCAAATTTCAGTATGATGATGAGAAAAATACGAGCTTTCATATGATATGTAAATCTCCGTATGTTTGAAATAATTCTGTGTTACGAAAATGTGATCGGGTCATCTACCTTTAACACTTTCCACGCGGCTATTAGTTTTACAGCGGCCATAAATTTACTATAGGCCTATACGAAACAGATTTTTCATGAACCTTTCCCAATTTTCAAGGTCTATCTCAAGGATTACTGATCAAATACTAGACATGTCTGTACGTATTGTAATACATTTCTCATGATGATTCTAAATATCGTAATATTTTGATATTTTTAAAACATTTTGTGCAATTTTGGAATGTCGTCTGCAGACGCCTGCCGCATGGAAAGTATTTAGGTAATGTCTTCTTTATATTAGGTTGAAATAGACGTTAAAACCTTTAATCTGATATTTGTCTAAAAAGTGAAAGAATAGATGTCGCAACTGGAATGAATTAACCACGCGGTGAATTTCGGAGTTGGCTGGTGTTTAGAGATAAACAGTGGTGCGTTCAAAACGATTTCGTGTTAGCAAGCGAAATATAATTATTAAATAAATAGTTCTTAAAGGGAAAAAACTAAACATGTTTTCATGTTTTCCTTTGATTTTTCTCATGTACTGTGCGTGTGATAATATAACAATAATTGCGACCACTGCAAGAGAGCTTTGCACTCATAAACAGTGAAACTCGATTGTAAACAAAGACCTCCCTGATCATGCTGATCGAACGGGCATACCATTTTAATGAAGGCCGTAAAGCAGCCACCTATTAAAATGATTATGTATAGACAATGCATTGGCCTAATCATGTTACATTGGGAAACAAATTGTCACCATAGCTTTTAACTCTTTTTTATGAAGACATAAATTTAATCGCATACTTGTATTACCACGCCATGTGTATTTCATTATAACCAATACCATTATTGCACACACACGTGCAACGTTTCCCACATAACATCGATCTTCGGCCCACACGGTGGCCCCTCATGGTACCCTTAATATAATTGTGTCCACTTTGGCCAAAGTGGACAAAATATTAAGGGTACCATAAGGGCCCACTGTGGGCCGAAGATCGATGTTATGTGGGTTATGATTTACGAACATGACGAAGGAAGAATCGTAACAGGGCGTGTCAAAACAGTGTCATATGTGAAAGATTTTGTAAGTATGAACATATAGACATTGGACGTGAAGTACTAATAATCATGTTCAGCAATCTTTAATGTGTCATAAGAGTTTTTGCTATCCATTTTGTAGCTATTGCTATCCATTTTGTAGCTTGTTATCGATTTTGGTTTCTTTTTACGAACACTCGTTATTTTATTACTACTTGCCGTCATATACATGATATCCCAATATAAGGCAACAACATCATATGAACAAAATAGAAGAAAAATGTAGTAGCACTTTTTTTTATGGAAACAAACTTCAATTTCATAGTGCTAAAAACACAAGTCAAATTACCTTACGCATTCTCAATTCAGCTTTAAAAAAATAGCAAATTGGGGTGGTTATGTAAATTTGCCAATACAAAGTTTAGCAATAACACAAACATAATTGATGAACTACATATTTACATTGTTGGAAGTATGCATCCCGAATAAAACGCTTTCAACTTTAAATTTGAAAGAAATGTTATCGAATTATGACAAATCTACTCAGGCATGTCAAGTTCAGCTTTGGCCACTTTTTATGTGAAGAGAACTCTTTTATTAGAATCGTCATTCAGTGTGTAATTGAACATAATCAATCAAATCAATAATAATTTATCTACTAAATGTTGATTATTAGATCAATTTGAGCAGAAATACGTATTATCATCCATATTATTCATCACAAACAACAGATTATTAGATGGATTTTATACATTGAGGATGATCCTATTATCATGGAATTATTATATTACTATCAAATGGATACAGAGTCACGATTCCCTATAACATCTCACTCATTGCCATCACTGTCCTAAAATTCCGTTTGGAATAGGAACACTCATCAAACAATACTGAACATGAGGATAAAGCTTCTTCGGAACATAAGGATAATACGCTGATTTTCCACTCGCGGCTGCTTCACCAAAACGCAATATTCAAAGTGTATAATTGCGCGATATTTTGACCGACTATCAAGTGTACATCGTCGCAGGTGGCTTTGCAGTTTGTTTCCTACATAAAGAATGCATTAGAAACAACGACAGGATTCTGGTTAGCGTACGAATTTGGCGCCAGATCTTACATTTTAGTACTGATAGCCTACATGTATGGGCTACTATCAAGTGTAGTAGTGTACGTCGTCGCAGATGACTTCGCAGATTGTTTCCTACATAAGAATGCACTAGAACCAACGATAGGGTTCTGGTTAGCGTACGAAATTGGCGTCGGATCTGACATTATAGGACTGATATGGGGCGTTGGTGGATTAATCATCATACCAGCCAATGTGATAGGGGCATGGATTGCTCGTTTGTATCCCCGATGGATGTGGCTATATACTCTTGTAATTTGCATAGGTTGGCATAGCAGGGAGTCTATGTTTTGCCAGTCGTTATCTTTTAATTTGTGAGTCCCAATTCATTTTGCCATTTAATTGAATTGTAACATGATATCTTGACATTTTTCAACAATATTTTATAAAACAGTTTACAACCCTTTTTTGTTCCTAAAAGCAGGTCATACACCATAGGTTTGAAAGGTTCCAAGGCTTTAGTACCGCCTCCAATTTATTTACTTTTGGTTGAGTTCACAGTGCCATAATATTTAATTATATTTGTATTTATATACAACACGTTAGAACACTAACATTACTACTACCCTTGGTTGGGTGTATTTAATTGTTTACTTTTTGACACGCCATGTATGTCTTGTACTATTAAATTGCTATCAAATCAAATGGATACAGAGTCACGATTCCCTACATCTCAGTCGTTGCCAGCACTGCCCTAAAATTCCGTTTGGAATTGAAACACTCATCGAACAATACAATTCAATACAGAACATGAGGATAAAGCTTCTTCGGTACATGAGGATAACGTTGATTTTCCACTCGCGGCTGCTTCACCAAAACGCAATATTCAAAGTGTATCATTGCGCGATATTTTGAGCGACTATCAAGTGTACATCGTCGCAAATGGCTTCGCAGTTTGTTTCCTACATGAGTGTGCCCTAGAACCAACGATAGGGTTCTGGTTAGCGTATGAGTTCAGTGCCAGATCTGACATTGCAGGACTGATATGGGGCGTTGGAGGATTATTCATCATACCAGCTAATGTGATACTGATAGGAGCATGGTTTGCTCGGTTTTATACCCGATGGATGTGGCTATATACTCTTGTGATTGGCATAGGTTGGCAGGGAGTCTATGTTTTGCCAGTCCTTATCGTTCAATTTGTAATTCCCGATTCATTTTGCCATCTACTTGAATTGTTACATGATATCTTGACATTTTTGAACGCTATTTTATAAAACAGTTTTACAACCCTTTATTGTTTCTTAAAGCAGGTCATACACCATAGGTTTAAAAGGTTCCAAGGCTTTAGTACCCCCTCTAATGAATTTACTTTTGATTGAGGTCACAATACCATAATATTCAATTATATTTGTATTTAAATAACACACGTTTAGAACACTAGCAATACTGCTACCCTGGGTTGGGTGTATTTTAATTGTTTTCTTCCTCACGGGCCACTTTTTGACACGCCATGTATGGCTTATACTATTAAATTGCTATCAAATGGATACAGTGTCAAGATTCCCTATAACATCTCACTCATTGCCATCACTGTCCTAAAATTTCGTTTGAAATTGAAACACTCATCGAACAATACTGAATATGAGGATAAAGTGTCTTCGGAACATGAGGTAACGTTGATTTTTCATTCGCGGCTGCTTCACCAAAACACAATATTCAAAGTGTATCATTGCGCGATATTTTGTGCGACTATCAAGTGTTTACAACGTCGCAAATGGCTTCGCAGTTTGTTTCCTACATAAGAATGCACCAGCACCAACGATAGGGTTCTAGTTAGCGTACGAATTTGGCGCCGGATCTGACATTATAGGACTGATATGGGCCTTTTGAGGATTATTCATCATACCAGCCCGGATATGATACTGATAGGGGCATGGTTTGCTCGGTTTTATACCCGATGGATGTGGCTACATACTCTTGTAATTTCCATAGGTTGACAGGGAGTCTATGTTTTGCCATACCTTATCGTTTAATTTGTAAATCCAATTGATTTTGTCATTTAATTGAATTGTTACATGTCATTTTGACATTTTTGAACAATATTTTATAAAACAGTTTACAACCCTTTTTTGTTCCTAAAAGCAGGTCATACACCATAGGTTTGAAAGGTTCCAAGGGTTTAGTACCGCCTCTAATGCATTTATTTTGATTGAGTTCACAATACCATAATATTGAATTATATTAGTTTTTATATAAAACACGTTAAAACACTAGCATTACAGCTACCCTTGGTTGGGTGTATTGAATTGTTTTTCTTCCTCATGGGCCACTTTTTGACACGCCATGTATGTCTTGTACTATAACTATTAAATTGCTATCAAATGGATACAGAGTCACGATTCCCTATAACATCTCACTTGTTGCCATCACTGTCCTAAAATCTCGTTTGGAATCGAAACACTCATCGAACAATACTGAATATGAGGATAACGCTTCTTCGGAACATGAGGATAACGCTGATTTTCCATTCGCGGCTGCTTCATCAAACACAAGATTCAAAGTGTATCATTACTTGATATTTTGACCGACTATCAAGTGTACATCGTTTCAGGTGGCTTCACTGTTTCTTTTCTACATAAGAGTGCACTGGAACTGTGAGATATGTAATCAATGGTAATCTATTTCACTTCTGATGAAGAAGAACACATTACATACGAAGGTAGCCATTGATAATAAGTGTATTGATTGATTACTAAGAGTCTGTCTGCCTATTTTTTTTAGATGTACCAGTATCACCCGATACTGGAACGTAAAAACGTTCCATCGGACAATACTAGAACAATGCAATTGTATCAGTGTCGAGCGATACTGGCAATTTTCATGAGCCTGTATCATATGATACTCCAACGGATTTCAGTGACATACTGATTACTAGTACTCATCGTTCGACATACACATCACACCGGCCGGTTGTATACGCAACAAAGATCGTTGTTGCATTGTCGATTTTTCTATGTAACACAGGCATACAGTGTTTGTCATTGTCATCGCACGACCATATCCTCTACGTCTCATCATGTCCTCGTCCAACAAGTTAAATATCCTTAGGGTTGCGAGTACATTGTTGATATTGATACATGCGAGGACATTGATGCCATTGGCCCCATTGGTACGTACCCCTGTGGAAATGGGCATCTTTGGGGACATTGTACGACGACTCACCAGATATCAATGAAACCCTTCCTCAGAACTCAAGTCTAATTTTTGACTCTATCTCAACAGCCACGCTTCTTTATCCTCAAATGTCATTGAAATTGACTATTTTGTCTGCGGTCTACGCCATAACTGACATATTAGTATCTCTAATCGCAGGACAGTTTGGAGATCAATTTGGATTCGATACCGCTATTTTTGTTGGCCTAGTAACAGCTTTTGCCATGATTTTACTTCTCGTTTTTAGTGGAAATTTCTTGAGTGTATTAGTGGTACATTGTCTTCAAGGAGTATCGCTTGCTTTCATTCTACCGATTGGGTTAGCACGCATCTTAAAGGTCTTTCCAGCCGAACACAAGTACAACAGCATTGCGGTAGCTTTAACACAGATCTGTATGTCCTTTTCCATATTCGGGAATATATTTTCCGGCTTTTTGATTGAATATTTCGGCCAACGAGGCTGTTTTCTTGCCATGATTCCCTTTAACATCACACTAATTTTCTTCACGGTACTGCTATTTCGTTTGGAATCGGAACACTCGTTAAACAATACTTTAGAATCGGAACACTCGTCAAACAATACCGACCACGAGGATATAAAGCTTCTTCGGAACGTGAGGATAACGCTGATTTTCCACTCGCGGCTGCTTCACCAAAACGCAATATTCAAAGTGTATCATTACGCGATATTTTGAGCGACTATCAAGTGTTCATCGTCGCAGGTGGCTTCACGGTTTGTTTCCTACAAAAGAGTGCACTGGAACCAACTATAGGGTTCTGGTTAGCGTACGAATTCGGCGCCGGTTCTGATATTACAGGACTGATATGGGGCGTTGGTGGATTAATTATCATACCAGCCAATGTGATAGGGGCATGGTTTGCTCGGTTGTATCCCTGATGGATGTGGCTATATACTCTTGTTCATCTCGCCACGTGTGTGTTTCCAATCGTCTTTCTACCATATGCTACATCTCCAGTTCTCGCGGCTCTTGCTGTGGTATGTTATCTCTATTGTGCAACTTCCGCGCGTTACTCCTTGACCATAATATTATCTGCACTCGCCGAGATCAAATATCCACATGCGTACGGACGCGTTATGGCCGTAGCTAATTTTGGAATTACCGTGCCGTATCTAATAGGACCGATTTTCGCTGTACCACTTATAAACCACATCGGTTTTAAACAAACGTGTCTTTATATTGGGGTCTTCTACGTTGTTTAGCCGGGACTGATGGTTTTCATAAGAGACATTACAGCAGATAACGAAGATGAAGATGAAATGGAATTGATGTTGTCGAGCAGCAGCAGTCATAAATAAATAAGAAAAGAAGGTACATTTTTGTTAGAAAAATTAGCTTTCAAATTGTAGCCAAAATTCATGCTGCTTCCGGTCATTTCGACGGGCGGATAATAATCAGATAAATCACCTTATCCAGTCTGAAACAAACAAAAATCATACATTTTGAAGAAGAAAAAATTATCAAAAAAGACAAGATCTCCCGCGATAAAAGTCCTTATGTTTCGTCTAAATCGATTGCATAATAGCAGAGATGTCAACATGCTTAAATGTCTGGGCCATTTGGGCTATTTCATTTGAAATCCCCCTATAAGGAATACATGACCTTAATATTTCACTCAGGGAGGGTAGAATTCAAAAGGAGTAACTCCCTAGACCAAAGTGACGAGGTTTGTGTCATTGCCCTAGACATAAAGGGAACTTTCGACATAGTATGACACAATGGACTGATGTCAAAGGGTGTCTGAGGATTATTCATCATACCAGCCAATGTGAGGGGCATGGTTTGCTCGGTTGTATTCCCGATGGATGTTACTATATACTCTTGTAATTGTAATTGTAAAAAAATTATAAAAAGTTATAAAAAGCCAGAACAGTGGTCCATTCTCAACATAGTACCAATACCGAAATCAGATGATCTCAGCTTGGGAGGTAACTACCGTGGAATAAGCCTGAGTTCAATTGTTGCCAAGCTATACAACAAGATGATACTCAACAGAATTAGACCGGAGCTCGACGTCCACCTAAGAGCTAATCAAAATGGCTTCAGAGTAGGACGTACCACTGTAGGTCATATACTTGCCATTCGAAGAATTATTGAGGGAATAAGATCAAATAACCTGCCAGCCATCAATACCTTTATCGACTTCAAGAAAGCGTTTGACACAATATATCCGTCCTCCTTTATGGATGTGAGGCATGGACAGTCACCCCAAAGCTTGGTAAACAACTGGATGGATGCTACACTAGGATGCTAAGATCTGTGTTCAACATCAACTGGAGTCAGCATGTGACAAATAAGGACCTGTATGGGGACATGCCAAAAGTCTCGGACAAGATCAGAGAACGCAGAGCAAGATTTGCTGGACACTGCTTCAGAGGGTCCAAGGAGCTGGTACACAAACTTATACATTGGATCCCAAAGCACGGAGCAAGAAAGCGTGGTAGACCAGCCCTGACCTACATTGACATACTCAAACGTGATACAGGACTGCAGGTGGAAGAAATCAAGACAGCTATGTTGGATAGGAAGATCTGGAGAGGCATTGTGGTTCGGAAAAATCATCCGCCCTAAGTCAAGTAAGTCAAGTCAATTGTAATTGGCATATGTTGGCAGGGAGTCTATGTTTTGCCAGTCCTTATCGTTTAATTGGTAATTCCCGATTCATTTTGCCATCTACTTGAACTATTACATGGTATATCTTGACATTTTTGAACGCTATTTTATAAAACTTGTTTTATAAAACAGTTTTACAACCCTTTATTATTTCTTAAAGCAGGTCATACACCATAGGTTTAAACGGTTCCATTGGTTTAGTACCGCCTCTACTGAATTTACTTTTGATTGAGTTCACAATACCATAATATTCAATTATATTTGTATTTACATAACACACGTTTAGAACACTAGCATTACTGCTACCCTGGATTGAGTGTATTTTATTTGTTTTCTTCCTCATGGGCCACTTTTTGAAACGCCATGTATGTCTTGTATTATTATATTGCTATCAAATGGATACAGTGTCAAGATTCTCTATGACATCTCACTCATTGCCATCACTGTCTTATAATTTCGTTTGGAATAGGAACACTCATCAAACAATACTCAACATGAGGATAACACTTCTTCGGAACATGAGGATAACGCTGATTTTCCATTCGTGGCTGCTTCATCAAACACAATATTCAAAGTGTATCACTGCTCGATATATTGACCGACTATCAAGTGTATATCGTCGCCGGTGGCTTCGCAGTTTGTTTACTACATAAAAATGCACTAGAACCACCGATAGGGTTCTGGTTAGCGTACGAATTTGGCGTCGGATTTGACATTACAGGACTGACATGGGGCGTTGGAGCATTACTCATCATATACAAGCCAATGTGATACTGATAGGGACATGGTTTGCTCGGTTTTATACCCAATGGATGTGGCTATATACTCTTGTAATTTCCATAGGTTGACAGGGAGTCTATGTTTTGCCATACCTTATCGTTTAATTTGTAAATCCCAATTCATTTTCTCATTTAATTAAACTGTTACATGATATCTTGACATTTTTGAACAATATTTTATAAAACAGTTTAGTTTGAAATGTTCCAAGGCTTTAGTACGCATCTAATGCATTTATTTTGATTGAGTTCACAATGCCATAGTATTCAATTATAGTTATATTTATATGCAGCAATGGAAATACCCACATGACTTTCGACCCGGGGTAGAGCGACCCGGGGTAGACCAACCCTAAGTCGACCAACCCTAAGTCGACCAACCCTGGGTGGACTAGGGTTAGGGTTAGGGTTTAGGGGTTAGGGTTAGGGTTAGGGTTTAGGGTTAGGGTTAGGGTTAGGGTTTAGGGTTAGGGTTAGGGTTAGGGTTTAGGGTTAGGGTTAGGGTTAGGGTTTAGGGGTTAGGGTTAGTCGTTGGGTGGACAGTCCCGGGGCTGGAAAGTCCCGGGGTTGTTTTAGAATGATCCGTCCTTGTTTTTTACCTCCCCCGACCGCCAACCCCCTGAGTTTTTTAACATATAATTTAGAATGAATATATTTTCCAAGTTGTTTTTTAAACAGTATTATGGTTTATTCCGTGGAGGGCGCTATTGTAGTCCACAGTGGCGGATCCAGAAAATGAATTTTTGCCGGTACCATCCAAGCGGTGCGCGTCACCCGCCCTCCGAGCTATGCTCGGACAGGGGGGTGTCTGAGGGGGGGGATGTGCCCCCCCTCCGAAGTAGAATTTTTTTTCAATTTCCGAAACTCATTTGGTGCGATCTGGTGTATACTTTTGACCAACATTTTATCAAAAAGCCACCTCTTCATTTCCAATAAATATTTTTTTTTTTTATCAATGCACGAAAGACGTTGAGCATATTATACTGATATATTTTGATTTAAGTATAGATAATTTGAAAGCTCGAACAGGAGGGATTCTGAGGGGGGAAGTGCCCCCCTCAGAAGTAGAAAAATTTTCAACTTTCGAACTCATTTGGTGCGATCTGGTGTATACTTTTGACCAACATCTTATCAAAAAGCCACCTCTTCATTTCCAATCAATATATTATATTTGTTATCAATGCAAGAAAGAAGTAGAACATACAACGTATATACTGATTTTTTCTTAATTTAAGTATAGATTGTTTAAAAGCTCGAACAGGGGGGAGTCTGAGGGGTGATGTGCCCCCCCCCCCCCCCCCCCCCCCCCCCCCCCCCCCCCCCCCCCCCCCCCCCTCTGTCTTCCTCTCTTTTTTTTTTCCTTTTTTTTTTCCTTTTTTTTTTTTTCTTCCTTTTTTCCCCTTTTTTTTCCCTTTCCCTTTTTTTTTTTTTTTTTTTTTTTCCTTTTCCTTTTTTTTTTTTGGTAGGGGGGGGGGGGGCCCGGGCCCGTCGGGCCCCCCCTGTATCCGCGCCTGAGTAGTCACCCAGGGTTGGTCGACTTAGGGTTGATCAACCCCGGGTCGGTCTACCCCGGGTCGCTCTACCCCGGGTCGAAAGTCATGTGGGTATTTCCATCGCTGCAATATTTATATACAACACGTTAAAACACTAGAATTACTGCTACCCCGGGTTGGGTGTTTTTAATTGTTTTTTCTTTCTCGCGGGCCACTTTTAACACGCCATGTATATATGTCTTGTACTATTAAATTGCTATCAAATGGATACAGAGTCAAGATTCCCTATAACATCTCACTCATTGGGAATCAGTTTGGCGTGAGGGGCGCATTTCATAATTAAATGAAAGATTATCTCTTGTACTTTGATTAGGATATTGCAAACTATTGATTTTCGATTGTACCGACATTTTATCACGAGGATGAACACACGTGCTCGGAGGCGGTCAGAAGGCAAGCATTGGCGCTGTTTAAATGATCATATCGTAAATAAAATCTCATTGGAAGGCGTAACACTTCTTGACGATTTTATGAAATTTTAATATTTGTTTGTTAGAATAAAGCATTCGAGAAATTCCAAAAAGAGTTTACTGGCGACCCCAAATCGCGATTCTTTTAGCCCTATTTTACATGTAATCCAATGGGCGGTGTATTTAGTGCTGTGCCCTGGTAAAGGTTTCAAGGGTTTAGTACCGCCTCTAATGCATTAACTAGTTCCCTGAGGACGATATATAATGCATAGTTTAAAACTGGGTTTTGTTTAACGTCCTGTCTAAAAGATAGACGGTTTTAGGCTAAACGCGCGTTAAGTACGAGAATAAGGCCTAACATTTTTTAGCGACCTGACATTTTTTTTAAAAGGAAGGAGGCGGCCCTTAATTTCCTTTTCTTTCTTTTTTTAACTTTTTAGTTCAAATTCTCCCCTTTTGCGATTAACTTTGCGAACCAGGAATAGGAGGAGAAGCAGGCCTCTTCAAATTGTTTTTATAGTTGAGGGGTTGGTCACCACGAAACTTGCTTAAAATACTTTTAAGAAAGAAGCAATGTTGTTACAATCTCTCAAACTCTGAAACACCCGAACCAAATTGAATGAAGTCAAGGGGAAAAAGAGACTTGAAGAAAACCAAAAAACCCAACAACAAAAATAAGCGGGAGGGGACACGCTACACAATACACATGGTTATTATTTTACTTGTCCTGACCCGGCGGTACGTCATATCAGGAAATCTCACCTTTCCTGGTTCATACAGAAAATACAGAAAACCGTTTTATTAATGAGAAATTATACCAGCATACATGTAGTCTCAAGTCACTACCCACGCCCGACCTAATTGTTATTTTAAAAAATGCAAATCGCTTGACGAGTAGGCTATAATTAGGTGTGAAGCTATTCGCTATTAAAAGGCAAACCAATGTACTATATTAGGTCCAAAAGAATTGTTGTGTTGCCCTCAGTTTTTCAAGATTTATTTGTTTACATAAATTAATAAAATATTACTATTTCATCTTTAAATGAATAAGTTTGCTAGGATAAATAGTTGTTAAACTATTATCGAACTAGAAACATTAGTGAAATCGACATTTACCAATTTTGTCTTGACATGAACCACGAGAGTCACGGTTTGGCACTAACATTTTGCATTAAAAAAACATAAAAACCCCATTCTTTCGTCTAACAAGCACCACTAACTCCATATTTTGATCAGACAGAAACGGCTCGTTCTATTGTATGATCTCTATGTAAAATTCAGCATTGTCCTCATTTGGGCTTACAAAATTGGCTCCAGCAACTACCCTCAAAACAAGAAAAATATATATAGACCGCTTAAAGGGACACGAAGTCATGTTGAATTTTTGTTTGTTTTTATAAATATACTTATAGAGGGCAACACTGTACGTGAGTATAGCCGTCCTCCAGAGCATATATGCACTTCGACCCCACTACACCCATTAAGTCGCGCCATTTGCATTCCAGCATTCATTTGATTCATTTCACAAAACCTCTTCGAACCATCAATACTATTCGAATTGTTTCAGGTTCGAACGCAGCGCTGCTAGCACCGAATTACTAACATGGCTAACCGGAACCCGGTGGAGCGAGTAGCTTTAGTTGAATTGCGATTCTACCAAGCAACTATAGAATTCAAGGATTTAATATGGATGTTAAAAGAATACGGTCCAAACGGGAAACCCATCCCGACCATCGAAATAAACAACAAAAATGGCAAAAAAGATATTCTGGATGGCCACCATAGATTTTGGACGTCCGTGCTGTTAGGTTGCGATGATATCGCCTGCGAAGTCTTTGACGGGACCCCCACATCAAATTTGCAGGATAGTCTAATAGTTTACGGCTACGCCTCCCACAAATGCCCTAAGATAGAGAAGGATGCAATTTTTGCCAAGATAAGAGCCTTTCTGGACCAGACGGGTAGACAACACTTAAAAATATGGATAGAGTCATGATTGGATACAACGCGGAGTTTAAACTTTCCATCAGAGAAGGACAAAATGTTGAGGAAAGTAATTTATTCCAACAACGGACTATTTAAATACACCTGTATTAAACTGTAACTTTTCATAATTTCTTTCTGAACGTGTGGTGGACCAGAAAGTGGACAACGCAACATATAAATCATGGTAATGTGTATGATAAACAATGAGTGACTGAATGACTGAAAATAAATGACTTGATGCCGCCATAGCCGCGGTCAACGCATATAACGACTGTGTCATGTTTAGGAACGGGGACATTCGCCGGTGCGAATCCTAATTGTAACGAACTAACCCGGCGAACTAAAACACTTGGACAGCTGCAGCGTGGGATTCTAGCAACTATATGAATGGGATAGCTTCGAACCAGGTGTTGAACTGGAACATTATCGGGACATGCTTGAACAACAGATCATCTGTGCTTGAACGGGGATAACTGGGACATTACCGTTTCATCCCGATAATTAATGTCGCGTGCTGCAAGATGTACGACGCGAAGTTTTCATATAAAAGAGCCATCACCTATAACCACAGACGTACTAGTAGCGATGTTACGTTTACCGTGATTACCCATTACCAGTAGCGCTTTTAGGGGAAATGGCCACCAATATTGACTGCAAAGATAACCTGGTAATGCTGCTAACGTATCACACCTGGGCTATACATGAAGCTATACGATGTTATTCGCCGTGGTATTACATTAGACAAAAGAGGCTAGAACCATTGATACAACGTGTATTTAACTGACAATCAAAGTTACCGCGGAAAAATCAATCTAGATTGCGAAAGCAGTACCCACTCTTGATGGTCCGACCAGGGGGTGTGCCTCTCAGCTTGCCGATCGGGTCCACTTTTAAATTAAAATGTAGTCAGCATAGAATTGAT
Source organism: Ophiura sarsii (assembly GCA_035610835.1). Taxonomy (NCBI): domain Eukaryota; kingdom Metazoa; phylum Echinodermata; class Ophiuroidea; order Amphilepidida; family Ophiuridae; genus Ophiura; species Ophiura sarsii. Next base: position 56,217,108 of record CM069453.1, on the reverse strand, counting down.
GGCTACTGATAAGGCGTGATTGTAGCAGACGATGGTAGACGCGAACGGTCGTTAATTTTGAATTTCCATTACTTTCAATGTAACAATGGATTTTGCCCGGGATTTTGATAATATATGACCCCATAAAATTCATCACACGTTGGAACTAAATTATTTCATCCAAACCGCTGGAGTTGGATAACCAACTCCAGTGTCAGTATAATTTTTTGACAGCAAGCTGTGTGTAAATCTACCGCGTGCACAGCGCCTCCAATTCTATGCTGACTAAATAATGACGTAAGACGCGTCATACGCCGGTCACCGACGCATTCCAGATGATTACCATAATTTATTCAAATATGCAAAAGGGTCCGTTTTCGCTACGTACGTTAGTATAGGACTTTCCTATCACAAAATTAATAGTATCCTTGGTCCGACGCTAGCTTGTTTACCTCATTTTTTGTATTGAGAATATGATAACGAAAATATTGACAGCATTTGAATTATATTATAAGATGTTGATCAAAGTGTAAATAATTATAAAAATAAGTTGATATGGTCACGCGTTATGAACTCGCCTCCCAATAGGGTGGTGCCGTTACATTTTTTAGTTTTATGCTGTCATTTTCCTCAAATATTTTCAAAACCACAAAAGCTATCTCAACAAATTTGGTATCATTCTAAAGCCCTAATAACAAGCTATCTGTCTGCAATATGGCATTGGTATAGCTAATACAGAAGGGGAGATACAGCTGTTTGATGTTTGGAGACCAGGGTGGTGCTGGAAGGGGTGCCGCTGGAAGGGGTGCCGCTGGAAGGGGTGCCGTCTGTACAAACTCAATGGGGATAATCCAATAATGGCGATAATCTTTGTTCTTTTTACAATAACTATTCATCCCATACATAATGTTACAAACACCATTCTGGTTTCATTTTAAAGGATATTTAGTAGTCTTTAAGTATGTGGTTCAACAGACTTGTCAATTATTTGTAACAACTAATTAATTATGGATAAGACCATGATCATCAGCTTTCTTCCTATTCGCTACACAGTCAACATGAATAATCAGCCTCAATTTACCGGATTTATAAAAATGACTATAACAGAAAAAGTGTTTAACCTATGATCGATAGCAAAAATATATATTTTTGGAAAGCTTGTAACTAGAGGAATTTAGAAATGCAGTTTATATCAGGGAAGGGTTCATTTTTAAACAAATAATTTCTGAAAATTCTAAAAATATATAAAATAAAAATTGGAGATATTCACTAGCCGGTATAATTACCATACCGACGTAGTAACTTTGACAATTATATATCATCTAATGGGTAATTTCATGAGGAATTCAAATATGTTAAAAAAATAATGATAGGGGTAGGTATAAAAAATATATGGATCTCAATTTTAAATCTCTTCCGAACATTTCCGATCATACCATTTTAGTTCTTGAACGTACTATAATTTCAATGGCATATTTGGTTTCCTCATGCAATTTCCCTTCAAAAAATGTATACTTTTACCACCTCAGGAGGGTTTACAAGCAAATATAAATGTGTAAAGTTCGCGAAAGCCAAAATCCGTGTGTAACGCGAAAGGAGGCGAGCTTAAGAGCAATGGACTCTATCCATGGAGGATAGGGTGGCCACGAGGCCGAGATAGATTTTCTTTATATTTTCATATTTGATAGACCTTAACCCGAAACTAACATATCTGGAAATAATTTTGAAAAATAATCCTTGTTACCATGGCAATAGCCAAAATGGCATTTTCGGACGATTATTGCCATTTTGGCATTTTTAATCTTTCAAATTTTCATATTTTGAAGCCTGCGTAACTATTGCACTCGGTGGTCATGATTTTTTTTCATTACAAGCTATGGGTAGATAGATACTTAAATGCTTCATTGAATGTATCCAAAATATTGCCAGGTGTCACGGAGGGTTATACCATTTATTTGAAATAGGGGTGTTTTTAAATTATTTCAAAGTATGCAAATATACCAATTCTGCATAGCTTACAACCCATATGGTAACGCTCCGATTTCAACGTGGACCATGTCATGATGAGATGAGACATTACTCCTATCAAAAATGTTAATTTGAGTTTGGGGAAAATACTTCCTGTATATGCAGTGTTGCCAGACATTTTCACCAAAAATCACATTTTGTTCAAAATCAAATCCACTTTTTATTCTCTTTAATGATATGAGACTGGAACTTATCATTCACAGCTAAGTTTTAACAATGGGATGTATGTGTTAGACCACTAGAAACTCAAATCTAGTATTTTTGCTTTGTTAACATACTTTAAACCAAAATGGCCGCCAAATGAATGGTCAAAAGTGGTCAAAATTCCATACAATAGCATAATATCAACCGAAATGTATGATAAAAATATAATTTGAATGATGGAATGTATGTGTTAGACCACAAGTAACTTATATCCATTATTTGTGCTCTGTTAAAAAAGTTCAAAATCCAAAATGGCTGCAAAAATGGCCCCCAAAATAGTTCCTAAAGTGACTGCAAAATTGTCAAATTCCATAAAATGTGATAATCTCAACCTATAGATATGTATGATGAAAATATAGTTTTAATGATGGGATGTATGTATTAGACCACTAGTAACTCATATCTAGTATTTTTGCTTTGTTAACATACTTAGAAATCCAAAATGGCCCCCAAAATGGCTGAACAAATTGTCGAAATTCCATAAATGGTATAATATATCAACCAAAATGTATGATGAAAGTATGAAAGTATAGTTTTAAAGTATAAGGATGGTATGTATTAGACCACTAGTAACTCATATTCAGTATATTTGCATTGTAATAACATACTTTAAATCCAAGATGGCCACCAATATGGCCGCTGTAAATGTACAAATAGTGTACAATAATCCACAAAAGATATTGCAAGAGTGTATATTACATCACATTCACCAAATAGTATGTTCGAAACTGCTAAGCTTTTGCTTTTAGATATAAGGCCCACCTCTATGACAATTTTGACTCTTTGTATCACTTTCCAAAATGGCTTCCAAAGTGGTTAAGTTGATGTTAAATGACCTACAACAATTGTTTTGTATTGTAACCATACTATGTAATACCAATACCCCCAAATCTAATAAGACAGCATTCAATATATGTCTATGATAAAGCATATGGGCTGTAGATCTAGTTTGAGTATTTTAAAATATATAAGATGGCTGCAAAAGGTTAAAATAACTGAAAAAAACAGTATTAGTCTTATTGTTAGTGTTACATTAGATATGAACAAAAGATTATATCTATGGATTTTAATCCACCCAATAAACGTATCTGTATGTGACAAGGTATGGTTGTATCCATATCTTGATCAATTGGTGGCCACCTGTGGTAATTATTTTGACCATTTGGAGGTAATTTTATTGACCATTAGGGGGTAATTTTAATAAAATGGTCATTATAATGCCCATCTCAATAACATCACATTGTCAAAATGGAGTCTATTATACCATTTAAGTATACCTTGTCACATACGAATACGTTTACTGGATGGATTAAAAGCTGTAGATATCATTTGGTCATATCTAATGTAACACTAACAATAAGCGAATACTGTTTTTCAGTTATTTTAACCTTGTGCAGCCATCTTGGATATTTTAAACTACTCAAAGCTGTATAGATCTACAGCCCCTAGGCTTTATCATAGATATGAGTGAATACTGTCCCATTACATTTGGGGGTATTAGTATTACATAGTATGGTACAAAACCATGATTGTTTTAGGTCATTTAACATCAACTTATCCATTCTGGCAGCCATTTTGGAAAGTGATACTGAATCAAAATTGTCAGAGGTGGGCCTTATTTCTAAAAGCAATAGCTTAGCAGTTTAGAATAATACTATTTGGTGACTTTGATGTAATTATACACTCTTACAATATCTATTTTGGATTATCATACACTCATGTAGACTATTTTTACATTTACAGCGGCCATTTTATGTTATTACAATGCAAATATACTGGATATGAGTTACTAGTGATCTAATACATACATCCCAATGTTAAAACTATACTTTCATCATACATTTTGGTTGATATTATCCCATTTTATGGAATTTCAAAAACTTTTTTTCAGTCATTTTGGGACCCATTTTGGGGGCCATTTTGGATTTCTATATAAGTATGTTAACAAAACACAAATACTAGATATGAGTTACTAGTGGTCTAATACATACCATACATCCCATCATTAAAACTATATTTTCAACATACATTTCGGTTGATATTATGCTATTTTATGGAATTTTGACCACTTTTGACCCGTTTTGGCCAAAAATACTAGATATGAGTCTCTATTAAATGGTCTAACTCATACATCCCATTGTTAAAACTACACTCTGATGCATACATGTTGGTTTAAATATGCCAATATTTAGAATTTTGGCGGCCATCTTGGATATAGGTGTGTTAACAAAGCACAAGTTCTGGATATGAGTATCTAGTGGTCTAAAACATACATCCCACTATTAAAACTACACTCTCACCATACAATTTGATAGCTATACATGTCATTTTTATGAGATTTGACCAGTTGTGGCGGCCATTTTGGACGCCATCTTGCATAACCCCTTAGCATTATGAAAATATGGTTATGCTACCATATAAGAAGTCACGTATATGCAAATGTCTACTAGCCATTTTGTTATTAATATTCATACATATATATGCCAATTTCGTATACATTTATGTTAATTATATGTATTTACATGAATATTAATACTGCTATTATAATGCCTACAGTATACCATTATATCATATCATATACCCCTATCCTTACCGTCCCTACCGTCCCTATCATCCCAATCATCCCATCTATACCACTATCCTATATATCATATCATATACCCCTGTCCCTACCGTCCCTACCATCCCAACCATCCCATCTATACCACTGTCCCTATATCATATCAAATACCCCTGTCCCTACCGTCCCTACCATCCCAATCATCCCATCTATACCACTATCCTATATATCATATCATATACCCCTGTCCCTACCGTCCCTACCATCCCAACTATCCCATCTATACCAGTATCCTATATATCATATCATACTAGCGGCGTACCCTCGCTACGCTCGGGCACTCGCTAGCTGAGTATTATCTTAATTGTTGCAAAATGGACATAGGTAATGAGTTCAAAATTGTAGATCCCTGAATAATTGTTTTCATTTGAAATAGACTTTGTTCATAGAAATCTGAGTTTTGTGATATCTTTGAATCTCGGAACCAATTTCAATACCCCATTTAGGAGAGAAACAATGTTATAGTTATCCCATACACCCCTCCCCCCCCCCCCAAAAAAAAAGAAGTTGTACCAACCCCATACCCCATATAGTGTATACATTGTAAAGAAGATAGTGTGCGGTTAGTCGTCAACATGATCAAAGCGTATAGGCTATTGTGAAATAGCAAGAGGTCGTTGATACTCCAGGTGCCCTTCTAATATCGGTGCCACGGCACCCTTAATAATCCAGGGATATGAATAAGACCTACCCAGAAACGCTAAATATTATTATAGGTATCCCACAATAAGACCTGAAATAACCACTCAGATAGGCCCTATCCCATACATCCTTAAAATTCAGTTATCACAGGTGCCGCTAATATTCCATACCCATACTCCAGGTACCCATGGTATAACCGTATAAATAATCCAGACAGGATAGATTTCACAACCCACTTCGCGGACGCCCCCCCCCCCCCCCCCCCCCCCCCCCTCCACCCACTAAATTTGCCAAGTCTCTCATAGCGCGCGGAACACATGTACGTATTAAATAGATTTAGGTCCGCGACGCCACTGGTTTTATTAAGTGGCTTTATTAAGTTTTATAGTGAGTCTTTCATAGTTGGCGGGAGGCGGGGTCTCACCATGATCACTTTGTACCCACCCAGTTCAGTGTTAGCCATCCTTTATTTTATTTTCCGGCCTTTTGACATTAAATTATTTCTCCAGTAGGCTTAAACGTTAGTGTATTTCTACATGCGTATTTTGCTCTAACAGTATACCTAATAATAGGCCTATCCCCCATGTATAATAATGTGATATCGGTTTTAGCTGGCCTATTCCCTACTGGCCTATATATGTTATATAGCGCGCCCTGTCCATGGCCCGCGTTGTGGATGGTTCCGCGATGGGATTGAGGCACTGTCGTATATACACGCATTTTCCCTGTCACTATAAGCGCCCTCTATTCATTATTTTTTTTAGAAAGTAGATTTTCTTGCAGATTTACATTTCTGATCATAAATCATACATACATTCCAAGTTACAGAGCGATACGATTCCTAATTACCTCAAAATCATGGTTTTAGAGTGAATTTAGAGTGAAAAATATAAACTGTCGAAATTCCGACAGTTTATTTTCACTCTAAAACCATGATTTTGAAGTAATTAAGAATCGTATCGCCCTGTAACTTGGAATGTATGCATGATTTATGATCAGAAATGTAAATCTGCAAGAAAATGTGCTTTCTATTTTTTTTTTCGATGTTGAGGGCGTTCCCTGGAAAGATCACATAATATACCTTTAACACATGTTATCCTGGATGCAGGCCTACGGTTTGCGCCTTATACGGTTTGCGCCGGCCTTGCTCCCAGTTCCTTCAAAGGGGTCCCTGTATAATACCCTGGCTATATGATTGACTTTTTGTTGTTGTCTCATCATGCCGTTTTCTTGTACTATAGGGTTTGCACTATGGAGCAACTCTGCCCCACCGCGACAAAAGGAAGTAACTCCATTTTTATCAAAATTGAGTTATATGCATGAATATACTAAAAATAACAATATCTTTCAGTATAATAAAGGTTTGGCCCAGTTAAGTCTTCACAACATTGAAAAAAATCCCGATACGCATTTGCTTCCTTAAAAAGTGTACACGCAAGTATAGGAAATCCTATGAAAAACCACCACAAAAGGAAGCAATGACCAAATTAGAAATCAATTATATTGATTTTTTCAGATTCTATTGTTGACAAACTAAACACATTGACATGTGTTGATTAGGTATGTGTTATTCGTTTATCAAAACACATATTTAATCCAAATAATTGAAGGTTTCACAGATAAATCAAGGATAATTCAGTTTTTGCCTTATATCTCAAAAGCATCAAAATGGAGTTACTTCCTTTTGTCTACGGATGCTTGCCGCCTTTACTCTACCACATAACAAACTACGCTTTGCGCCACTAACGCGTGTGCACCTACGCGTGTTCCGTTATCGCCCGATTACGCGTGCGCCGGCAATCGGCGCCTGACTACGCGTGCGACGGCGGCAATCGCCTGAATACGCGCGCGCCGACAATCGCCCAATTACGCGAGGGGTGTGCCGGCCATCGCCATGGCGTGCTCAGCGTATACGCGGCGCGTAGCAATAACGTAGCAACGGGCTAAAAAACCTCGAATTTCACGAAATCTAACCCAAATTTTAAAAATCAAACATAAACTGGTTCGTCGTGGGACCGATACGCACTCGCACAGAAAGTTTAAAGTCAATCGAAGGTGCAGAAAGGGGAGAACATCTCCGTACAAAAATGGGCAACTCCGTATTATATATAAGACTAGCGGCGTACCCTCGCTACGCTCGGGCACTCGCTAGCTAAGTATTATTATCTAAATTAGATACCTTCATTATTTGTAGCAAAATGGGCATAGATAATGAGTTCAAAATTGTAGATCCCAGAATTATTTTTTTTCATTTGAAATAGACTTTGTTCACAGAAATCTGAGTTTTGTGAAATCTTTGAATCTCGGACCCAATTTCAATACCACATTTAGGAGGGAAACAATGTTATTGTTACCCCATTTGTTGGAAGTGGCTCAACTTTCATTTCATTCAGCCAGCATACTTATAGGCCTATAGGCTTTTTAAGCCTGGCCCGAGCATTTTGCTTGAGCCTGGTCTCTTCAGGACCCAAGCGTGCGTCCGTACGGACCGACGGTATAAACAAACGAACAACAAACAAACAAACCACCCAAATGTGCAGTACCAACCCCATACCCCATACACTCTTAGAAAAAATGGTTCGTTTAAGAACCCTTTTTTGTCCCGCGGGGAGCACCTTTTGGCCTAAAAGGTTCTAAAAAGAACCTTAGAATGGTTCTTTGAAGAACTTTCAAATTTTAAATAAGACCTAAAGGTATATTTACTTTTTTGTTTTTATGTAATATGCAAATTCAAGAAAAAATGTAAACAAATTTAATCCTTTTCAACTGTTAAAAATCATAGAAATTTCATTGGGTTCCTTTTAGAACCAAAAAAGGTTCTAAAAGGGTTCTTTAGCCAAGAAAATGGTTCCTCAAGCTTCAAGAACCTTTTGGGGAAAAATTATGGAGAACCCTCAATGGTTCTTGGTAAAACGGTAAAAAATGTTTTTAGCCAAGAAGAAATGATTTTTAACAGTTGAAAAGGACTAAATTTGTTTACATTTCTCTTGAATTTGCATATTACATAAAAAAAAAAGGAAATATACCTTTATGTCTTATTTAAAATTTGAAAGTTCTTCAAAGAACCATTCTAAGGTTCTTTTTAGAACCTTTTAGGCCAAAAGGTGCTCCCCGCGGGACAAAAAAGGGTTCTTAAACGAACCATTTTTTCTAAGAGTGTATAGTGTAGGCCTATACATGGTATAGAAGATAGTAGTGTGCGGTTAGTCGTCAACATGATCAAAGCGTAGGCTATTGTGAAATAGCAAGAGTTCCTTGATACTCAGGTGCCCTTAATCCTAATATCGGTGCCACGGCGCCCTTAATAATCCAGGGGTCTTAATATAAGGCCTACCCAGAAACGCTAAATATTATTATCCCATAATAAGACATGACATTACCACTCTGGTAGGCCCTACCCTATACATCCTTAAAATCCAGTTATCACAGGTACCCTTAATATTCCATACTCCAGGTACCCAGTGTACCCTTATAATTCAGACAGGCCTACCCACCCCATGTGTTCATACACACGGCGTATAAGTTGCCAAGTCTCTCATAGAACACATAGAACACGCCGCCGCTGTATTAAATAAATTTAGGTCCGCGACGCCACTGGGTTTTTTAGTGGTTTTATTAAGTTTTATAGTGGGTCTTTCATAGTTGGCGGGTGGTGGGTTCTCACCATGATCACTTTGTACCCACCCAGTTCAGTGTTAGCCCTCCGTTTATTTTATTTTTCGGTCTATTGACATTAAATTATTTCTCCAGTAGGACTATTTCTGCATGCATATTTTGCTCTAACAGTTCCTTGTTTATTTACAGGCCTATCCCCCATGTATAATATGATATCACGGTTTTCTGGCCTATCTATGTTTTTATATAGCGCGCCCTACCCGTGGCCCGCATTGTGGATGGGACTGAGGCACTGTCGTATAAACGCATTTTCCCTGTCACTATATTATGTTATCCTGGATGCAGGCCTACGGTTTGCGCCTTATACGGTTTGCGCCGGCCTTGCTCCCAGTTCCTTCAAAGGGGTTCCCGTATACCCTGGCTATATGATTGACTTTTGTTGTTGTCTCATCATGCCGTTTTCTTGTACTATATAGGGTTTGCACTACATCGGCGCCTGACTACGCGTGCGCCGGCAATCGCCTGAATACGCGCGCGCCGACAATCGCCCGATTACGCGAGTTGTGCGCCGGCCATCGCCATGGCGTGCTCAGCGTATACGCGGCGCGTAGCAATAACGTAGCAACGGGCTAAAAAACCTCGAATTTCACGAAATCTAACCCAAATTTAAAAAATCAAACATAAACTGGTTCGTCGTGGGATCCATACGCACTCGCACAGAAAATTTGAAGTCAATCGAAGGTGCGGAAAGGGGAGAACATCTCCGTACAAGAATGGGCGATTCCGTATTATTATATAGACTAGCGGCGTACCCTCGCTACGCTCGGGCACTCGCTAGCTGAGTATTAATATCTAAATTAGATACCTTCATGATTTGTATCAAAATGGGCGTAGATAATGAAATAGGCTTTGTTCACAGAAATTGAGTTTGGTGATATCTTTGAATCTCGGACCCAATTTCAATACCCCATTTAGGAGGGAAGCAATGTTATAGTTACCCCATTTGTTGGAAGTGGCTCTTTTTACTTCAGGCTTTTCTTCCATCTTTTCTAACTTTCATTTCATTCAGCCAGCATGCTTATATAGGCTTTTTAAGCCTGGTCCGAGCATTTTGCTTGAGCCTGGTCCCTTCAGGACCCAAGCGTGTGTCCGCACGGATCGACGGTTTAAACAAACAAACAAACAAACAAACAAACAAACCCAAAATGTGCAGTACCAACCCATACCTACCCCATATAGAAGATAGTGTGCGGTTAGTCGTCAACATGATCAAAGCGTATATATAGGCTATTGTGCAATAGCAAGAGGTCCTTGATACTCAGGTGCCCTTAATCCTAATATCGGTGCCACGGCGCCCTTAATAATCCAGGGATCTTAATAAGGCCTACCCAGAAACGCTAACTATTATTAGGTATCCCATAATAAGACATGAAATAACCACTCTGGTAGGCCCTACCCATTCATCCTTAAAATCCAGTTATCACAGGTACCCTTAATATTCCATACTCCAGGTACCCAGTGTACCCTTATAATCCAGACAGGCCTACCCACCCCATGTGTTCATACACACGTATAGGCCTAGATTTCACAACCCCCTTTGCGGACGCCCCCCCCCCCCCCCCCCCCCCTAAAAGTTGCCAAGTCTCTCATAGAACACGCCGCCGCTGTATTAACATATTAAATAAATTTAGGTCCGCGACGCCACTGGGTTTTTTTAGTGGTTTTATTAAGTTTTATAGTGGGTCTTTCATAGTTGGCGGGAGGTGGGTTCTCACCATGATCACTTTGTACCCACCCAGTTCAGTGTTAGCCATCCGTTTATTTTATTTTTCGGCCTATTGACATTAAATTATTTCTCCAGTAGGACTATTTCTGCATGCATACTCTAACAGTTCCGTGTTTATTTATAGGCCTATCCCCCATGTATAATATGATATCACGGTTTTCTGGCCTATCTATGTTTTTATATAGCTGTCGTATAAACGCATTTTCCCTGTCACTATTATTAACACATTTTATCCTGGATGCAGGCCTACGGTTTGCGCCTTATACGGTTTGCGCCGGCCTTGCTCCCAGTTCCTTCAAAGGGGTTCTTGTATACCCTGGCTATATGATTGACTTTTTGTTGTTGTCTCATCATGCCATTTTCTTGTACTATAGGGTTTTCACTATGGAGCAACGGATGCTTGCCGCCTTTACTCTACCACATAACAAACTACGCTTTGCGCCACTAACGCGTGTGCACCTACGCGTGTTCCGGTATCGCCCGATTACGCGTGCGCCGGTAATCGGCGCATGACTACGCGTGCGCCGGCAATCGCCTGAATACTCGCGCGCCGACAATCGCCCGATTACGCGAGTTGTGCGCCGGCCATCACCATGGCGTGCTCAGCGTATACGCGGCGCGTAGCAATAACGTAGCAACGGGCTAAAAAAGCCCAAATTTCACCAAATCTAACCCAAAATAAGAAAATCAAACATAAACTGGACAATTGGGGCCCCATACGCACTCGCACAGAAAATTTGAAGTCAATCGAAGGTGCGGAAAGGGGAGAACATCTCCGTACAAAAATGGGCAACTCCGTATTATATATAAGACTAGCGGCGTACCCTCGCTGCGCTCGGGCACTCGCTAGCTGAGTATTATTCTCTCAATTAGATACCTTCATGATTTGTAGCAAAATGGGCATAGATAATGAGTCATTCAGCCAGCATGCTTATAATTATAGGCTTTTTAAGCCTGGCCCGAGTATTTTGCTTGAGCCTGGTCCCTTAGACCCAAACGTGTGTCCGTACGGACCGACTTAAACAAACAAACAAACCCCCCAAAATGTGCAGTACCAACCCCATACCCCATATAGTGTAATGGTATATAGTGTGCGGTTAGTCGTCAACATGATCAAAGCGTATATAGGCTATTGTGCAATAGCAAGAGGTCCTTGATACTCAGGTGCCCTTAATCCTAATATCGGTGCCACGGCGCCCTTGATAATCCAGGGATCTTAATAAGGCCTACCCAGAAACGCTAAATATTATTAGGTATCCCATACATGAAATAACCACTCTAGGCCCTACCCCATACATCCTTAAAATCCAGTTATCACAGGTACCCTTAATATTCCATACTCCAGGTACCCAGTGTACCCTTATAATCCAGACAGGCCTACCCACCCCATGTGTTCATACACACGTGTAGGCCTAGATTTCACAACCCCCTTCGCGGACGCCCCCCCCCCCCCCCTAAATGTTGCCAAGTCTCTGATAGAACACGCTGCCGCTGTATTAAATAAATTTAGGTCCGCGACGCTGGACCAACCCCATACCCCATATAGTGTAATGGTATATAGTGTGCGGTTAGTCGTCAACATGATCAAAGCGTATATAGGCTATTGTGCAATAGCAAGAGGTCCTTGATACTCAGGTGCCCTTAATCCTAATATCGGTGCCACGGCGCCCTTGATAATCCAGGGATCTTAATAAGGCCTACCCAGAAACGCTAAATAGTATTAGGTATCCCATAATAAGACATGAAATAACCACTCTAGGCCCTACCCCATACATCCTTAAAATCCAGTTATCACAGGTACCCTTAATATTCCATTATCCAGGTACCCAGTGTACCCTTATAATCCAGACAGGCCTACCCACCCCCATGTGTTCATACACACGTGTAGGCCTAGATTGCACAACCCCCTTCGCGGACGCCCCCCCCCCCCCCTAAATGTTGCCAAGTCTCTGATAGAACACGCCGCCGCTGTATTAAATAAATTTAGGTCCGCGACGCTACTGGGTTTTTTTAGTGGTTTTATTAAGTTTTATAGTGGGTCTTTCATAGTTGGCGGGAGGCGGGTTCGCATCATGATCACTTGATGTACCCACCCAGTTCAGTGTTAGCCATCCGATTATTTTATTTTTCGGCCTATTGACATTAAATTACTTCTCCAGTAGGACTATTTCTGCATGCATATTTTGCTCTAACAGTTCCTTGTTTATTTATAGGCCTATGCCATGTATAATATGATATCACGGTTTTCTGTTTTATATAGCGCGCCCTGTCCGTGCCCGTGTCCGTGGCCCGCATTGTGGATGGGTCCGCGATGGGACTGAGGCACTGTCGTATAAACGCATTTTCCCTGTCACTATTTAGTATTAACACATGTTATCCTGGATGCAGGCCTACGGTTTGCGCCTTATACGGTTTGCGCCGGCCTTGCTCCCAGTTCCTTCAAAGGGGTTCCTGTATACCCTGGCTATATGATTGACTTTTTGTCTCATCATGCCGTTTTCTTGTACTATAGGGTTTGCACTATGGAGCAACGGATGCTTGCCGCCTTTACTCTACCACATAACAAACTACGCTTTGAGCCACTAACACGTGTGCACCTACGCGTGTTCCGGTATCGCCCGATTACGCGTGCGCCGGCTTCGGCGCCTGACTACGCGTGCGCCGGCAATCGCCTGAATACGCGCGCGCCGACAATCGCCCGATTACGCGAGTTGTGCGCCGGCCATCGCCATGGCGTGTCCAGCGTATACGCGGCGCGTAGCAATAACATAGCAACGGGCTACAAAACCTCGAATTTCACGGAATCTAACCCAAATTTTAAAAATCAAACATAAACTGGACAATTGTGGGCCCCATACGCACCCGCACAAAAAATTTGAAGTCAATCAAAGGTGCGGAAAGGGGAGAACATCTCTGGACAAAAATGGGCAACTCCGTATTATATATAAGATACCCCTGTCCCTACCATCCCAATCATCCCATCTATACCACTATCCTATATATCATATCATATACCCCTGTCCCTACCGTCCCTACCATCCCAACCATCCCAATCATCCCATCTATACCACTATCCTATATATCATATCATATACCCCTGTCCCTAACGTCCCTACCATCCCAACTATCCCATCTATACCACTATCCTATATATCATATCATATACCCCTGTCCCTAACGTCCCTACCATCCCAACTATCCCATCTATACCAGTATCCTATATATCATAACATATCATATACCCCTGTCCCTACCGTCCCTACCATCCCAATCATCCCATCTATACCACTATCCTATATATCATATCATATACCCCTGTCCCTACCGTCCATACCATCCCAACTATCCCATCTATACCACTATCCTATATATCATATCATATACCCCTGTCCCTACCGTCCCTACCATCCCAATCATCCCATCTATACCACTATCCTATATATCATATCATATACCCCTGTCCCTACCGTCCCTACCATCCCAACTATCCCATCTATACCAGTATCCTATATATCATATCATATACCCCTGTCCCTACCGTCCCTACCATCCCAATCATCCCATCTATACCACTATCCTATATATCATATCATATACCCCTGTCCCTACCGTCCCTACCAACCCAACCATCCCATCTATACCACTGTCCCTATATCATATCAAATACCCTTGTCCCTACCGTCCCTACCATCCCAATCATCCCATCTATACCACTATCCTATATATCATATCATATACCCCTGTCCCTACCGTCCCTACCATCCCAACCATCCCATCTATACCACTGTCCCTATATCATATCAAATACCCCTGTCCCTACCGTCCCTACCATCCCAATCATCCCATCTATACCACTATCCTATATATTATATCATATACCCCTGTCCCTACCGTCCCTACCATCCCAACTATCCCATCTATACCAGTATCCTATATATCATATCATACCCCTGTCCCTACCGTCCCTACCATCCCAACTATCCCATCTATACCAGTATCCTATATATCATATCATATACCCCTGTCCCTACCGTCCCTACCATCCCAACCATCCCATCTATACCACTGTCCCTATATCATATCAAATACCCCTGTCCCTACCGTCCCTACCATCCCAATCATCCCATCTATACCACTATCCTATATATCATATCATATACCCCTGTCCCTACCGTTCCTACCATCCCAACCATCCCATCTATACCACTGTCCCTATATCATATCAAATACCCCTGTCCCTACCGTCCCTACCATCCCAATCATCCCATCTATACCACTATCCTATATATCATATCATATACCCCTGTCCCTACCGTCCCTACCATCCCAACTATCCCATCTATACCACTATCCTATATATCATAATTATCATATACCCCTGTCCCTACCGTCCCTACCATCCCAACCATCCCATCTATACCACTGTCCCTATATCATATCAAATACCCCTGTCCCTACCGTCCCTACCATCCCAATCATCCCAATCATCCCATCTATACCACTATCCTATATATCATATCATATACCCCTGTCCCTACCGTCCCTACCATCCCAACCATCCCATCTATACCACTGTCCCTATATCATATCAAATACCCCTGTCCCTACCGTCCCTACCATCCCAATCATCCCATCTATACCACTATCCTATATATCATATCATATACCCCTGTCCCTACCGTCCATACCATCCCAACTATCCCATCTATACCACTATCCTATATATCATATCATATACCCCTGTCCCTACCGTCCCTACCATCCCAATCATCCCATCTATACCACTATCCTATATATCATATCATATACCCCTGTCCCTACCGTCCCTACCATCCCAACTATCCCATCTATACCAGTATCCTATATATCATATCATATACCCCTGTCCCTACCGTCCCTACCATCCCAATCATCCCATCTATACCACTATCCTATATATCATATCATATACCCCTGTCCCTACCGTCCCTACCAACCCAACCATCCCATCTATACCACTGTCCCTATATCATATCAAATACCCTTGTCCCTACCGTCCCTACCATCCCAATCATCCCATCTATACCACTATCCTATATATCATATCATATACCCCTGTCCCTACCGTCCCTACCATCCCAACCATCCCATCTATACCACTGTCCCTATATCATATCAAATACCCCTGTCCCTACCGTCCCTACCATCCCAATCATCCCATCTATACCACTATCCTATATATTATATCATATACCCCTGTCCCTACCGTCCCTACCATCCCAACTATCCCATCTATACCAGTATCCTATATATCATATCATACCCCTGTCCCTACCGTCCCTACCATCCCAACTATCCCATCTATACCAGTATCCTATATATCATATCATATACCCCTGTCCCTACCGTCCCTACCATCCCAACCATCCCATCTATACCACTGTCCCTATATCATATCAAATACCCCTGTCCCTACCGTCCCTACCATCCCAATCATCCCATCTATACCACTATCCTATATATCATATCATATACCCCTGTCCCTACCGTTCCTACCATCCCAACCATCCCATCTATACCACTGTCCCTATATCATATCAAATACCCCTGTCCCTACCGTCCCTACCATCCCAATCATCCCATCTATACCACTATCCTATATATCATATCATATACCCCTGTCCCTACCGTCCCTACCATCCCAACTATCCCATCTATACCACTATCCTATATATCATAATTATCATATACCCCTGTCCCTACCGTCCCTACCATCCCAACCATCCCATCTATACCACTGTCCCTATATCATATCAAATACCCCTGTCCCTACCGTCCCTACCATCCCAATCATCCCAATCATCCCATCTATACCACTATCCTATATATCATATCATATACCCCTGTCCCTACCGTCCCTACCATCCCAACCATCCCATCTATACCACTGTCCCTATATCATATCAAATACCCCTGTCCCTACCGTCCCTACCATCCCAATCATCCCATCTATACCACTATCCTATATATCATATCATATACCCCTGTCCCTACCGTCCCTACCATCCCAACTATCCCATCTATACCACTATCCTATATATCATATCATATACCCCTGTCCCTACCGTCCCTACCATCCCAACCATCCCATCTATACCACTGTCCCTATATCATATCAAATACCCCTGTCCCAACCGTCCCTACCATCCCAATCATCCCATCTATACCACTATCCTATATATCATATCATATACCCCTGTCCCTACCGTCCCTACCATCCCAACCATCCCATCTATACCACTGTCCCTATATCATATCAAATACCCCTGTCCCTACCGTCCCTATCATCCCAATCATCCCATCTATACCACTATCCTATATATCATATCATATACCCCTGTCCCTACCGTCCCTACCATCCCAACCATCCCATCTATACCACTGTCCCTATATCATATCAAATACCCCTGTCCCTACCGTCCCTACCATCCCAATCATCCCATCTATACCACTATCCTATATATCATATACCCCTGTCCCTACCGTCCTTACCATCCCAACTATCCCATCTATACCAGTATCCTATATATCATATCATACCCCTGTCCCTACCGTCCCTACCATCCCAACTATCCCATCTATACCAGTATCCTATATATCATATCATATACCCCTGTCCCTACCGTCCCTACCATCCCAACCGTCCCATCTATACCACTATCCTATATATCATATCATATACCCCTGTCCCTACCATCCCTACCATCCCAATCATCCCATCTATACCAGTATCCTATATATCATATCAAATACCCCTGTCCCTACCGTCCCTACCATCCCAATCATCCCATCTATACCACTATCCTATAATATCATATCATATACCCCTGTCCCTACCGTCCCTACCATCCCAACTATCCCATCTATACCAGTATCCTATATATCATATCATATACCCCTGTCCCTACCGTCCCTACCATCCCAATCATCCCATCTATACCACTATCCTATATATCATATCATATACCCCTGTCCCTACCGTTCCTACCATCCCAACCATCCCATCTATACCACTGTCCCTATATCATATCAAATACCCCTGTCCCTACCGTCCCTACCATCCCAATCATCCCATCTATACCACTATCCTATATATCATATCATATACTCCTGTCCCTACCGTCCCTACCATCCCAACTATCCCATCTATACCACTATCCTATATATCATATCATATACCCCTGTCCCTACCGTCCCTACCATCCCAACCATCCCATCTATACCACTGTCCCTATATCATATCAAATACCCCTGTCCCTACCGTCCCTACCATCCCAATCATCCCATCTATACCACTATCCTATATATCATATCATATACCCCTGTCCCTACCGTCCCTACCATCCCAACCATCCCATCTATACCACTGTCCCTATATCATATCAAATACCCCTGTCCCTACCGTCCCTACCATCCCAATCATCCCATCTATACCACTATCCTATATATTATATCATATACCCCTGTCCCTACCGTCCCTACCATCCCAACTATCCCATCTATACCAGTATCCTATATATCATATCATACCCCTGTCCCTACCGTCCCTACCATCCCAACTATCCCATCTATACCAGTATCCTATATATCATATCATATACCCCTGTCCCTACCGTCCCTACCATCCCAACCATCCCATCTATACCACTATCCTATATATCATATCATATACCCCTGTCCCTACCGTTCCTACCATCCCAACCATCCCATCTATACCACTGTCCCTATATCATATCAAATACCCCTGTCCCTACCGTCCCTACCATCCCAATCATCCCATCTATACCACTATCCTATATATCATATCATATACCCCTGTCCCTACCGTCCCTACCATCCCAACTATCCCATCTATACCACTATCCTATATATCATATCATATACCCCTGTCCCTACCGTCCCTACCATCCCAACCATCCCATCTATACCACTGTCCCTATATCATATCAAATACCCCTGTCCCTACCGTCCCTACCATCCCAATCATCCCATCTATACCCCTATCCTATATATCATATCATATACCCCTGTCCCTACCGTCCCTACCATCCCAACTATCCCATCTATACCACTATCCTATATATCATATCATATACCCCTGTCCCTACCGTCCCTACCATCCCAACCATCCCATCTATACCACTGTCCCTATATCATATCAAATACCCCTGTCCCTACCGTCCCTACCATCCCAATCATCCCATCTATACCACTATCCTATATATCATATCATATACCCCTGTCCCTACCGTCCCTACCATCCCAACCATCCCATCTATACCACTGTCCCTATATCATATCAAATACCCCTGTCCCTACCGTCCCTACCATCCCAATCATCCCATCTATACCACTATCCTATGTATCATATCATATACCCCTGTCCCTACCGTCCCTACCATCCCAACCATCCCATCTATACCACTGTCCCTATATCATATTAAATACCCCTGTCCCTACCGTCCCTACCATCCCAATCATCCCATCTATACCACTATCCTATATATCATATCATATACCCCTGTCCCTACCGTCCCTACCATCCCAACTATCCCATCTATACCAGTATCCTATATATCATATCATACCCCTGTCCCTACCGTCCCTACCATCCCAACTATCCCATCTATACCAGTATCCTATATATCATATCATATACCCCTGTCCCTACCGTCCCTACCATCCCAACCATCCCATCTATACCACTATCCTATATATCATATCATATACCCCTGTCCCTACCGTCCCTACCATCCCAACCATCCCATCTATACCAGTATCCTATATATCATATCAAATACCCCTGTCCCTACCGTCCCTACCATCCCAACCATCCCATCTATACCAGTATCCTATATATCATATCAAATACCCCTGTCTTACCGTCCCTACCATCCCATCTATACCACTATCCTATATCATATCAAATACCCCTGTCCCTACCGTCCCTACCATCCCAACCATCCCATCTATACCAGTATCCTATATATCATATCAAATACCCCTGTCCCTAACGTCCCTACCATCCCAACCATCCCATCTATACCAGTATCCTATATATCATATCAAATACCCCTGTCCCTACCGTCCCTACCATCCCAACCATCCCATCTATACCACTATCCTATATATCATATCATATACCCCTGTCCCTACCATCCAAACCATCCCATCTATACCACTATCCCATATATCATATCATATACCCCTGTCCCTACCGTCCCTACCATCACAACCATCCCATCTATACCACTGTCCCTATATCATATCAAATACCCCTGTCCCTACCATCCCAACCATCCCATCTATACCAGTATCCTATATATCATATCAAATACCCCTGTACCTACGTCCCTACCATCCCAACTATCCCATCTATACCAGTATCCTATATATCATATCATATACCCCTGTCCCTACCGTCCCTACCATCCCAACCATCCCATCTATACCACTGTCCCTATATCATATCAAATACCCCTGTCCCTACCGTCCCTACCATCCCAATAATCCCATCTATACCACTATCCTATATATCATATCATATACTCCTGTCCCTACTGTCTCTACCATCCCAACTATCCCATCTATACCAGTATCCTATATATCATATCATACCCCTGTCCCTACCGTCCCTACCATCCCAACCATCCCATCTATACCAGTATCCTATATATCATATCAAATACCCCTGTCCCTAACGTCCCTACCATCCCATCTATACCAGTATCCTATATATCATATCAAATACCCCTGTCCCTACCGTCCCTACCATCCCAACCATCCCATCTATACCACTATCCTATATATCATATCATATACCCCTGTCCCTACCATCCAAACCATCCCATCTATACCACTATCCTATATATCATATCATATACCCCTGTCCCTACCGTCCCTACCATCACAACCATCCCATCTATACCACTGTCCCTATATCATATCAAATACCCCTGTCCCTACCATCCCAACCATCCCATCTATACCAGTATCCTATATATCATATCAAATACCCCTGTACCTACGTCCCTACCATCCCAACTATCCCATCTATACCAGTATCCTATATATCATATCATATACCCCTGTCCCTACCGTCCCTACCATCCCAACCATGCCATCTATACCACTGTCCCTATATCATATCAAATACCCCTGTCCCTACCGTCCCTACCATCCCAATCATCCCATCTATACCACTATCCTATATATCATATCATATACTCCTGTCCCTACCGTCTCTACCATCCCAACTATCCCATCTATACCAGTATCCTATATATCATATCATACCCTGTCCCTACCGTCCCTACCATCCCAACCATCCCATCTATACCAGTATCCTATATATCATATAAAATACCCATGTCCCTACCGTCCCTACCATCCCAACCATCCCATCTATACCACTATCCTATATATCATATCATATACCCCTGTCCCTACCATCCAAACCATCCCATCTATACCACTATCCTATATATCATATCATATACCCCTGTCCCTACCGTCCCTACCATCACAACCATCCCATCTAAATATACCACTGTCCCTATATCATATCAAATACCCCTGTCCCTACCGTCCCTACCATCCCAATCATCCCATCTATACCACTATCCTATATATCATATCATATACCCCTGTCCCTACGTCCCTACCATCCCAACTATCCCATCTATACCAGTATCCTATATATCATATCATATACCCCTGTCCCTACCGTCCCTACCAACCCAACTATCCCATCTATACCAGTATCCTATATATCATATCATATACCCCTGTCCCTACCGTCCCTATCATCCCAACCATCCCATCTATACCACTATCCTATATATCATATCATATACCCCTGTCCCTACCGTCCCTACCATCCCAACCATCCCATCTATACCACTGTCCCTATATCATATCAAATACCCCTGTCCCTACCGTCCCTACCATCCCAATCATCCCATCTATACCACTATCCTATATATCATATCATATACCCCTGTCCCTACCGTCCCTACCATCCCAACCATCCCATCTATACCACTGTCCCTATATCATATCAAATACCCCTGTCCCTACCGTCCGTACCATCCCAATCATCCCATCTATACCACTATCCTATATATCATATCATATACCCCTGTCCCTACCGTCCCTACCATCCCAACTATCCCATCTATACCAGTATCCTATATATCATATCATACCCCTGTCCCTACCGTCCCTACCATCCCAACTATCCCATCTATACCAGTATCCTATATATCATATCATATACCCCTGTCCCTACCGTCCCTACCATCCCAACCATCCCATCTATACCACTATCCTATATATCATATCATATACCCCTGTCCCTACCGTCCCTACCATCCCAACCATCCCATCTATACCAGTATCCTATATATCATATCAAATACCCCTGTCCCTACCGTCCCTACCATCCCAACCATCCCATCTATACCAGTATCCTATATATCATATCAAATACCCCTGTCCCTACCGTCCCTACCATCCCAACCATCCCATCTATACCACTATCCTATATATCATATCATATACCCCTGTCCCTACCATCCAAACCATCCCATCTATACCACTATCCTATATATCATATCATATACCCCTGTCCCTACCGTCCCTACCATCACAACCATCCCATCTATACCACTGTCCCTATATCATATCAAATACCCCTGTCCCTACCGTCCCTACCATCCCAACCATCCCATCTATACCAGTATCCTATATATCATATCAAATACCCCTGTCCCTACCGTCCCTACCATCCCAACCACACCATCTATACCAGTATCCTATATATCATATCAAATACCCCTGTCCCTACGTCCCTACCATCCCAACTATCCCATCTATACCACTATCCTATATATCATATCATATACCCCTGTCCCTACCGTCCCTACCATCCCAACTATCCCATCTATACCAGTATCCTATATATCATATCATACCCCTGTCCCTACCGTCCCTACCATCCCAACTATCCCATCTATACCACTATCCTATATATCATATCATATACCCCTGTCCCTACCATCCCAACCATCCCATCTATACCAGTATCCTATATATCATATCAAATACCCCTGTACCTACGTCCCTACCATCCCAACTATCCCATCTATACCAGTATCCTATATATCATATCATATACCCCTTTCCCACCGTCGTTACCATCCCAACCATCCCATCTATACCACTGTCCCTATATCATATCAAGTACCCCTGTCCCTACCGTCCCTACCATCCCAACCATCCCATCTATACCAGTATCCTATATATCATATCATACCCCTGTCCCTACCGTCCCTACCATCCCAACCATCCCATCTATACCAGTATCCTATATATCATATCAAATACCCCTGTCCCTACCGTCCCTACCATCCCAACTATCCCATCTATACCACTATCCTATATATCATATCATATACCCCTGTCCCTACCATCCAAACCATCCCATCTATACCACTATCCTATATATCATATCATATACCCCTGTCCCTACCGTCCCTACCATCACAACCATCCCATCTATACCACTGTCCCTATATCATATCAAATACCCCTGTCCCTACCGTCCCTACCATCCCAACCATCCCATCTATACCAGTATCCTATATATCATATCAAATACTCCTGTCCCTACCGTCCCTACCATCCCAACCATCCCATCTATACCAGTATCCTATATATCATATCAAATACCCCTGTCCCTACGTCCCTACCATCCCAACTATCCCATCTATACCAGTATCCTATATATCATATCATATACCCCTGTCCCTACCGTCCCTACCATCCCAACTATCCCATCTATACCAGTATCCTATATATCATATCATACACCTGTCCCTACCGTCCCTACCATCCCAACTATCCCATCTATACCGGTATCCATAATATCATATCATATACCCCTGTCCCTACCGTCCCTACCATCCCAACCATCCCATCTATACCACTATCCTATATATCATATCATATACCCCTGTCCCTACCGTCCCTACCATCCCAATCATCCCATCTATACCAGTATCCTATATATCATATCAAATACCCCTGTCCCTACCGTCCCTACCATCCCAACCATCCCATCTATACCAGTATCCTATATATCATATCAAATACCCCTATCCCTACCGTCCCTACCATCCCATCTATACCACTATCCTATATCATATCAAATACCCCTGTCCCTACCGTCCCTACCATCCCAACCATCCCATCTATACCAGTATCCTATATATCATATCAAATACCCCTGTCCCTAACGTCCCTACCATCCCAACCATCCCATCTATACCAGTATCCTATATATCATATCAAATACCCCTGTCCCTACCGTCCCTACCATCCCAACCATCCCATCTATACCACTATCCTATATATCATATCATATACCCCTGTCCCTACCATCCAAACCATCCCATCTATACCACTATCCTATATATCATATCATATACCCCTGTCCCTACCGTCCCTACCATCACAACCATCCCATCTATACCACTGTCCCTATATCATATCAAATACCCCTGTCCCTACCGTCCGTACCATCCCAATCATCCCATCTATACCACTATCCTATATATCATATCATATACCCCTGTCCCTACCGTCCCTACCATCCCAACTATCCCATCTATACCAGTATCCTATATATCATATCATACCCCTGTCCCTACCGTCCCTACCATCCCAACTATCCCATCTATACCAGTATCCTATATATCATATCATATACCCCTGTCCCTACCGTCCCTACCAACCCAACTATCCCATCTATACCAGTATCCTATATATCATATCATATACCCCTGTCCCTACCGTCCCTATCATCCCAACCATCCCATCTATACCACTATCCTATATATCATATCATATACCCCTGTCCCTACCGTCCCTACCATCCCAACCATCCCATCTATACCACTGTCCCTATATCATATCAAATACCCCTGTCCCTACCGTCCCTACCATCCCAATCATCCCATCTATACCACTATCCTATATATCATATCATATACCCCTGTCCCTACCGTCCCTACCATCCCAACCATCCCATCTATACCACTGTCCCTATATCATATCAAATACCCCTGTCCCTACCGTCCGTACCATCCCAATCATCCCATCTATACCACTATCCTATATATCATATCATATACCCCTGTCCCTACCGTCCCTACCATCCCAACTATCCCATCTATACCAGTATCCTATATATCATATCATACCCCTGTCCCTACCGTCCCTACCATCCCAACTATCCCATCTATACCAGTATCCTATATATCATATCATATACCCCTGTCCCCACCGTCCCTACCATCCCAACCATCCCATCTATACCACTATCCTATATATCATATCATATACCCCTGTCCCTACCGTCCCTACCATCCCAACCATCCCATCTATACCAGTATCCTATATATCATATCAAATACCCCTGTCCCTACCGTCCCTACCATCCCAACCATCCCATCTATACCAGTATCCTATATATCATATCAAATACCCCTGTCCCTACCGTCCCTACCATCCCAACCATCCCATCTATACCACTATCCTATATATCATATCATATACCCCTGTCCCTACCATCCAAACCATCCCATCTATACCACTATCCTATATATCATATCATATACCCCTGTCCCTACCGTCCCTACCATCACAACCATCCCATCTATACCACTGTCCCTATATCATATCAAATACCCCTGTCCCTACCGTCCCTACCATCCCAACCATCCCATCTATACCAGTATCCTATATATCATATCAAATACCCCTGTCCCTACCGTCCCTACCATCCCAACCATCCCATCTATACCAGTATCCTATATATCATATCAAATACCCCTGTCCCTACGTCCCTACCATCCCAACTATCCCATCTATACCAGTATCCTATATATCATATCATATACCCCTGTCCCTACCGTCCCTACCATCCCAACTATCCCATCTATACCAGTATCCTATATATCATATCATACCCCTGTCCCTACCGTCCCTACCATCCCAACTATCCCATCTATACCGGTATCCATAATATCATATCATATACCCCTGTCCCTACCGTCCCTACCATCCCAACCATCCCATCTATACCACTATCCTATATATCATATCATATACCCCTGTCCCTACCGTCCCTACCATCCCAATCATCCCATCTATACCAGTATCCTATATATCATATCAAATACCCCTGTCCCTACCGTCCCTACCATCCCAACCATCCCATCTATACCAGTATCCTATATATCATATCAAATACCCCTATCCCTACCGTCCCTACCATCCCATCTATACCACTATCCTATATCATATCAAATACCCCTGTCCCTACCGTCCCTACCATCCCAACCATCCCATCTATACCAGTATCCTATATATCATATCAAATACCCCTTTCCCTAACGTCCCTACCATCCCAACCATCCCATCTATACCAGTATCCTATATATCATATCAAATACCCCTGTCCCTACCGTCCCTACCATCCCAACCATCCCATCTATACCACTATCCTATATATCATATCATATACCCCTGTCCCTACCATCCAAACCATCCCATCTATACCACTATCCTATATATCATATCATATACCCCTGTCCCTACCGTCCCTACCATCACAACCATCCCATCTATACCACTGTCCCTATATCATATCAAATACCCCTGTCCCTACCGTCCGTACCATCCCAATCATCCCATCTATACCACTATCCTATATATCATATCATATACCCCTGTCCCTACCGTCCCTACCATCCCAACTATCCCATCTATACCAGTATCCTATATATCATATCATACCCCTGTCCCTACCGTCCCTACCATCCCAACTATCCCATCTATACCAGTATCCTATATATCATATCATATACCCCTGTCCCTACCGTCCCTACCATCCCAACCATCCCATCTATACCACTATCCTATATATCATATCATATACCCCTGTCCCTACCGTCCCTACCATCCCAACCATCCCATCTATACCAGTATCCTATATATCATATCAAATACCCCTGTCCCTACCGTCCCTACCATCCCAACCATCCCATCTATACCAGTATCCTATATATCATATCAAATACCCCTGTCCCTACGTCCCTACCATCCCAACTATCCCATCTATACCAGTATCCTATTATATCATATCATATACCCCTGTCCCTACCGTCCCTACCATCCCAACTATCCCATCTATACCAGTATCCTATATATCATATCATACCCCTGTCCCTACCGTCCCTACCATCCCAACTATCCCATCTATACCGGTATCCATAATATCATATCATATACCCTTGTCCCTACCGTCCCTACCATCCCAACCATCCCATCTATACCACTATCCTATATATCATATCATATACCCCTGTCCCTACCGTCCCTACCATCCCAACCATCCCATCTATACCAGTATCCTATATATCATATCAAATACCCCTGTCCCTACCGTCCCTACCATCCCAACCATCCCATCTATACCAGTATCCTATATATCATATCAAATACCCCTATCCCTCCCGTCCCTACCATCCCATCCATACCACTATCCTATATCATATCAAATACCCCTGTCCCTACCGTCCCTACCATCCCAACCATCCCATCTATACCAGTATCCTATATATCATATCAAATACCCCTGTCCCTAACGTCCCTACCATCCCAACCATCCCATCTATACCAGTATCCTATATATCATATCAAATACCCCTGTCCCTACCGTCCCTACCATCCCAACCATCCCATCTATACCACTATCCTATATATCATATCATATACCCCTGTCCCTACCATCCAAACCATCCCATCTATACCACTATCCTATATATCATATCATATACCCCTGTCCCTACCGTCCCTACCATCACAACCATCCCATCTATACCACTGTCCCTATATCATATCAAATACCCCTGTCCCTACCATCCCAACCATCCCATCTATACCAGTATCCTATATATCATATCAAATACCCCTGTACCTACGTCCCTACCATCCCAACTATCCCATCTATACCAGTATCCTATATATCATATCATATACCCCTGTCCCTACCGTCCCTACCATCCCAACCATCCCATCTATACCACTGTCCCTATATCATATCAAATACCCCTGTCCCTACCGTCCCTACCATCCCAATCATCCCATCTATACCACTATCCTATATATCATATCATATACTCCTGTCCCTACCGTCTCTACCATCCCAACTATCCCATCTATACCAGTATCCTATATATCATATCATACCCCTGTCCCTACCGTCCCTACCATCCCAACCATCCCATCTATACCAGTATCCTATATATCATATCAAATACCCCTGTCCCTAACGTCCCTACCATCCCATCTATACCAGTATCCTATATATCATATCAAATACCCCTGTCCCTACCGTCCCTACCATCCCAACTATCCCATCTATACCAGTATCCTATATATCATATCATACCCCTGTCCCTACCGTCCCTACCATCCCAACTATCCCATCTATACCACTATCCTATATATCATATCATATACCCCTGTCCCTACCATCCCAACCATCCCATCTATACCAGTATCCTATATATCATATCAAATACCCCTGTACCTACGTCCCTACCATCCCAACTATCCCATCTATACCAGTATCCTATATATCATATCATATACCCCTTTCCCACCGTCGTTACCATCCCAACCATCCCATCTATACCACTGTCCCTATATCATATCAAGTACCCCTGTCCCTACCGTCCCTACCATCCCAACCATCCCATCTATACCAGTATCCTATATATCATATCATACCCCTGTCCCTACCGTCCCTACCATCCCAACCATCCCATCTATACCAGTATCCTATATATCATATCAAATACCCCTGTCCCTACCGTCCCTACCATCCCAACTATCCCATCTATACCACTATCCTATATATCATATCATATACCCCTGTCCCTACCATCCAAACCATCCCATCTATACCACTATCCTATATATCATATCATATACCCCTGTCCCTACCGTCCCTACCATCACAACCATCCCATCTATACCACTGTCCCTATATCATATCAAATACCCCTGTCCCTACCGTCCCTACCATCCCAACCATCCCATCTATACCAGTATCCTATATATCATATCAAATACTCCTGTCCCTACCGTCCCTACCATCCCAACCATCCCATCTATACCAGTATCCTATATATCATATCAAATACCCCTGTCCCTACGTCCCTACCATCCCAACTATCCCATCTATACCAGTATCCTATATATCATATCATATACCCCTGTCCCTACCGTCCCTACCATCCCAACTATCCCATCTATACCAGTATCCTATATATCATATCATACACCTGTCCCTACCGTCCCTACCATCCCAACTATCCCATCTATACCGGTATCCATAATATCATATCATATACCCCTGTCCCTACCGTCCCTACCATCCCAACCATCCCATCTA
Organism: Ophiura sarsii; assembly: GCA_035610835.1. Lineage (NCBI taxonomy): Eukaryota > Metazoa > Echinodermata > Ophiuroidea > Amphilepidida > Ophiuridae > Ophiura > Ophiura sarsii. The sequence goes on along the minus strand of CM069453.1, from coordinate 56,187,669 downwards.
TACCACTATCCTATATATCATATCATATACCCCTGTCCCTACCGTCCCTACCATCCCAATCATCCCATCTATACCAGTATCCTATATATCATATCAAATACCCCTGTCCCTACCGTCCCTACCATCCCAACCATCCCATCTATACCAGTATCCTATATATCATATCAAATACCCCTATCCCTACCGTCCCTACCATCCCATCTATACCACTATCCTATATCATATCAAATACCCCTGTCCCTACCGTCCCTACCATCCCAACCATCCCATCTATACCAGTATCCTATATATCATATCAAATACCCCTGTCCCTAACGTCCCTACCATCCCAACCATCCCATCTATACCAGTATCCTATATATCATATCAAATACCCCTGTCCCTACCGTCCCTACCATCCCAACCATCCCATCTATACCACTATCCTATATATCATATCATATACCCCTGTCCCTACCATCCAAACCATCCCATCTATACCACTATCCTATATATCATATCATATACCCCTGTCCCTACCGTCCCTACCATCACAACCATCCCATCTATACCACTGTCCCTATATCATATCAAATACCCCTGTCCCTACCGTCCGTACCATCCCAATCATCCCATCTATACCACTATCCTATATATCATATCATATACCCCTGTCCCTACCGTCCCTACCATCCCAACTATCCCATCTATACCAGTATCCTATATATCATATCATACCCCTGTCCCTACCGTCCCTACCATCCCAACTATCCCATCTATACCAGTATCCTATATATCATATCATATACCCCTGTCCCTACCGTCCCTACCAACCCAACTATCCCATCTATACCAGTATCCTATATATCATATCATATACCCCTGTCCCTACCGTCCCTATCATCCCAACCATCCCATCTATACCACTATCCTATATATCATATCATATACCCCTGTCCCTACCGTCCCTACCATCCCAACCATCCCATCTATACCACTGTCCCTATATCATATCAAATACCCCTGTCCCTACCGTCCCTACCATCCCAATCATCCCATCTATACCACTATCCTATATATCATATCATATACCCCTGTCCCTACCGTCCCTACCATCCCAACCATCCCATCTATACCACTGTCCCTATATCATATCAAATACCCCTGTCCCTACCGTCCGTACCATCCCAATCATCCCATCTATACCACTATCCTATATATCATATCATATACCCCTGTCCCTACCGTCCCTACCATCCCAACTATCCCATCTATACCAGTATCCTATATATCATATCATACCCCTGTCCCTACCGTCCCTACCATCCCAACTATCCCATCTATACCAGTATCCTATATATCATATCATATACCCCTGTCCCCACCGTCCCTACCATCCCAACCATCCCATCTATACCACTATCCTATATATCATATCATATACCCCTGTCCCTACCGTCCCTACCATCCCAACCATCCCATCTATACCAGTATCCTATATATCATATCAAATACCCCTGTCCCTACCGTCCCTACCATCCCAACCATCCCATCTATACCAGTATCCTATATATCATATCAAATACCCCTGTCCCTACCGTCCCTACCATCCCAACCATCCCATCTATACCACTATCCTATATATCATATCATATACCCCTGTCCCTACCATCCAAACCATCCCATCTATACCACTATCCTATATATCATATCATATACCCCTGTCCCTACCGTCCCTACCATCACAACCATCCCATCTATACCACTGTCCCTATATCATATCAAATACCCCTGTCCCTACCGTCCCTACCATCCCAACCATCCCATCTATACCAGTATCCTATATATCATATCAAATACCCCTGTCCCTACCGTCCCTACCATCCCAACCATCCCATCTATACCAGTATCCTATATATCATATCAAATACCCCTGTCCCTACGTCCCTACCATCCCAACTATCCCATCTATACCAGTATCCTATATATCATATCATATACCCCTGTCCCTACCGTCCCTACCATCCCAACTATCCCATCTATACCAGTATCCTATATATCATATCATACCCCTGTCCCTACCGTCCCTACCATCCCAACTATCCCATCTATACCGGTATCCATAATATCATATCATATACCCCTGTCCCTACCGTCCCTACCATCCCAACCATCCCATCTATACCACTATCCTATATATCATATCATATACCCCTGTCCCTACCGTCCCTACCATCCCAATCATCCCATCTATACCAGTATCCTATATATCATATCAAATACCCCTGTCCCTACCGTCCCTACCATCCCAACCATCCCATCTATACCAGTATCCTATATATCATATCAAATACCCCTATCCCTACCGTCCCTACCATCCCATCTATACCACTATCCTATATCATATCAAATACCCCTGTCCCTACCGTCCCTACCATCCCAACCATCCCATCTATACCAGTATCCTATATATCATATCAAATACCCCTTTCCCTAACGTCCCTACCATCCCAACCATCCCATCTATACCAGTATCCTATATATCATATCAAATACCCCTGTCCCTACCGTCCCTACCATCCCAACCATCCCATCTATACCACTATCCTATATATCATATCATATACCCCTGTCCCTACCATCCAAACCATCCCATCTATACCACTATCCTATATATCATATCATATACCCCTGTCCCTACCGTCCCTACCATCACAACCATCCCATCTATACCACTGTCCCTATATCATATCAAATACCCCTGTCCCTACCGTCCGTACCATCCCAATCATCCCATCTATACCACTATCCTATATATCATATCATATACCCCTGTCCCTACCGTCCCTACCATCCCAACTATCCCATCTATACCAGTATCCTATATATCATATCATACCCCTGTCCCTACCGTCCCTACCATCCCAACTATCCCATCTATACCAGTATCCTATATATCATATCATATACCCCTGTCCCTACCGTCCCTACCATCCCAACCATCCCATCTATACCACTATCCTATATATCATATCATATACCCCTGTCCCTACCGTCCCTACCATCCCAACCATCCCATCTATACCAGTATCCTATATATCATATCAAATACCCCTGTCCCTACCGTCCCTACCATCCCAACCATCCCATCTATACCAGTATCCTATATATCATATCAAATACCCCTGTCCCTACGTCCCTACCATCCCAACTATCCCATCTATACCAGTATCCTATTATATCATATCATATACCCCTGTCCCTACCGTCCCTACCATCCCAACTATCCCATCTATACCAGTATCCTATATATCATATCATACCCCTGTCCCTACCGTCCCTACCATCCCAACTATCCCATCTATACCGGTATCCATAATATCATATCATATACCCTTGTCCCTACCGTCCCTACCATCCCAACCATCCCATCTATACCACTATCCTATATATCATATCATATACCCCTGTCCCTACCGTCCCTACCATCCCAACCATCCCATCTATACCAGTATCCTATATATCATATCAAATACCCCTGTCCCTACCGTCCCTACCATCCCAACCATCCCATCTATACCAGTATCCTATATATCATATCAAATACCCCTATCCCTACCGTCCCTACCATCCCATCCATACCACTATCCTATATCATATCAAATACCCCTGTCCCTACCGTCCCTACCATCCCAACCATCCCATCTATACCAGTATCCTATATATCATATCAAATACCCCTGTCCCTAACGTCCCTACCATCCCAACCATCCCATCTATACCAGTATCCTATATATCATATCAAATACCCCTGTCCCTACCGTCCCTACCATCCCAACCATCCCATCTATACCACTATCCTATATATCATATCATATACCCCTGTCCCTACCATCCAAACCATCCCATCTATACCACTATCCTATATATCATATCATATACCCCTGTCCCTACCGTCCCTACCATCACAACCATCCCATCTATACCACTGTCCCTATATCATATCAAATACCCCTGTCCCTACCATCCCAACCATCCCATCTATACCAGTATCCTATATATCATATCAAATACCCCTGTACCTACGTCCCTACCATCCCAACTATCCCATCTATACCAGTATCCTATATATCATATCATATACCCCTGTCCCTACCGTCCCTACCATCCCAACCATCCCATCTATACCACTGTCCCTATATCATATCAAATACCCCTGTCCCTACCGTCCCTACCATCCCAATCATCCCATCTATACCACTATCCTATATATCATATCATATACTCCTGTCCCTACCGTCTCTACCATCCCAACTATCCCATCTATACCAGTATCCTATATATCATATCATACCCCTGTCCCTACCGTCCCTACCATCCCAACCATCCCATCTATACCAGTATCCTATATATCATATCAAATACCCCTGTCCCTAACGTCCCTACCATCCCATCTATACCAGTATCCTATATATCATATCAAATACCCCTGTCCCTACCGTCCCTACCATCCCAACCATCCCATCTATACCACTATCCTATATATCATATCATATACCCCTGTCCCTACCGTCCCTACCATCCCAACCATCCCATCTATACCACTGTCCCTATATCATATCAAATACCCCTGTCCCTACCGTGCCTACCATCCCAATCATCCCATCTATACCACTATCCTATATATCATATCATATACTCCTGTCCCTACCGTCTCTACCATCCCAACTATCCCATCTATACCAGTATCCTATATATCATATCATACCCCTGTCCCTACCGTCCCTACCATCCCAACCATCCCATCTATACCAGTATCCTATATATCATATAAAATACCCATGTCCCTACCGTCCCTACCATCCCAACCATCCCATCTATACCACTATCCTATATATCATATCATATACCCCTGTCCCTACCATCCAAACCATCCCATCTATACCACTATCCTATATATCATATCATATACTCCTGTCCCTACCGTCTCTACCATCCCAACTATCCCATCTATACCAGTATCCTATATATCATATCATACCCCTGTCCCTACCGTCCCTACCATCCCAACCATCCCATCTATACCAGTATCCTATATATCATATCAAATACCCCTGTACCTACGTCCCTACCATCCCAACTATCCCATCTATACCAGTATCCTATATATCATATCATATACCCCTGTCCCTACCGTCCCTACCATCCCAACCATCCCATCTATACCACTGTCCCTATATCATATCAAATACCCCTGTCCCTACCGTCCCTACCATCCCAATCATCCCATCTATACCACTATCCTATATATCATATCATATACTCCTGTCCCTACCGTCTCTACCATCCCAACTATCCCATCTATACCAGTATCCTATATATCATATCATACCCCTGTCCCTACCGTCCCTACCATCCAAACCATCCCATCTATACCAGTATCCTATATATCATATAAAATACCCATGTCCCTACCGTCCCTACCATCCCAACCATCCCATCTATACCACTATCCTATATATCATATCATATACCCCTGTCCCTACCATCCAAACCATCCCATCTATACCACTATCCTATATATCATATCTTATACCCCTGTCCCTACCGTCTCTACCATCACAACCATCCCATCTAAATATACCACTGTCCCTATATCATATCAAATACCCCTGTCCCTACCGTCCCTACCATCCCAATCATCCCATCTATACCACTATCCTATATATCATATCATATACCCCTGTCCCTACGTCCCTACCATCCCAACTATCCCATCTATACCAGTATCCTATATATCATATCATATACCCCTGTCCCTACCGTCCCTACCAACCCAACTATCCCATCTATACCAGTATCCTATATATCATATCATATACCCCTGTCCCTACCGTCCCTATCATCCCAACCATCCCATCTATACCACTATCCTATATATCATATCATATACCCCTGTCCCTACCGTCCCTACCATCCCAACCATCCCATCTATACCACTGTCCCTATATCATATCAAATACCCCTGTCCCTACCGTCCCTACCATCCCAATCATCCCATCTATACCACTATCCTATATATCATATCATATACCCCTGTCCCTACCGTCCCTACCATCCCAACCATCCCATCTATACCACTGTCCCTATATCATATCAAATACCCCTGTCCCTACCGTCCGTACCATCCCAATCATCCCATCTATACCACTATCCTATATATCATATCATATACCCCTGTCCCTACCGTCCCTACCATCCCAACTATCCCATCTATACCAGTATCCTATATATCATATCATACCCCTGTCCCTACCGTCCCTACCATCCCAACTATCCCATCTATACCAGTATCCTCTATATCATATCATATACCCCTGTCCCTACCGTCCCTACCATCCCAACCATCCCATCTATACCACTATCCTATATATCATATCATATACCCCTGTCCCTACCGTCCCTACCATCCCAACCATCCCATCTATACCAGTATCCTATATATCATATCAAATACCCCTGTCCCTACCGTCCCTACCATCCCAACCATCCCATCTATACCAGTATCCTATATATCATATCAAATACCCCTGTCCCTACCGTCCCTACCATCCCAACCATCCCATCTATACCACTATCCTATATATCATATCATATACCCCTGTCCCTACCATCCAAACCATCCCATCTATACCACTATCCTATATATCATATCATATACCCCTGTCCCTACCGTCCCTACCATCACAACCATCCCATCTATACCACTGTCCCTATATCATATCAAATACCCCTGTCCCTACCGTCCCTACCATCCCAACCATCCCATCTATACCAGTATCCTATATATCATATCAAATACCCCTGTCCCTACCGTCCCTACCATCCCAACCATCCCATCTATACCAGTATCCTATATATCATATCAAATACCCCTGTCCCTACGTCCCTACCATCCCAACTATCCCATCTATACCAGTATCCTATATATCATATCATATACCCCTGTCCCTACCGTCCCTACCATCCCAACTATCCCATCTATACCAGTATCCTATATATCATATCATACCCCTGTCCCTACCGTCCCTACCATCCCAACTATCCCATCTATACCGGTATCCATAATATCATATCATATACCCCTGTCCCTACCGTCCCTACCATCCCAACCATCCCATCTATACCACTATCCTATATATCATATCATATACCCCTGTCCCTACCGTCCCTACCATCCCAATCATCCCATCTATACCAGTATCCTATATATCATATCAAATACCCCTGTCCCTACCGTCCCTACCATCCCAATCATCCCATCTATACCAATATCCTATATATCATATCAAATACCCCTATCCCTACCGTCCCTACCATCCCATCTATACCACTATCCTATATCATATCAAATACCCCTGTCCCTACCGTCCCTACCATCCCAACCATCCCATCTATACCAGTATCCTATATATCATATCAAATACCCCTGTCCCTAACGTCCCTACCATCCCAACCATCCCATCTATACCAGTATCCTATATATCATATCAAATACCCCTGTCCCTACCGTCCCTACCATCCCAACCATCCCATCTATACCACTATCCTATATATCATATCATATACCCCTGTCCCTACCATCCAAACCATCCCATCTATACCACTATCCTATATATCATATCATATACCCCTGTCCCTACCGTCCCTACCATCACAACCATCCCATCTATACCACTGTCCCTATATCATATCAAATACCCCTGTCCCTACCGTCCGTACCATCCCAATCATCCCATCTATACCACTATCCTATATATCATATCATATACCCCTGTCCCTACCGTCCCTACCATCCCAACTATCCCATCTATACCAGTATCCTATATATCATATCATACCCCTGTCCCTACCGTCCCTACCATCCCAACTATCCCATCTATACCAGTATCCTATATATCATATCATATACCCCTGTCCCTACCGTCCCTACCATCCCAACCATCCCATCTATACCACTATCCTATATATCATATCATATACCCCTGTCCCTACCGTCCCTACCATCCCAACCATCCCATCTATACCAGTATCCTATATATCATATCAAATACCCCTGTCCCTACCGTCCCTACCATCCCAACCATCCCATCTATACCAGTATCCTATATATCATATCAAATACCCCTATCCCTACCGTCCCTACCATCCCATCTATACCACTATCCTATATCATATCAAATACCCCTGTCCCTACCGTCCCTACCATCCCAACCATCCCATCTATACCAGTATCCTATATATCATATCAAATACCCCTGTCCCTAACGTCCCTACCATCCCAACCATCCCATCTATACCAGTATCCTATATATCATATCAAATACCCCTGTCCCTACCGTCCCTACCATTCCAACCATCCCATCTATACCACTATCCTATATATCATATCATATACCCCTGTCCCTACCATCCAAACCATCCCATCTATACCACTATCCTATATATCATATCATATACCCCTGTCCCTACCGTCCCTACCATCACAACCATCCCATCTATACCACTGTCCCTATATCATATCAAATACCCCTGTCCCTACCGTCCGTACCATCCCAATCATCCCATCTATACCACTATCCTATATATCATATCATATACCCCTGTCCCTACCGTCCCTACCATCCCAACTATCCCATCTATACCAGTATCCTATATATCATATCATACCCCTGTCCCTACCGTCCCTACCATCCCAACTATCCCATCTATACCAGTATCCTATATATCATATCATATACCCCTGTCCCTACCGTCCCTACCATCCCAACCATCCCATCTATACCACTATCCTATATATCATATCATATACCCCTGTCCCTACCGTCCCTACCATCCCAACCATCCCATCTATACCAGTATCCTATATATCATATCAAATACCCCTGTCCCTACCGTCCCTACCATCCCAACCATCCCATCTATACCAGTATCCTATATATCATATCAAATACCCCTGTCCCTACGTCCCTACCATCCCAACTATCCCATCTATACCAGTATCCTATTATATCATATCATATACCCCTGTCCCTACCGTCCCTACCATCCCAACTATCCCATCTATACCAGTATCCTATATATCATATCATACCCCTGTCCCTACCGTCCCTACCATCCCAACTATCCCATCTATACCGGTATCCATAATATCATATCATATACCCTTGTCCCTACCGTCCCTACCATCCCAACCATCCCATCTATACCACTATCCTATATATCATATCATATACCCCTGTCCCTACCGTCCCTACCATCCCAACCATCCCATCTATACCAGTATCCTATATATCATATCAAATACCCCTGTCCCTACCGTCCCTACCATCCCAACCATCCCATCTATACCAGTATCCTATATATCAAATCAAATACCCCTATCCCTACCGTCCCTACCATCCCATCTATACCACTATCCTATATCATATCAAATACCCCTGTCCCTACCGTCCCTACCATCCCAACCATCCCATCTATACCAGTATCCTATATATCATATCAAATACCCCTGTCCCTAACGTCCCTACCATCCCAACCATCCCATCTATACCACTATCCTATATATCATATCAAATACCCCTGTCCCTACCGTCCCTACCATCCCAACCATCCCATCTATACCACTGTCCCTATATCATATCAAATACCCCTGTCCCTACCGTCCGTACCATCCCAATCATCCCATCTATACCACTATCCTATATATCATATCATATACCCCTGTCCCTACCGTCCCTACCATCCCAACTATCCCATCTATACCAGTATCCTATATATCATATCATACCCCTGTCCCTACCGTCCCTACCATCCCAACTATCCCATCTATACCAGTATCCTATATATCATATCATATACCCCTGTCCCTACCGTCCCTACCATCCCAACCATCCCATCTATACCACTATCCTATATATCATATCATATACCCCTGTCCCTACCGTCCCTACCATCCCAACCATCCCATCTATACCAGTATCCTATATATCATATCAAATACCCCTGTCCCTACCGTCCCTACCATCCCAACCATCCCATCTATACCAGTATCCTATATATCATATCAAATACCCCTGTCCCTACCGTCCCTACCATCCCAACCATCCCATCTATACCACTATCCTATATATCATATCATATACCCCTGTCCCTACCATCCAAACCATCCCATCTATACCACTATCCTATATATCATATCATATACCCCTGTCCCTACCGTCCCTACCATCACAACCATCCCATCTATACCACTGTCCCTATATCATATCAAATACCCCTGTCCCTACCGTCCCTACCATCCCAACCATCCCATCTATACCAGTATCCTATATATCATATCAAATACCCCTGTCCCTACCGTCCCTACCATCCCAACCATCCCATCTATACCAGTATCCTATATATCATATCAAATACCCCTGTCCCTACGTCCCTACCATCCCAACTATCCCATCTATACCAGTATCCTATATATCATATCATATACCCCTGTCCCTACCGTCCCTACCATCCCAACTATCCCATCTATACCGGTATCCATAATATCATATCATATACCCCTGTCCCTACCGTCCCTACCATCCCAACCATCCCATCTATACCACTATCCTATATATCATATCATATACCCCTGTCCCTACCGTCCCTACCATCCCAATCATCCCATCTATACCAGTATCCTATATATCATATCAAATACCCCTGTCCCTACCGTCCCTACCATCCCAACCATCCCATCTATACCAGTATCCTATATATCATATAAAATACCCCTATCCCTACCGTCCCTACCATCCCATCTATACCACTATCCTATATCATATCAAATACCCCTGTCCCTACCGTCCCTACCATCCCAACCATCCCATCTATACCAGTATCCTATATATCATATCAAATACCCCTGTCCCTAACGTCCCTACCATCCCAACCATCCCATCTATACCAGTATCCTATATATCATATCAAATACCCCTGTCCCTACCGTCCCTACCATCCCAACCATCCCATCTATACCACTATCCTATATATCATATCATATACCCCTGTCCCTACCATCCAAACCATCCCATCTATACCACTATCCTATATATCATATCATATACCCCTGTCCCTACCGTCCCTACCATCACAACCATCCCATCTATACCACTGTCCCTATATCATATCAAATACCCCTGTCCCTACCGTCCGTACCATCCCAATCATCCCATCTATACCACTATCCTATATATCATATCATATACCCCTGTCCCTACCGTCCCTACCATACCAACTATCCCATCTATACCAGTATCCTATATATCATATCATACCCCTGTCCCTACCGTCCCTACCATCCCAACTATCCCATCTATACCAGTATCCTATATATCATATCATATACCCCTGTCCCTACCGTCCCTACCATCCCAACCATCCCATCTATACCACTATCCTATATATCATATCATATACCCCTGTCCCTACCGTCCCTACCATCCCAACCATCCCATCTATACCAGTATCCTATATATCATATCAAATACCCCTGTCCCTACCGTCCATACCATCCCAACCATCCCATCTATACCAGTATCCTATATATCATATCAAATACCCCTGTCCCTACGTCCCTACCATCCCAACTATCCCATCTATACCAGTATCCTATTATATCATATCATATACCCCTGTCCCTACCGTCCCTACCATCCCAACTATCCCATCTATACCAGTATCCTATATATCATATCATACCCCTGTCCCTACCGTCCCTACCATCCCAACTATCCCATCTATACCGGTATCCATAATATCATATCATATTTAGTTATAGTTAGTTATAGTTATAGTTTATTGACACCAAATCGCAGCTAAAAGCTGAATTACATGGATATTACATATGGTATAAAAACATCAAATTACACATAGAAATGTATACAAAGATAACAACAAAATTGAAAATTAAAAATGCTAAAAGAGATTAAAAGGTATCAAAAAATACATAGATAGTAAAGGTTGTACATGCTAAGTCGCCCAAATATAGGCTAGCTAATATTGCACTGTGGGTAATATATTTTTAAAAAAATGCTATGACGCCTAAATATAGCTAATATTGCACTGTGGGTAACATATAAAAAAATTAAAGATTAAAAAACGGCAATTATAAACATGATAAATGACAAAGACACAGGGAATGAATCACAAACTTACACAAGAGACAGATTAACACCCCCCCCCCCCCCCCCCTTAGCAAGCATATTTACTGCTGCTGATTCAGGAGATTAGTAAGGAAAGGGATGGGGCTACTCTGATATCTTTTGGTATTGCATCTGGGAACTTGATATTTGCTGGTGTGTCTCAAATTCATCATATGGGTATTATTGTTGCTAGGGAACCAGTCGGAATACCTTTCGGAGTCACAACATTTCTGGGCAAACTGAAGCGATAATTGTGATCTCCTGTCTTCCAAGTTTAAGAGTGCCAACTGGTCCAAAGCCTCTGTGTAGGATTGATATTGAGTGCCCAGAATGATACGGCATGCCCGTTTCTGCAGGCGTTCAAGTTGATGGGCCTGATTTTTACCTATGCTACAATGCCAGACAGGGGCGCCATATTCACATGTTGGGCGAACGTAACCAACATACACAGATACTAAGTCTTCAGTTGGCACTCCGAAACGTTTTAGGCGGCTCAGCATGTACAACCTCTTGCTGCATTTAGACACCATATTATTAACTTGGGACTGCCAGCCAAGATCAGATTGGACAGCAAGGCCCAGAAGCTTGGTTTCAGTCACCACCTCAAGCTCATTACCGGCAATTTGGAGTTTGGGGGGAAGTGGGGGATCTCTCTTAAAACAGACCTGCATGACCTTACACTTCCCCGGGTTGAGCATGAGGTGGTTGTCTTTCGCCCAAGCATCCAGGTCCCGCACATCCGACTCGATCTGGCTGGGTTGATCTGCATGGCGGACTTCTGCTAGCGTGAGATCATCCACATACTTGAAGCTATTGGTCAGAGACTCTTCAGAAGCGTTATTGATAACACTAATAAAGGTGATTGGGCCAAATTTGGTGCCTTGGGGGACACCACAAGTGAGTGTTTTCCATTCGGATAAAGCAGAGTGGTATTGCACACGTTGGCGGCGAGTAGTAAGAAAGCTTGCAATCCAGGGTATGATTTCACTTCTGGCACCAAGCTCGCAGAGTCTCTGAATAGCTAGAGTATGGTCGACACAATCGAACGCTTTTGAGAAGTCCGTCACAACCAGGGTTCCTACATTACTTCCCTTGTCAGTACCTTTAAAAAAGATATCAAGACCCTTGTCCCTACCGTCCCTACCATCCCAACCATCCCATCTATACCACTATCCTATATATCATATCATATACCCCTGTCCCTACCGTCTCTACCATCCCAACCATCCCATCTATACCAGTGTCCTATATATCATATCAAATACCCCTGTCCCTACCGTCCCTACCATCCCAACCATCCCATCTATACCAGTATCCTATATATCATATCAAATACCCCTATCCCTACCGTCCCTACCATCCCATCTATACCACTATCCTATATCATATCAAATACCCCTGTCCCTACCGTCCCTACCATCCCAACCATCCCATCTATACCAGTATCCTATATATCATATCAAATACCCCTGTCCCTAACGTCCCTACCATCCCAACCATCCCATCTATACCAGTATCCTATATATCATATCAAATACCCCTGTCCCTACCGTCCCTACCATCCCAACCATCCCATCTATACCACTATCCTATATATCATATCATATACCCCTGTCCCTACCATCCAAACCATCCCATCTATACCACTATCCTATATATCATATCATATACCCCTGTCCCTACCGTCCCTACCATCACAACCATCCCATCTATACCACTGTCCCTATATCATATCAAATACCCCTGTCCCTACCATCCCAACCATCCCATCTATACCAGTATCCTATATATCATATCAAATACCCCTGTACCTACGTCCCTACCATCCCAACTATCCCATCTATACCAGTATCCTATATATCATATCATATACCCCTGTCCCTACCGTCCCTACCATCCCAACCATCCCATCTATACCACTGTCCCTATATCATATCAAATACCCCTGTCCCTACCGTCCCTACCATCCCAATCATCCCATCTATACCACTATCCTATATATCATATCATATACTCCTGTCCCTACCGTCTCTACCATCCCAACTATCCCATCTATACCAGTATCCTATATATCATATCATACCCCTGTCCCTACCGTCCCTACCATCCCAACCATCCCATCTATACCAATATCCTATATATCATATCAAATACCCCTGTCCCTAACGTCCCTACCATCCCATCTATACCAGTATCCTATATATCATATCAAATACCCCTGTCCCTACCGTCCCTACCATCCCAACCATCCCATCTATACCACTATCCTATATATCATATCATATACCCCTGTCCCTACCGTCCCTACCATCCCAACCATCCCATCTATACCACTGTCCCTATATCATATCAAATACCCCTGTCCCTACCGTCCCTACCATCCCAATCATCCCATCTATACCACTATCCTATATATCATATCATATACTCCTGTCCCTACCGTCTCTACCATCCCAACTATCCCATCTATACCAGTATCCTATATATCATATCATACCCCTGTCCCTACCGTCCCTACCATCCCAACCATCCCATCTATACCAGTATCCTATATATCATATAAAATACCCATGTCCCTACCGTCCCTACCATCCCAACCATCCCATCTATACCACTATCCTATATATCATATCATATACCCCTGTCCCTACCATCCAAACCATCCCATCTATACCACTATCCTATATATCATATCTTATACCCCTGTCCCTACCGTCCCTACCATCACAACCATCCCATCTAAATATACCACTGTCCCTATATCATATCAAATACCCCTGTCCCTACCGTCCCTACCATCCCAATCATCCCATCTATACCACTATCCTATATATCATATCATATACCCCTGTCCCTACGTCCCTACCATCCCAACTATCCCATCTATACCAGTATCCTATATATCATATCATATACCCCTGTCCCTACCGTCCCTACCAACCCAACTATCCCATCTATACCAGTATCCTATATATCATATCATATACCCCTGTCCCTACCGTCCCTATCATCCCAACCATCCCATCTATACCACTATCCTATATATCATATCATATACCCCTGTCCCTACCGTCCCTACCATCCCAACCATCCCATCTATACCACTGTCCCTATATCATATCAAATACCCCTGTCCCTACCGTCCCTACCATCCCAATCATCCCATCTATACCACTATCCTATATATCATATCATATACCCCTGTCCCTACCGTCCCTACCATCCCAACCATCCCATCTATACCACTGTCCCTATATCATATCAAATACCCCTGTCCCTACCGTCCGTACCATCCCAATCATCCCATCTATACCACTATCCTATATATCATATCATATACCCCTGTCCCTACCGTCCCTACCATCCCAACTATCCCATCTATACCAGTATCCTATATATCATATCATACCCCTGTCCCTACCGTCCCTACCATCCCAACTATCCCATCTATACCAGTATCCTATATATCATATCATATACCCCTGTCCCTACCGTCCCTACCATCCCAACCATCCCATCTATACCACTATCCTATATATCATATCATATACCCCTGTCCCTACCGTCCCTACCATCCCAACCATCCCATCTATACCAGTATCCTATATATCATATCAAATACCCCTGTCCCTACCGTCCCTACCATCCCAACCATCCCATCTATACCAGTATCCTATATATCATATCAAATACCCCTGTCCCTACCGTCCCTACCATCCCAACCATCCCATCTATACCACTATCCTATATATCATATCATATACCCCTGTCCCTACCATCCAAACCATCCCATCTATACCACTATCCTATATATCATATCATATACTCCTGTCCCTACCGTCTCTACCATCCCAACTATCCCATCTATACCAGTATCCTATATATCATATCATACCCCTGTCCCTACCGTCCCTACCATCCCAACCATCCCATCTATACCAGTATCCTATATATCATATAAAATACCCATGTCCCTACCGTCCCTACCATCCCAACCATCCCATCTATACCACTATCCTATATATCATATCATATACCCCTGTCCCTACCATCCAAACCATCCCATCTATACCACTATCCTATATATCATATCTTATACCCCTGTCCCTACCGTCCCTACCATCACAACCATCCCATCTAAATATACCACTGTCCCTATATCATATCATATACCCCTGTCCCTACCGTCCCTACCAACCCAACTATCCCATCTATACCAGTATCCTATATATCATATCATATACCCCTGTCCCTACCGTCCCTATCATCCCAACCATCCCATCTATACCACTATCCTATATATCATATCATATACCCCTGTCCCTACCGTCCCTACCATCCCAACCATCCCATCTATACCACTGTCCCTATATCATATCAAATACCCCTGTCCCTACCGTCCCTACCATCCCAATCATCCCATCTATACCACTATCCTATATATCATATCATATACCCCTGTCCCTACCGTCCCTACCATCCCAACCATCCCATCTATACCACTGTCCCTATATCATATCAAATACCCCTGTCCCTACCGTCCGTACCATCCCAATCATCCCATCTATACCACTATCCTATATATCATATCATATACCCCTGTCCCTACCGTCCCTACCATCCCAACTATCCCATCTATACCAGTATCCTATATATCATATCATACCCCTGTCCCTACCGTCCCTACCATCCCAACTATCCCATCTATACCAGTATCCTATATATCATATCATATACCCCTGTCCCTACCGTCCCTACCATCCCAACCATCCCATCTATACCACTATCCTATATATCATATCATATACCCCTGTCCCTACCGTCCCTACCATCCCAACCATCCCATCTATACCAGTATCCTATATATCATATCAAATACCCCTGTCCCTACCGTCCCTACCATCCCAACCATCCCATCTATACCAGTATCCTATATATCATATCAAATACCCCTGTCCCTACCGTCCCTACCATCCCAACCATCCCATCTATACCACTATCCTATATATCATATCATATACCCCTGTCCCTACCATCCAAACCATCCCATCTATACCACTATCCTATATATCATATCAAATACCCCTGTCCCTACCGTCCCTACCATCCCAACCATCCCATCTATACCACTATCCTATATATCATTTCATATACCCCTGTCCCTACCATCCAAACCATCCCATCTATACCACTATCCTATATATCATATCATATACCCCTGTCCCTACCGTCCCTACCATCACAACCATCCCATCTATACCACTGTCCCTATATCATATCAAATACCCCTGTCCCTATCGTCCCTACCATCCCAACCATCCCATCTATACCAGTATCTTATATATCATATCAAATACCCCTGTCCCTACCGTCCCTACCATCCCAACCATCCCATCTATACCAGTATCCTATATATCATATCATATACCCCTGTCCCTACCGTCCCTACCAACCCAACTATCCCATCTATACCAGTATCCTATATATCATATCATATACCCCTGTCCCTACCGTCCCTACCATCCTAATCATCCCATCTATACCACTATCCTATATATCATATCATATACCCCTGTCCCTACCGTCCCTACCATTCCAACCATCCCATCTATACCACTGTCCCTATATCATATCAAATACCCCTGTCCCTACCGTCCCTACCATCCCAATCATCCCATCTATACCACTATCCTATATATCATATCATATACCCCTGTCCCTACCGTCCCTACCATCACAACCATCCCATCTATACCACTGTCCCTATATCATATCAAATACCCCTGTCCCTACCGTCCCTACCATCCCAATCATCCCATCTATACCACTATCCTATATATCATATCATATACCCCTGTCCCTACGTCCTACCATCCCAACTATCCCATCTATACCAGTATCCTATATATCATATCATATACCCCTGTCCCTACCGTCCCTACCAACCCAACTATCCCATCTATACCAGTATCCTATATATCATATCATATACCCCTGTCCCTACCGTCCCTACCACCCCAACTATCCCATCTATACCAGTATCCTATATATCATATCATATACCCCTGTCCCTACCGTCCCTACCATCCCAATCATCCCATCTATACCACTATCCTATATATCATATCATATACCCCTGTCCCTACCGTCCCTACCATCCCAACCATCCCATCTATACCCTGTCCCTATATCATATCAAATGCCCCTGTCCCTACCGTCCCTACCATCCCAATCATCCCATCTATAACACTATCCTATATATCATATCATATACCCCTGTCCCTACCGTCCCTACCATCCCAACCATCCCATCTATACCACTGTCCCTATATCATATCAAATACCCCTGTCCCTACCGTCGCAACCATCCCAATCATCCCATCTATACCACTATCCTATATATCATATCATATACCCCTGTCCCTACCGTCCCTACCATCCCAACCATCCCATCTATACCACTATCCTATATATCATATCATATACCGCTGTCCCTACCGTCCCTACCATCCCAACCATCCCATCTATACCACTGTCCCTATATCATATCAAATACCCCTGTCCCTACCGTCCCTACCATCCCAATCATCCCATCTATACCACTATCCTATATATCATATCATATACCCCTGTCCCTACCGTCCCTACCATCCCAACCATCCCATCTATACCACTGTCCCTATATCATATCAAATACCCCTGTCCCTACCATCCCAATCATCCCATCTATACCACTATCCTATATATCATATCATATACCCCTGTCTCTACCGTCCCTACCATCCCAACTATCCCATCTATACCAGTATCATATATATCATATCATATACCCCTGTCCCTACCGTCCCTACTATCCCAATCATCCCATCTATACCACTATCCTATATATCATATCATATACCCCTGTCCCTACCGTCCCTACCATCCCAACCATCCCATCTATACCACTATCCTATATATCATATCATATACCCCTGTCCCTACCGTCCCTACCATCCCAACTATCCAATCTATACCAGTATCCTATATATCATATCATGTACCCCTGTCCTAACCGTCCCTACCATCCCAACCATCCCATCTATACCACTATCCTATATATCATATCATATACCGCTGTCCCTACCGTCCCTACCATCCCAACCATCCCATCTATACCACTCTCCTATATATCATATCATATACCCCTCTCCCTACCGTCCCTACCATCCCAACCATCCCATCTATACCACTATCCTATATATCATATCATATACCGCTGTCCCTACCGTCCCTACCATCCCAACCATCCCATCTATACCACTGTCCCTATATCATATCAAATACCCCTGTCCCTACCGTCCCTACCATCCCAATCATCCCATCTATACCACTATCCTATATATCATATCATATACCCCTGTCCCTACCGTCCCTACCATCCCAACCATCCCATCTATACCACTGTCCCTATATCATATCAAATGCCCCTGTCCCTACCGTCCCTACCATCCCAACCATCCCATCTATACCACTGTCCCTATATCATATCAAATGCCCCTGTCCCTACCGTCCCTACCATCCCAACTATCCCATCTATACCAGTATCATATATATCATATCATATACCCCTGTCCCTACCGTCCCTACCATCCCAATCATCCCATCTATACCACTATCCTATATATCATATCATATACCCCTGTCCCTACCGTCCCTACCATCCCAACCATCCCATCTATACCACTATCCTATATATCATATCATATACCCCTGTCCCTACCGTCCCTACCATCCCAACCATCCCATCTATACCACTATCCTATATATCATATCATATACCCCTGTCCCTACCGTCCCTACCATCCCAACCATCCCATCTATACCACTATCCTATATATCATATCATATACCCCTGTCCCTACCGTGCCTACCATCCCAATCATCCCATCTATACCACTATCCTATATATCATATCATATACCCCTGTCCCTACCGTCCCTACCATCCCAACCATCCCATCTATACCACTATCCTATATATCATATCATATACCCCTATCCCTACCGTCCCTACCATCCCAATCATCCCATCTATACCACTATCCTATATATCATATCATATACCCCTGTCCCTACCGTCCCTACCATCCCAACCATCCCATCTATACCACTATCCTATATATCATATCATATACCCCTATCCCTACCGTCCCTACCATCCCAATCATCCCATCTATACCACTATCCTATATATCATATCATATATTACAAAGGAGCGGGAGGGTACCAAGGGTACTTGCTTTCGGACGACCAAACTAACTCTTTTAAAACCACCGATTGTAAAATGCTATAATAGAAGTTCAAACTAGAAAATCTAATATATGTAGCATTCAAAAACAGAAAACTTTTTATTTAATGAATTAAATTAAATGTAAAGTAGGCTTTTACCGGCAAACACTGTGTCGGGCGTGAACTTGTACTTACATGTAGTGTAATGCTTACTAAGCGGTAGTTGATTTAAAAGAAAATCAACTAAAGGCAACGTGCCCGACAATATCTTTGTCGTGGCAAAACTTATTAGATGATGTGTTGTTAAAACAAACAACACTGAATTTCTAAACTTGAAATTCCTATTTTGTCTTATCTCACAAAATAAATTAGATTCTATGTCAAACGGTAAATGCTTCCGAATGAAACTCGATAAACGCTGGCTCTTTATCCGACATTTTAAATGATAAATTTCCAAACTAGGAAAGTATATCTTATTAAAATCTGACAATTAAATGTCTTGCTGAATGTTGTGTAGGCCTAATGTGCTTTATTCCGTATTGGACTAAAAACACGCGGCATTGAATGTTCTTGACTTTGAACATGTATTTACTCATATTAAACTTATATGAGATGATGGCAGTGGGTCTATTTATCTTACGATGAATCAAAAAGCGAACTGGCTTAATGATAGTTAACTAAAACGATGACAGAAGGCATGTCTTGCCGTTCTTTAAACGATGATCGATGGAGGCGACTTGTTGTAATTCACCCGGTAATTCATGACTTATGAAACTTCAGGTTTATGAAACTGTTTGCTAAAAGAAAGCTTGCTTGCTTTCGTAACTAAGATGACTCTGGGAAAGTACAAAATTAATCCAATACTATGGACTAATACGGAAAACCAAATGCCATTCTAGACTTAGAGTGACTTAAATATACAATGAACTTTGTATATGTATTCTTAAAATTCCTAACTTAAAATGTCCTCTCCCTTGAGTTTAAGCTACTAGGGAGGAGACAAATAAGTTGAGAATGTCATATAGAGTAAAGGCCCACCATGTATAAGATAAAACAATGGTAACGGCATGCAGAGTAGCTAGACGCGTTTCGACTCTCCATGAGTCTCATCAGTAGCACGGGCTGCTGTTAGGTCAACTGACCTGTGCCTACATACACAAATTTTAACCTATAAGTAAGTACAGGGCAAAACTTGCCTATATATTACTAACAGATATAAAAATGTTATGCAACGAGCGAGATAACTTTCGCTGATCGGAACCATACTCGGGCCCTGAATTTCGCGGACAATCTGCCGCTCAGCCTATCATACAGTTTGGCAAAAGCCTGAAACTGTAATGAATGTTTTCCATGTTCATTTCCTATGGATAGGGGTATATGATATGATATATAGGATACTGGTATAGATGGGATGGTTGGGACGGTAGGGACGGTAGGGACAGGGGTATATGATATGATATATAGGATAGTGGTATAGATGGGATGGTTGGGATGGTAGGGACGGTAGGGATAGGGGTATTTGATATGATATATATGATACTGGTATAGATGGGATGGTTGGGATGGTAGGGACGGTAGGGACAGGGGTATTATGATATGATATATAGGATAGTGGTATAGATGGGATGGTTGGGATGGTAGGGACGGTAGGGACAGGGGTATATGATATGATATATAGGATAGTGGTATAGATGGGATAGTTGGGATGGTAGGGACGGTAGGGACAGGGGTATATGAAGATATATAGGATAGTGGTATAGATGGGATGATTGGGATGGTAGGGACGGTAGGGACAGGGGTATATGATATGATATATAGGATACTGGTATAGATGGGATAGTTGGGATGGTAGGGACGGTAGGGACAGGGGTATATGATATGATATATAGGATAGTGGTATAGATGGGATGATTGGGATGGTAGGGACGGTAGGGACAGGGGTATTTGATATGATATAGGGACCCGGTATAGATGGGATGGTTGGAATGGTAGGGACGGTAGGGACAGGGGTATATGATATGATATATAGGATAGTGGTATAGATGGGATGATTGGGATGGTAGGGACGATAGGGACAGGGGTATATGATATGATATATAGCATACTGGTATAGATGGGATAGTTGGGATGGTAGGGACGGTAGGGACAGGGGTATATGATATGATATATAGGATAGTGGTATAGATGGGATGGTTGGGATGGTAGGGACGGTAGGGACAGGGGTATATGATATGATATATAGGATAGTGGTATAGATGGGATGGTAGGGACGGTAGGGACAGGGGTATATGATATGATATATAGGATAGTGGTATAGATGGGATGGTTGGGATGGTAGGGACGGTAGGGACAGGGGTATATGATATGATATATAGGATAGTGGTATAGATGGGATGGTTGGGATGGTAGGGACGGTAGGGACAGGGGTATATGATATGATATATAGGATAGTGGTATAGATGGCATGGTTGGGATGGTAGGGACGGTAGGGACAGGGGTATATGATATGATATATAGGATAGTGGTATAGATGGGATGATTGGGATGGTAGGGACGATAGGGACAGGGGTATATGATATGATATATAGCATACTGGTATAGATGGGATAGTTGGGATGGTAGGGACGGTAGGGACAGGGGTATATGATATGATATATAGGATAGTGGTATAGATGGGATGGTTGGGATGGTAGGGACGGTAAGGACAGGGGTATATGATATGATATATAGGATAGTGGTATAGATGGGATGGTTGGGATGGTAGGGACGGTAGGGACAGGGGTATATGATATGATATATAGGATAGTGGTATAGATGGGATGGTAGGGACGGTAGGGACAGGGGTATATGATATGATATATAGGATAGTGGTATAGATGGGATGGTTGGGATGGTAGGGACGGTAGGGACAGGGGTATATGATATGATATATAGGATAGTGGTATAGATGGGATGGTTGGGATGGTAGGGACGGTAGGGACAGGGGTATATGATATGATATATAGGATAGTGGTATAGATGGGATGGTTGGGATGGTAGGGACGGTAGGGACAGGGGTATATGATATGATATATAGGATAGTGGTATAGATGGGATGGTTGGGATGGTAGGGACGGTAGGGACAGGGGTATATGATATGATATATAGGATAGTGGTATAGATGGGATGGTTGGGATGGTAGGGACGGTAGGGACAGGGGTATTTGATATGATATATAGGATACTGGTATAGATGGGATGATCGGGATGGTAGGGACGGTAGGGACAGGGGTATATGATATGATATATAGGATAGTGGTATAGATGGGATGGTTGGGATGGTAGGGACGGTAGGGACAGGTGTATTTGATATGATATATAGGATACTGGTATAGATGGGATGATCGGGATGGTAGGGACGGTAGGGACAGGGGTATATGATATGATATATAGGATAGTGGTATAGATGGGATGGTTGGGATGGTAGGGACGGTAGGGACAGGGGTATATGATATGATATATAGGATAGTGGTATATATGGGATGGTTGGGATGGTAGGGACGGTAGGGACAGGTGTATTTGATATGATATATAGGATACTGATATAGATGGGATGATAGAAAAATTGCTCTTTTATTACTACTTGCCGTCATATATACATGATATCCCAACTATAAGAAAACAGCATCATATGACCAAAATAAAAGAAAATGTAGTAATACTTTTTTTTATGGAAACAAACTTAAATTTCATAGTGCTAAAAACACAAGTCAAATTACCTTACGCATTCTCAATTCAGCCTTAAATAGCAAATCGGGATGGTAGGGATGGTAGGGACAGGGGTATATGATATGATATATAGGATAGTGGTATAGATGGGATGGTTGGGATGGTAGGGACGGTAGGGACAGGGGTATATGATATGATATATAGGATAGTGGTATAGATGGGATGGTTGGGATGGTAGGGACGGTAGGGACAGGGGTATATGATATGATATATAGGATAGTGGTATAGATGGGATGATTGGGATGGTAGGGACGGTAGGGACAGGGGTATTTGATATCATATAGGGACTGTGGTATAGATGGGATGGTTGGGATGGTAGGGACGGTAGGGACAGGTGTATTTGATATGATATATAGGATAGTGGTATAGATGGGATGATCGGGATGGTAGGGACGGTAGGGACAGGGGTATATGATATGATATATAGGATAGTGGTATAGATGGGATGGTTGGGATGGTAGGGACGGTAGGGACAGGGGTATATGATATGATATATAGGATAGTGGTATAGATGGGATGGTTGGGATGGTAGGGACGGTAGGGACAGGGGTATATGATATGATATATAGGATAGTGGTATAGATGGGATGATTGGGATGGTAGGGACGGTAGGGACAGGGGTATTTGATATGATATAGGGACAGTGGTATAGATGGGATGGTTGGGATGGTAGGGACGGTAGGGACAGGGGTATATGATATGATATATAGGATAGTGGTATAGATGGGATGATTGGGATGGTAGGGACGGTAGGGACAGGGGTATTTGATATGATATAGGGACAGTGGTATAGATGGGATGATTGGGATGGTAGACCTTGATTATGTGGTATCCGGTGCATTATTAAGGGCACCTGGGGTAACTGGATTAGGGGGTAGGGCTTAGGCCTATGGGGTCCCTGGATATAATGGGACAAAGGGGACCTGCATTTCAGGTCTCATGGGAGGCCTACGTATGTATCTGGAAACACAAACGTAGGCCTGGCACAAGTATACCTGGATTATCAAAAGCACCTGCGATATTCGGATTATTTAGGGCCCCGTCTGGATTATGTATGCATGTAGGACATGTTCTTGATATTATTGTATCACATTTTCTTACGCTTTGTTTACTTATTCCCCGTGAAATCTTCTTTCTGAAATCTTCTAGCGGGTCCAGCGCGAAGCGCTGGTGCCCGCTAGTATCAATAATTGCGACCACTGCAGGAGAACTTTCTAATGAACTCATAAACAGTGAAACTCTATTAAATGATCTCCCTGATCGAACGGGCATAACGTTTTAATTAAATAAAAGCCGTAAACAACCACCTAAATTGTTATGTATAGACAATGCATTAATGATGTTACATTGGAAAACAAATTGTCACCGTAGCTATTTTTACTCTTTTTATGAAGACATAATGTAATCACATTACTTTGTATTACCACGCCGGGTGTATTTCATTATTACCAACTCCACGTGCAACATTATGATTTACAAACATGACGAAGGGAGAATTGTACAGGGCGGGCGTGTCAAAACAGTGTCCCAAGTGAAACTTGATTTTGTAGGTATGAAAATATAGAAATTGTACGTGAAGTACTAATAATCATGTTCAGCAGTCTTTAATGTGTCATAAGAATTTGATCTATCTATTTTAGAGCTATCGTTATCGATTTTGTTTTTGGTTTCGTTTTACGAACAATTGCTCTTTTATTACTACTTGCCGTCATATATACATGATATCCCAACTATAAGAAAACAGCATCATATGACCAAAATAAAAGAAAATGTAGTAATACTTTTTTTTATGGAAACAAACTTAAATTTCATAGTGCTAAAAACACAAGTCAAATTACCTTACGCATTCTCAATTCAGCCTTAAATAGCAAATCGGGATGGTTACCGTATCTATATTTACCAATATAGAGTTTAGCAATAACACAAACATAATTGACGAACTTAAATATTTACAATGTTGAAAGTATGCATCCCGAAAAAAAGGTTTCAAATTTAAATTTGAAAGAAATGTTATCGAATTATGACAAATCTACTCAGGCATGTCAAATTTAGCTTTGGTCACTTTTCATGAGAAGAGAACTCTTTTATTAGAATCGTCATTCAGCGTCATTCAGTGTGTAATCACAAACACACCCTTGCCCACCTAAATCTCAACAATGTTCTGACTAAGCAACAATTTGGATTTCTTCCTAAGTCTTCCACATCTGATGCTCTCCTCACCGCTCTACATGACTGGTATGGTCATCTTGAGAAACGTAAAAGTGTGGCTGTTGCTTTATTCGATCTTAGTAAGGCTTTCGACAAAGTCCCCCACAGTCCTCTTTTGCTTAAAATCCACTCTGCTGGCATCACTGGTCCTCTTCTCAGTTGGTTTAGGTCCTACCTATCTGACAGAACCCAGTCAGTGTCCGTCCATGGTGTCTCCTCGGATCCGGTTCCTGTTCTTTCTGGTGTTCCTCAGGGTTCTGTCCTTGGGCCTCTTCTCTTTCTTATCTATATTAATGACCTTTGCCTTTCTAAGTTCTCCCCCGACAGTTCCTTGGTTCTCTTCGCAGATGACACCACTCTCTACAAACCTCTCACCCATGACATCGACATTGATAGCTTTCAATCTGACATTGACACCATCCATCAATGGTTCACCAGCAACCACCTCACCGCCAATGCCAGCAAGACGAAGTTGATGGTGGTTTCTACCAAAAAGGATCCCTTTCCCAACCTGCAACTAAACATCAATAATCAGGCGATTGAGAGGGTGTCCTCTGTCAAATTTCTTGGCATTCATATTTCCAGCAATCTATCCTGGAATGTGCATGTTGACTACATCTGCAAGAAAGCGAGGAAAACCATTGGCTACATCCACAGGGCTTTCAACAGTTCTTCTCCTTCTACCCGCCGGATTCTTTACTTGGCCTTGGTTCGTCCAATTCTTGAGTACGGCTGCATCACTTGGCATCCTTTGAACATTACCTTGACCAACAGGCTTGAGTCAACGCAGCGGTTTGCTTCTAGAGTTATCCTCCAATCCTGGAATCTTTCCCACAAAGATCTCCTTCTGGACTCTAAACTCCCTCCCCTGTCAAGGCGTCGTGATACTGCTGTTCTTTGCCATCTTTTCAAGATCTTCAACCACCTTTGTTCGTCTCCTAATCCGTACAAGCCCCATCCCAGACCCAATCTTCGCAACCTCAACAGCTGTGCCCTTTATCCCCCTTTCTGCAGACTTTCTCTCTCCAAAATGTCTTTCTATCCTTTTGCTCCCACTTTGTGGAACTATCTCCCTGATGTTGTTGTCAAGAGTACTACCTTAACATCCTTCAAGACTGCTGTTTGCCACCATCTCCTGTAGCCAGTTCCATTTGTTTCATCCGTCTGGTCCCTTTTTGTTTTTCCCTTTCATTTGTCTTGTTCCCCTTTTGTGATTTTTTTGTCTGTCCCTTTGTATTGGCTTGCTCGTTTGTATCCCCGATGGATGTGGCTATATACTCTTGTAATTTGCATAGGTTGGCATAGCAGGGAGTCTGTGTTTTGCCAGTCGTTATCTTTTAATTTGTGAGTCCCAATTCATTTTGCCATTTAATTGAATTGTAACATGATATCTTGACATTTTTCAACAATATTTTATAAAACAGTTCTTAAAAGCAGGTCATACACCATAGGTTTGAAAGGTTCCAAGGCTTTAGTACCGCCTCCAATTTATTTACTTTTGGTTTATTTATATACAACACGTTAGAACACTAGCATTACTACTACCCTGGGTTGGGTGTATTTAATTGTTTACTTTTTGACACGCCATGTATGTCTTGTACTATTAAATTGCTATCAAATGGATACAGAGTCACGGTTCCCTACATCTCAGTCGTTGCCAGCACTGTCCTAAAATTCCGTTTGGAATTGAAACACTCATCGAACAATACAATACAATACAATACAGAACATGAGGATAAAGCTTCTTCGGAACATGAGGATAACGCTGATTTTCCATTCGCGGCTGCTTCATGAAACATAATATTCATAGTGTATCATTGCGCGATATTTTGAGCGACTATCAAGTGTACATCGTCGCAAATGGCTTCGCAGTTTGTTTCCTACATAAGTGTGCCCTAGAACCAACGATAGGGTTCTGGTTAGCGTATGAGTTCAGTGCCAGATCTGACATTGCAGGACTGATATGGGGCGTTGGTGGATTATTCATCATACCAGCTAATGTGATACTGATAGGAGCATGGTTTGCTCGGTTTTATACCCGATGGATGTGGCTATATACTCTTGTGATTGGCATAGGTTGGCAGGGAGTCTATGTTTTGCCAGTCCTTATCGTTCAATTGGTAATACCCGATTCATTTTGCCATCTACTTGAATTGTTGTATGATATCTTGACATTTTTAACGCTATTTTATAAAACAGTTTTACAACCCTTTATTGTTTCTTAAAGCAGGTCATACACCATAGGTTTAAACGGTTCCAAGGCTTTAGTACCGCCTCTAATGCATTTACTTTTGATTGAGTTCACAATACCATAATATTCAATTATATTTGTATTTACATAACACACGTTTAGAACACTAGCAATACTGCTACCCTGGGTTGGGTGTATTTTAATTGTTTTCTTCCTCACGGGCCACTTTTTGACACGCCATGTATGGCTTATACTATTAAATTGCTATCAAATGGATACAGTGTCAAGATTCCCTATAACATCTCACTCATTGCCATCACTGTCCTAAAATTCCGTTTGGAATTGAAACACTCATCGAACAATACTGAATATGAGGATAAAGCGTCTTCGGAACGTGAGGATAACGCTGATTTTCCATTCGCGGCTGCTTCACCAAAACACAATATTCAAAGTGTATCATTGCGCGATATTTTGAGCGACTATCAAGTGTACATCGTCGCAAATGGCTTCGCAGATTGTTTCCTACATAAGTGTGCCCTAGAACCAACGATAGGGTTCTGGTTAGCGTATGAGTTCAGTGCCAGATCTGACATTGCAGGACTGATATGGGGCGTTGGAGGATTATTCATCATACCAGCCAATGTGATACTGATAGGGGCATGGTTTGCTCGGTTTTATACCCAATGGATGTGGCTATATACTCTTGTAATTTCCATAGGTTGACAGGGAGTCTATGTTTTGCCATACCCTATCGTTTAATTTGTAAATCCAATCATTTTGTCATTTAATTGAATTGTTACATGATATTTTGACATTTTTGGACAATATTTTATCAAACAGTTTACAACCCTTTTTAGTTCCTAAAAGCAGGTCATACACCATAGGTTTGAAAGGTTCCAAGGGTTAAGTACCGCCTCTAATGCATTTATTTTGATTTAGTATAATATTTACCATAATATTGAATTATATTTGTTTTTATATAAACACGTTAAAACA
This sequence comes from Ophiura sarsii, assembly GCA_035610835.1. Lineage (NCBI taxonomy): Eukaryota > Metazoa > Echinodermata > Ophiuroidea > Amphilepidida > Ophiuridae > Ophiura > Ophiura sarsii. The sequence continues at coordinate 56,158,013 of CM069453.1, read as the reverse complement.
CTAGCATTACTGCTACCCTTGGTTGGGTGTATTGAATTGTTTTTCTTCCTCATGGGCCACTTTTGACACGCCATGTATGTCTTGTACTATATAACTATTAAATTGCTATCAAATGGATACAGAGTCACGATTCCCTATAACATCTCACTCGTTGCCATCACTGTCCTAAAATCTCGTTTGGAATCGAAACACTCACTGAACAATACTGAATATGAGGATAACGCTTCTTCGGAACATGAGGATAACGCTGATTTTCCATTCGCGGCTGCTTCATCAAACACAAGCTTCGAAGTGTATCATTACTTGATATTTTGACCGACTATCAAGTGTACATCGTTTCAGGTGGCTTCACTGTTTCTTTTCTACATAAGAGTGCACTGGAACTGTGAGATATGTAATCAATGGTAATCTATTTCACTTCTGATGAAGAAGAACACATTACATACGAAGGTAGCCATTGATAATAAATGTATTGATTGATTATTAAGAGTCTGTCTGCCTATTTTTTTAGATGTACCAGTATCACCCGATACTGGAACGTAAAAACGTTCCATCGGACGATACTGGAACGTAAATACGTTCCATCGGACAATACTAGAACAATGCAATTGTATCAGTGTCGAGCGATACTGGCAATTTTCATGAGCCTGTATCATGCGATACTCCAACGGATTTCAGTGACATACTGATTACTAGTACTCATCGTTCCACACACACTGGCGCCGGCCGGCCGTATACGCAACAAAGATCGTTGCTGCATTGTCGATTTTTATATGTAGCACAGGCATACAGTGTTTGTCACCGTCATCGCACGACCATATTCTCTACGTCTCGTTATGTCCTCGTCCAACAAGTTAAATATCCTTAGGGTTGCGAGTACATTGTTGATATTGATACATGCGAGGACATTGATGCCATTGGCCCCATTGGTACCCCAGTGGAAATGGGCATCTTTGGGGACATTGTACGACGACTCACCAGATATCATATGAAACCCTTCCTGAGTACTTAAGTCTAATTTTGACACTATCTCAACAACCACGCTTCATTATCCTCAAAATGTCATTGAAATTGGCTATTTTGTCTGCTGTCTACGCCGCAACTGACATATTAGTATCTCTAATCGCAGGACAGTTTGGAGACCAATTTGGATTCGATACCGCTATTTTAGTATCAGCTTTTGCCATGATTTTTAGTTAGTTCAATTTGAGCAGAAAAACATATTTTCATCCATAGTATCCATGACAAAACCACCGAAAATTTGAATATTAGATGGAATTTAAACAATACTATTCGTTACCCCCAGTTTGTTCACGCAAATACGGAAAGCTATAGGTTTGTTTCCGATATAACATTTTTGTGTATTGAGACCCATACACCAAAGGACTCATACATAAAATTGAGATGGTTCAATATCGTGCCGCTAGATTTGTATGCCGTAATTATGACTGGCAGAGTAGTGCGACAGCTATGTTGGCCGATCTAAAATGGGACACGCTTCAACTTCGTAGACAAGCCGCTAAACTAGCCGTACTCTACAAAGTGTCATCTGACCAGGTCGCCATACCAGCTTCCAAGTTTCTCACACCAGTCGCCCGTTCCACTCGTCATAACAATAGTAAGGCATTTCTACGTCCGAGCACCAAGAAAGACTGTGGCTTCGTAGGAAGCGTTGCAGAATACTACTTCAAAGTCAAAGTCAAAGAGCTGGCGATATGGCCTGATGGATAAATCGTTGGACAAATGCGTGCTTACTGTAGGAGTGGGTTCGAATCTCACTGGTGGCGTTCTTATATTTTAATTTGTGTTTTAATTTAATTGTTACACATTTATCCATCATTAGAAAATAAGTTAAGAAAGAAATATAATCGCAACAGCATGCATGCAGCTCTATGTCATGCGTTTTAGAACACACTGACAAAATAGGTCTATATTATGTAAATTGGCATAGGGGATTGTTTAGAGTGACCGTTCCCTAAATGAATCAGTGTGTCATTTTAATGCAATACTATAGTTCTAATGCCTACAGTTCAATCTAAAATCGTGTGTCATTATAATGAAGTTCATGCGATATTCTGGTTTTTTTTATTTATGAGAGAAAACCTAAATTTAGATGATTTTTTGTTTGCACTTTGTCAAGACGATCCTGGACAAAAAGTCTTGCAACGCATTCTTGTTAGGGAGCAAATCAAAACTCGACCACGCGGCAACCCGCGGTTCCGCCCGGTTTGACCGCTTCAACCTCACGGAACTGCACGGAACCGGCGGTTGCCGGGCGGTCGAGTTTTGATGTGCTCCCTTAACAACGGAAAGATAAAACCCTTTTCCCCCGTGCAATGTTGAGAATGTTAATGTCTTCAGCAAGGTGTCCTAACATTGATTGATGGGGTGTGGGGAAAGGAAACACGTCGCCCCACGTTCCAAGAACCTTCTCCAAGATCGTAGGCCCATAATAATGCGTATTAAAAAGGCAATACTAATTCGATTTCATTTGGGTCCAATATTGTTGACATGTTAGGTTTCATTATAAAGATTTCACTAACATCATAGTGAGAACCTGCTTCAAGTTCCTTGGGCTCACAAGAAAAGAGGTCAAGAAGAAGGCTCAGGACACAATATCTAGGTGCTAGAACAGCCCTACGAGCTGTCCACACTTGGTGGCTAGCAAGGAACAAAGAGGCGTTCGGTAGCTGGGAGCAAGTAAGATCACATATCCTCCTGTAGGGGTGGGGATTTTTACACAACCAACTGAGACACGAGTCTAGGTTCCTGTGACCAGCCATGCCTTTAATGGAGCTTGCAAAATAATCCAGTGTGCAAAAGCCCTACCATTTAGTCTCCATTCTTGTGGTCTTTAATCCCCTGAGAACTACCGGCCGATTGGTCAGAAAGATGGATACATCATTTATTGCACCAATCAGAGACTTTGTTAGAATAATTGTATCCCAGATAAAGATTGAAGTGAAATATTTAGAAGCTGTATTTTAATTGGTTATTCAAATAAGTATATTGTGTAATTAACCAATCAGAAACACTGTTAGATCGGCAGGTAGTGCCCAGGGGGTTAAGGTAGGCTAATGTATGGGTATTAAGCGTGACACGTTGGTGCTTGTCAACATACACCAACTGTTCCTCGACTCTGTACAATGAATGAGCTTCACTTATGGAGAGGTGACAACATGCTGGCAATGTCATGGCAGTTATTGTAACAAAGTCATCCAAAATAAACGGTCTCGAACCCGATCTCTTTAGTTCTAAAAAAATGCAAAGAAAATATCAAGTTTGGGAGCCTTAAAATTGCTTTGAAATACCTTCGAGAGCATTTATATTCAACATTTTCTTTTTGCCAGTAGACATACATTTACTATTTTCATGTAATCTAAGTATTGTTTAACACATTATCAGCACGTAGATAATCTTTGGCAATGTTCCAACAAGTTCAAAATCAAAGTGTTGATAAATTTTAATCTATCAATACTTTGATTTTGAACTTGTTGGGACATATACATGTATATCTATGTGTCCGCTTAGGGCCAATTCCACCGTTACGGACGTTACAGATACATGCAACTTGCAACTTTTAATTGAATAGCACATCTGTTTGCTGTTAAGATAACACTTTATTTCCTAGTATGCTAGTAGTAAACACTCTAATGTTCAATATAATGAAGCAATTTTGTTTTAGCTTTCTTAGTTAATTAGCAACAAAAATTAGAAACGAGCGTTACAGACGTTACCTTGAAATGAAGTGCCTTTTTGACTATGGTACATATCCTTAAATCTCTGTTCAGTTCCCTGTTTTATTTTTTTCTGTCAACTATATTGAGCAAGCCCTGACTCCATTCTATGTTAACATGAAAAGCAAGTTTGAAATTAATACTCCCATATCGTCCAACGCTGTTGATTTAGTGTTACGGACGTTACATTTTGAAGCGTTACGGACGTTACAGGTATTAAAATCAATAATAAAACAAGATAGGACATCAAAATAGGACAATTTGTCCCTAATTTGTCATAAAATCCACGTGTTTTTCTTGTGTTACTTTGATATTAGGGACCGTTCATTATTTATGGTGGAGGGGGAGGTAAACTATAGGGGGGGGGGGTAAACTATAGGGGGAGTCATGTAACTTTCATATGTTGAAATAGGGGGGGGGGGGATTATAACTTTTTATTCTTGAACAGGGGGGGGTTGTGTAAATTTGTTTAAACTATAAAGATGGTGGTGATTGGAATGATTTTAGAGGCTATTTTGGAGTGTAAATGCCATTTTTTCTGCGCTTCGCGCAGTTTTTCTTAAAATCTATCGACTTCAAAAACTTTACTATCAGACGACTTCTGGACAGCAAATCAACGATATGGTGGAAAAACATCTATATAATCATCAACGGTCGAGACATTAGAGCCACAGGGTGTATAATGTTACAAAATCCAATTTCAGGGTGCACTACACTAAATGGGGTATCCCCTACCCTTAAATCTGTGTTTAAAGCTAGAATCGGAAAGTATGCATCACAAAATCCTCAATTTAAAAAGACTTGACAGTAATACAATTGCGTAAATGCCTATGATTTTTGATTAATTATGATTAATGGGACATCACCTACATGCACCCTGACTATAAACTGTGAATATCATCTAGGTAAATGTTGAGAGATCTTGCCAATTTGTGTTTTTTACTGGAAACATTGGCGATTACGGCGACATTTCCAAGCTCGTCAGAGAGGTAGTCAACTCCATGGGCATATTTTGGAAAATCGAGCAGGTCAACCTACCTATTTTTCACTTTTTTGGGGGGAAATGTGATAATCTTTAAGAGAAAATTAGGGTCCAATTTTGTAATTTAGTGGTCTAAAACAGAGTTTTATATCGGTGTTTTTGTACATATCCCTATGGAGCTCTATTTAGTGGTGTGACCCCTTCATGATTTAAAAATGTGATTTGTTGCATGCTTTTCACCTCATTTCTGCTTTGCACCAATGCTCACAAAAGTAGAACGTTTCACTTGATTATACGTTTCTGCTCAGAATTTTCTAACTTGTTTGGGTTATAAAGACTCGCAAAACCATCCAAAATGTATAAATATGAGAAGAAAACATTTCCAACTCGCTACGCTCGCCATTACTAATTTCACACAATAAAAAGAAGGGGCATCTTAAAATTATTGGCTGTTCAGATAGGGCACAAACAAAATTTGACAACGTAGCCTATGCAGGAACAAAATTCCAAAGTTAAAGACAGCCCCTTAAGTATGTGACAAGTTGATTTTTTTTTCGGGGAGGGGCGTTAGGTAATTTTAACATATGAGTCTCGAATTTGTCCCAACCGCCCTCCACCATAAATAATGAACGGTCCCTTAGTTGGTTAAAGTTGTAAAATAATGGAAGGGGTAGTCTGAAAACATCAATTTATGTTTTATGGCATATTTACTAAAGAGTATGCTAATTTTTTCATTCACACAAAGCTTGTTTGTGTTCTAGGTATCTATATTAAAGGTTATTAACACTACCCACTCTAACACTATTTGATATGGTTAAAAACAAAAACCCTCTAAAGTATATCGCTACCACTGAAAATGGAAAAAAATGTAATTTTTCTTATGAAAAACACTTGTTTTTCGTCACTTTAGAAGTTTAGAGGGCAAAGGTTTTCATACACAAAAGATGTAACTGTCACAATGCTTATCAGAAACTACTCTGGAAGTTTCAAGTTCATAGCATAATATGTGGCAAGACAACACAGAATCAAAGAATTACATAGTGTTACACTTCTGACTTGTCAACTTTGCAAATGTCAACAGTACTTTTTCCTCAATTGGGCTACACTGTAGCAGTGCATAAGTCTAAACCATTGTTGAAGAAAATCAAATTAGACCACATTTTTGACGAATTACGGTATTATTTTCAGTGTTACAGCTCACAAAGGTGTGTCATTTAGAAGCTCTTCAAAGCCTTGAGTAAAAGCTGTAACGTCCGTAACGATTTATGTAACGTCCGTAACGATTTATGTAATGTCCGTAACGCTCGTTAAGGTATTTCTAATTATAGATTTATTTATTTGTTTGCTGAATGATTGAACCCATCACAAACTAACAGTGAATGTGTAATGTTATTAAAATCAGCCAATTAGTTTTCTCCCAGAGGAAAAAAAAAGATAAAAAATGTTACGGACGTTACACGATCCAATGGAAAAAAAGAACGTAAAAATGCTAACTCGCATTGCGCCTTTCGCAAGTGATATCACTTTTTTGCTTTTTACTTTCATTGGAAGCTTTATTTAGAATAACTAAATCACAAATAGCATTTAAAAAGCAATACTTTATGTTACAAAAATAATACACTTTCTTAACTAGCTTTTTTCAAGCCAAATTAAAAAAAGCATTATCCTTTTTGCGCACCTATTTTCAAACGATGATGTAATGACCAAAACGAACAAATTGAGGTGAGATCATATCAGACTTGATAAATAGAGATATACCCCTTACCAACAATAGAGGAGAAAAACTTGTAAAATCAATTTGAAATTTTGGCTGTTTTTCACATTTGGCATGGAATTGGCCTTAGGCCAATGTAAAGTTTGTATAATGGTATATTTTTAGTAGTGGTTTTACTAAGCGAAAATAAATACTTGCACGTTGATGTGAGCATGCCTGCACTTTCAAAACAACGTATAAACGAGGAAGGCCATTACTCGTAAATAATTATTTATATATTAAAAAATAAAAATGTTGAACTTCAAACCCATCATCCGTAAGAATAAAAGTCAAACACATCAAATTAAACAAAAAAAACAATGTATTATTCACTAACGAATGTCATCAGACAATCATAAATATGGGGTCAAAGTCATGTTCCGTGGGCCATACACAAGTAGGGGTGCCCGATCACGTGAGTAAAAATGGTCAAACGATTTATCCACGATTATTGTGTCAGTGGCGTAGCTAGGTTTTCATATTGGAGGGTCAATAAGTGAACCGACACGACCGTAAAGACTAAACATGCACATAAAGCGCGCGAAAATGTGCTTTTACCTGGGACTAACAGCTAAAACGTTAGTTCCAGCTTTTACACTTACTTTACAATGATTGAGGTACACTTTGCTCCTAAATGAGCTTCTAAAACACCTACAAATTAATTTTTGGGATGCATGCGCAGCGCGCGACAAATTATTGCTCTGTGGGACGAACGCCCTTGCCGTCCCCTACTGATTGGTGTGCTATGCCAGGGGTGTGGGTGTGTGACAAATACCACAGTGGTGAATGGTTAGGGACGCACCATTAGATTTTCAGGGGGGAGGGGGTAGGAAGTTTTCGGAAGAAAAAAAAATGCCCCCTCTTTTAATTACAGGCTAAAAAACAAAAAAATCCCCCCCCCCCCCCCTGATGAGTAAAAAAAAAAAATTCTACCCCACCCAACTCATACATTAAAAAAAAAAATCGCCGCCGAAAATCACCCCTTACGACGGTAAAAAAAAAAATTCACCCCCGAACCCAACTTCCTACCCCCCTCCCCCTGAAAATCTAATGGTGCGTCCCTTATTAATGGTGTGTAATTGGGATGATTGTGTACTGGGTGTGATGAAACGGTTAATGGGGTTAAACGGTAGTGTGATGAAAGATCCGTTCCCATAGCGAGTGACCAGGTCCCTAACTGGGGTGGGGGGGGGGGGGGGGACGAAAATCTGAAAAAAATCCTTTTTTTGTACCAATGTACCTTTTTTTGTACCCATGTAGTTTTTTTTGGTACTAATGTACCCTTTTTACCCATTATATCAGAATCAATTATGTATGACGTATCTCAACTTAGGCCTTAAAAAAAAAGTTTTATTGGCGTAACCCGACCGACCCTAAATACATCGCCGACCCTGAATATTTTTTATTATTTTGAGGGGAAAAAAATAAATATATATATTTATTTATAAAAATTGAACAAAGTATTAAAGTTTTTGACTGTTTGCTTTCATTTTCGGCTATTTTAAGTCCCCATCGAATGATTATATTGTTGAACAAAAAAAGAAGTGTTCAAAAGTAGGTGATTTATAAAAATTAAAAAATTAAAAATCCCGACCGACCTACCCTATTTGTTTTGGTCATGTTACGCCAATCAAACCTATTTTTAGGCCTTACTTATCGTTAAAGGGGCGTGTTCCTCTCAAGTGTTTGTCCTGGACAAAAGTCACATGACTCCCTATAATATATCTGAGTCTCCGTGTTTCCATGTAATAATACCCATGGTGCAATATTTGCCGCGAATTTTAATCGACCAAACGTAATGGTGAAATTTATTTACGAACGAAATAGGTGTCTAGAATCGTTTCTGTTTGTTATTACACTGTTTGTTTTTAGAAATTGACAGGATTGCTTATCGTTCGCTATATTTATTTAATGTTGAATGATACTTTTTTTCTTTTGCAATTTCACTGCGATAAAAAATGTCCTGTAACAGTAATTGTGGTCGTGTGCCACGAATTGGAACCCCGTATTTTGAGGAGGTGTGACATTTTTACACTGTTTATGATGTTTATGATATCACCGTTTCTATATTACTAATCATAAAATAACCAATTTGGTGTCATTACAAAGCACAATAAATATTCTTTCCATACCATCCACAAAATAATGTTTTAATTATTTCAGTTTTAATTGGGAGCCAATAATTGATCAACGGGTGTTTGGGGAGGAGGGTGAGGAACCGGTGGAGGAGGAGCCAATCTCTATAGACAAGCTATGAAATACTTCATTCACTTCACTTATTGACGATACATGCTATATAGATAGAATGTCAGAGATTGGCTGTTGTGTACCGATTAGAAGTAAACCAATTGATTTATTTATACTGATAACAATTCATACACATGTGCATAATATCTTAAAATAAATTAACCACTTCATGGAGAGAAACAGTATGGTCACGCGTTATGAACTCGCCTCCCAATAGGGTGGTGCCGTTACATTTGTTAGCTTCATGCTGTCATTTTCCTCAAATATTTTTAAAACCATAAAAGCTATCTCAACAAATTTTGTACCATTTTAAAGCCCTAATAACAAGCTATCTGCCTGCAAAATCGCATTGGTATAGCTAATACAGAAAAGGAGATACAACTGTTTGATGTTTGGGGACCAGGGGTGGTGCTGGAAGGGGTGCCGCCTGTACAAACTCAATGGGGATAATCCCATGCTTTGTTCTTTTTACAATAACTAGTCATCCCCTTATGTTACAAACACCATTTTGGTCCCATTTCAAAGGATATTTAGTAGTCTTTAAGTATGTGGTTCAACAGACTTGTCAACTATTAGTAACAACTAATTAATTATGGATAAGACAATGATCATCAGCTTTCTTCCTATTCGCTACACAGTCAACATGAATAATCAGCCTCAATTTACCGGATTTATAAAAATGACTATAACAGAAAACGTTTTCAACCTATGATAGCAAAAGTATACATTTTTGGAAAGCTTGTAACTAGAGGAATTCAGAAATGCAGTTTATATCAGGGAAGGGTTCATCCTTAAACAAATATTTCTGAACATTCTAAAAATATATAAAATAAAAATTGGAGATATTCACTAGCCGGTATAATTACCATACCGACGTAGTAACTTTGACAATTATATATCATCTAATGGGTAATTTCATGAGGAATTCAAATATGTAAAAAATAATGATAGGGGTAGGTATACAAAATATATGGATCTCAAATTAAAAATTAAAACACTCTGATATTTTCCGAACATTTCCGATCATACCATTTTAGTTCTTGGTCGTACTATAATTTTAATGGCATATTTGGTTTCCTCGTGCAATTTTCCTTCAGAAAATGTATACTTTTACTACCTCAGGGGGTATACAAGCAAATATAAATGTGTAAAGTTAAAATCATGTCGCGAAAGCCAAAATCCGTGTGTAACGCGAAAGGAGGCGAGCTTAAAACACATGACCGTATACATTTTCTGTACGTGTGGTATGTTTACTTTGCTATAACCAGACAAATGACAGCTTACAAATTACAAGGTATGCACGCTCTACTGCATGCATGCCGAGTGAGTTCAAAAAGCCCGCGTGTACATCTCGTGCTTTAACGTCCCATTCGATACTATACGGTGTGCATTGCATGCGCGCAATCTTGAAATTTGTCCAGAATTTGTGACATCTTTATCAATTTTGAAAGATTTTCGGCGCGTAGCGAGATGTGGGAAGGGGTGGGAGCTGAGTCCATAGGTGGCATTGTTATTAGTCTGTTGATCATTGTCGGACAAAAGTACTCACATTGCATCTTGCACAATTACTGAATACTAATTTATTTTACCCATGCTCAAAACTTGTTATGGCAGTAAACTGAAGAAAATAGATTGTTTTCAAAAATAAGCGCTCCGTTAGATCGCATGTGCTTTATTTCGTAACACCCTGTATGATGTTATTGGCCATATTAAATTTAGTATGTATTAGTTAGTAACATTTCTAATTGTAACATGCTCATTTTATGTGTGTTTTATTCATATCATTATCATTGCGTTCATCAAAATAAAATTAAAAAATGAAGAAACGCGTGGATTGAGGACTCGATCATACATGTGCATTTCGCTTGTTACACCCTGTATAACATGGTAATTATTGGTCATATGTTTGTGATTGATGCAATATTATTACAAAACATCAATTTAAAATTTATTATGACACTAACTTATGATAACGGTTAACTTTATTTCAGAAATACGTTTTCACATACTTATAGTGTTACAAATTTTGACCACCCTGTATAAGGTATCTTTTATAACTAAATAACAAAAGTGGCATCATTTTTCTTTGTAATACTAGTGTAAACTTTTGAATTATGCAGCTTAAAAAAAAAAAAATTATCTTCAAGGTATGTAAATAACCAGTATATACAAGGTGTCCAAAAAAATGTTAACACTCCGGGCACATAAGATATCTTAAAAGGACAGGAACACAAGGGTCTAAGCTTGATGTCTTATGAAAGCTGAGTAAATAAGCTTTCATTTGCATTTTATTGCGTTCCAATTGGTTATTTAGAACCAGAGATATGCTTCAGCAAACATGAGGAAGCAAAATCGGCTTGGTCCAATCCTCTCAGTATGAAAGTAAAGCTTTTAAGATGCACGAAGCAAGAAGCAACATGATTAAGTCACACACTCAAATCAGTTAATCTCTTCTTTGTCCTTTTCAACGCATTCTTTTGATTCTTTTCAAGCTTAAAAGACATGAAGGCATGAAAATACCGTCTATTTTGTTCGCCCCAGCCCGCCAGTGAAGTGAGATTTAAAAAAAAAATAGATATCGGGTCATTTACAACTCGCGATTGTGAAGGATTGCCTCCATCAATTTTGATCATCTTAGGCTCATTTTGAAGGGGAAGTCCTATTTATGTATGTCATTTCCGATTTAATGAAAAAACACGACTTTTTTACTATTGTCACGAATAGCAGACTGGACGAATAGAATAAATGACATAGCGCCCTCGCTCGGTGAGATCAGTCCATCTTCGCATTGTCTTTGGCGTAATTACTGTAATTAGATTCAGTTAGATTGGAGATTCCGGCCGGTAAGATCGCACATTGTACACGATGAATAAATAAATAAAGGATTGTGTTTTGAGATAAATAAAAGTGAGTGACTACGTCTGATGTCTAATTCCCTGAGTGACAATAGAGAAGGATGCAAGAACGAATCGTCATACTATTTTTGAGTCAATAAAGATGCATTTTCAATGCGATCGTAGACATCGTATTTTTGATGATTTTTAGACGTCATAGCAAAAAAACTTTATGCACAAGAAATGTTCCTAACGTATTAAACGTGATCAAAAATATGTTTATTTGTAATACATTTTGCTGCACAGGGGTCAGGGCCACGACTTTTATTCACCTACGGTAAAAATATACGCCATTTTCCAACACACAGAGACTAAATCGTTTTTTCTAACAAAAGGTATTCAGCAGGATTCGAACCGAGGAGGGGAGAATCTATTAGATTACTAGTCCATATTCGTAACCGCTCGGCCATAACTACTTACTGACGTGTCTATGTGTTCTATATAATAATGAACTAGTGGTGAACTATAGAGTATTCGACGAAATTTTAGCCAAATTGAACCCAGTTTCTAAATTGTATTTTAAATGTGAAAACGGTGTCGCTGCAAGCTAGATTTGGATTCAATGTACATGTAAAGAGCAATAAATTGATGCTCGTGAAAGGTTATTAATGGGGGACTCAAGGAAGTTTTTTTGGAATTTTGTGAGTGCTGTAATTATTGAACTATTAATCAAATGCATATAAAAGTATACATTTTTGGATGGGATTTTGGTCAGAGAATCCATTCATGGCATCAATTTTGACCAAAAATGTTGATTTTTTGAGAAAATCACAAAATATCCCTTTTTGGACCCAATTTTTTTGAACAAAGTTAACAAAAATAATTTTGAGTTAAAAATGCCCAAATCACATGATGATGATGTAAAGACACTAATAAAGGGATTTTTTTTTTTTTATTAACCTAATCCAATATTTTTTGAAATGTTGACAAAAAAGTGTAAAAAAAATTGTTAAAAAGAATTTTCACGTTTTTTGCACCTTTTGATCAACATTTCCAAAAATATTAGATAAGGTTTAAAAAAAAATCGTCCCTTTATTAGTGTATTAACATCATTAAGTGATTTGGCCATTTTTTACTCAAAATTATTTTTGTTAGCTTTGTTAAAAAAAAATTGGGTTAAAAAAGTGATTTTTGCGATTTTCTCAAAAGCGTTCGTGCTGCTCGGTGTAACGGAAATCAAATGCAAGAAGGTCGATGGGACACTCAGAAAAAATATGGTGAAAAATACACTCATAATTTACATAGAAGACCCTAATACCCAGATCGATAAAACCGTTATTGCCAGAATCGAAGAGTTCGGGAGGGTAAAGGTAAACTTGAAAAGAGAACTAAAGCCTCCGATCCCATCGGCCGATTTCACTTAAACTGATCAACTTTTAAATTACCTGTATCAACGTGGTGGACAATGCAACGTAATGTGTATAATCCGAGAAATTGACTGAAAATAAACGCAAAATGAATGACTCGATCGCCGCAACTGCGGGCACTGATGGCGTTCAACGCTTAAACACAACTTTATCGCCATCTTTATCGCCATCATCGTTGCCTTGGCCCGGAGGCTTCGAGGATCTGTTTGATCATTTCTTTTATATTCCCGTCTGATTTTATTCCGATACAACTTGCCGTCGTGTAAACAAACTCAAATTGAAACATTTAATAGTTGATGGGAAAACCGCCGACATTCGCGGACAACATGTAGAAACGGTGGACAATCAAACTGGGGCTAAAACGATTCGTCCGGGGTTATAGCCTTTGAGCAAGCTCAGGCCGAGCCTAGGGACATCGCCGGTGCGGATCCTGATAGTTGTTTGTCAACGTCTTGCGGTGTCGGTAACGAACTAACGTGGCAACATGGGACATCGTGGGAGAACATCTAGCGACATGATGACGAATGGAATAAAGCGTGTTGAACTGGGACATTGTTACTATTTTGTGATTCTTGAACGGAGATATTTGTAACTATTTGACCTTGATTTGAACTGCGGGACATTACCAGTGCATCCCCGGGATTACATCCCGATCATTACAATAACATATTTTTCATTATATATATAGTAACGATAGCTATTTAAGTATTTAATTTTCAAGGTCAATGCTTTATTTAGAGTTTAAAACACTCTCATGTAGGTCAACGAGTTGTCAAAGTTCATATTTGGCCCCATCATGATGAATACATTTTTGCCAGTGCCAGAATACAATGACGAGTTGTAATTTGTTGCATTTTCCATAGTGTCCACATGGGTATATAAAGTTTCAGCAGACAATTTGATGTTCGCATACCATATTTCGAGGGTTTAGTGCAACAAGGGCCCATCTGCAATAGCTGCCAGATGTTATCATGTGTAGTAGCCAATAGCAGACCTATGGATAAACTATAAGTAACACAGGGCAGCTATAGCAGATAAGATATTTTCCACTTACATTTCAGTTATGTGAAAACGGCAATATCTACAATGGCTGCCACATGTTATATATTAAAGGTGCTTAAAGATATCCCCTTGAGAAAACACAATCTAACAAATGGCAGCCATTGCAGATAGGACTTTGTTGCACTAAACCCTCGATTTGTTCCAAGCGCTCATCTGGTAAAAGATGGTAAAAATTCACAGCTTATTGTCACTATGCAATATGTGATACAAAAATTATGGTTGCTTGTTGGGATTCTTCAATAATATTACATGAAATTTACCTTAGCCACAGGCTTGACATTCTGTTAAAAAAAGAAGCCCATCCAACATTTTTTTATTAACATCTGGGGAATTGTGCAAGGATACAAATTCAACATGCTTTAAGGCTTAAAAGCCATCCATGCAAGTTCTGAGAATGACTTAAAAAGTATAATTTTCCCTAAAATTTAGTTTTTGACAAAAATGTATAGGCTATTGCTACTCGGTGCCCCCTCTTAAATGAAATTTACAGAACCCAGTAAAATTAATTTACCTTTCAAATAAAATCCGCATGCCAAACCCTATTTGTTTTTATCCTGCTATGCCAACACACCAGAGTTTTTACCCAATTGAAATGCTTTTTGAAAGAGATTTATAATATAGCTAAAAATTTGCTCAAAATGGTATTGGACTGTAATTTTAGGATATTGTGTTCCGATCATTTTCCACTTGAATGCAGCTTGTTAAATATGAAGGTGGTTATAATAGGACATCCATATGAAATCGTCCAGTTCCTCCTAGGGATCCTCCCATATTTTAAAGAAGCTTTGTTGGAACAATCTTGTTTCAGTGGAGTAAAAAACTGCATCCAAATTTGTGAAATCGTTCCAAATTAAATTAAGCATATTATTGATAAGGCTATGTTGAATCAACAAATGTAGATTGTTATTTTAATCCGAGGAAAATATACCATAGAGGGATACGAAGCTACCTCTTTTCCGTCTATTATAAAGGGCATTCATCTGTGCCTCTCCTTGTGTATAAAACTAACTGTTGGCCTCAAATTACATTAGTAAACAATAATTTTAGGCTGAATTGATGTTATGGGAATGCTTGGAATTCATATTAATATGATAAATTATATATACATGTAAGGCAATATTTAAAATGGGAAGTTTATAGAATTCAGCAACCTGTAAGCATTGGAGTGTGTTAAAACTAACCTTTGTCCTCAAACTACAATAGTAAGCAATCATTTGTATATTAGTGTTATGGGAATGTCTGGAATTTATATACTTGTATTTAATATGATATACAATCATGTAAGGCAATATTTAAAATGGGAAGTTTGTAGAATTCAGCAACCTGTAAACGTTGGGAGGGGGTAAAAGAGCCGAGGCAGAGGTAAACGGCTTTATGGAAGGGACTTCTGTCCTCTGTTTATGGTATATAAACGGCTTTCTGGAAGGGGCACCCATCCCTTTATGGTATGAACAGCTTTATTGTAGGAGGCTTCTGTCTTCTTTATGGTATATTTTGTCCAATTCCAATTAAATTATTGAACTATTGTGTTGTTATTGCAATTGCAATATAGTGGTAAAAAACAATAAAATTGTTTGCACTTTTTCAAATGCAAATTTCTCAAAATTTGGGAGAGGTTTTTAAATTCATTTACGATATACCTACCCTATAACCTACAATGTACAAGATCTTGGTGGTAGGAGGTGAAAATGGTGTTGAAAATAAGTTTCAAATTAAGAAATAATGATCATTCCAGAAAAATGGTCAAAACCAGTTTGTCCACACGTCGTTCTAAATGATGAGTCAAGCACGTTTCTTAGATCGGCACATGTTAACCATATAGGAGATTCTTTGCCGGTGAGTAATATAAAAAACCATACCCTGGGAAGAAAAAGACAATAATGAAATTTACCTGTGTTCGTCCACAGAGTTAACCATACAAATCTCATAGACTTCAGTGGCATGTGGGCAAACTGTTTTTAGACAATTTCTGTGTAAATGGCCACGTACGTCATGTCTTGAACTGAGATTTGCTTTCAACGCTGATTTTACCATACCACCAAAATCGTGTAGTTTCAGAATATGAAGACGTCTGTCTTCCCAATTTGAAATCTGCCTCTCCAAAAAGTAATTTATTGTTGCCACTCTGTATTCTTGCCATGCCGTTTCAATCAAATATTTGAATTATTGTATTGTTATTGCAATTAAATTTTCAAGCATTATGCAAATATATAAATGTCCATGTGCCTTTATATTTTTCAGCGTCATGTAGTCGAGTGTGGTATCTACAACCCTACAGGATATGTGGTACCTGCTTACATAATTGACACTTTATGCAGGTCTCACACCTCCGGCAATGTGTGATTTTTACTTATCAATGTGACACTTTTACCCGGTTCCCAACCCTTGGCAGGTGTCAATTTGACTCCTTTCAAAATGGGTCCTGAGACGCGACCTCAGTGGTGTCAATTTGAATTGACACCATAACAGTGTTACAATGACACCTTTAAATGTGTCAAATTGACAACGTATATGTGTCATTTTAGTCCTTTATTAGGTCTCCCAACACTTGGAAGGTGTCATTTTGACACCTTTCAAATGGGTCCTGAGATCAGACCCCAGAAGTTCCTGAGGAACATTATAGAACAGACTAGTCTCAATCCTCCCAGTCGTCACAATGTACACACGGTCCCTGCCCTGCAAGGGTGCTCAAACGGGTGTTTAAAAATAGATTCGAGCTGCCAAATAGAGGGATGTGGGGACCCAGTCTGAGAGCAGACTACTATTAAGTTGAAGATGAAGTGGACATGTTGTTTGTCGAGCAGCAATGACAAATACATGTATGTTATTATTTTTGGTTTGGTTTTCTAAGTAAACAGACTCTTCTTTATATGCGGGTTTATTAATGAATTTATTTGGATATACCGTACATTCCCTATGGAGTTTACTGTTTAGTTTGAATTAGTGGGTCCACGCATGTATCCGTGTGAGCTGGGCAGCCCCTTACCGTGTGAAAAATGGGTGCGGACGGCGGCACACATGGTGGGCCGTTTCCCGTCCGTTGAACACGTTCAGGGACTTTGCAGGGACTTTGACTTTACCGAAGTTTTGAACATGCTCAAAACTCCTGGCGGGTGATGAGTAAAAGCGGCGGCGAACGACGAGAGCCCGGTATGAGGCCGTCCAGCTCACATGGATACATGTGAGGGCCCATTAGATTTAGGCTCATCTGAGTAGTTTCTGTATCTAAATACTTCATCCTCGTTGCCATCGAAACACATAACGTTATGTTTCCTAATGAATGCACGATCAAATCATTTCTATCGGTGTTATCATCATGTTCGTGTACAGAGTCCAATATCTCATTAAACATGATAAATTGAAATACGTATCACAATTGACTTAATAAACCACGCTGCTATGGAAACCAGCATGCCGATCAAACCGTGCCGCGTACAGGGTGTCCCAGCAGTTGATAAAATTGGGAACATGTTTCCTACTTACTCGGTTAAATTCATCAACATGTCTTTATCCGTTCCGATATGGCATGACATTATAGGAAATAGGTGAAAATCTATTTTCACTTTTAGCATAATTCAATTGATAAAGCTCCCCTGACTTCAAAACGGCTGCCTAAGAAAGTATGATATAAAACACTCACGCAGAACAATACCTTCGCCCCATTCAAATATTACTTCATAAACATCACCAACAGTTGATATCTATTCATTTTGTAGTGGAAATCAAAGGAGGACAAAGAAAATGACCGGTTTATCATTTAAATTGATTGAGCTTTGTGCCGAACATGGTCAATTATGTTATGAATTTCAAAAAAGGTAATTTTTGTCAAATTTTGAATTTACCATTTTTACTAAAGAGTCCACACTGTTTGACAGAACCGTCCGGATTTCTAAAATTCAAAATTCCTCAGAAAGTTAAATGTATGTAGATGTAAAAATCATAAGCATGACGACAATGGTATTCATGGCTAAATGCATGCACCTTAAATCATTCTGGGACACCATGTATGCTTACGCGCTACGCGATCGCAGCCGTAGTATGTGATTTGGCCGAATTCAAAACCTCATGAATATACGCGTGCGACCCAATCAAATGCCGTCCTTTAATGGTACGCACCAATAAGCGCAGGTCACTAACGGAGAAACAAGAACCTCCGCGTAAACATTAGCATGACATTAGTGACCCCGCGTATAATGCGATCAAGTTCGATCACCAAAATAATTCGCGTAATGACATGAACGCATGGCATATTTGCACAACGCAGTAGTTACGCGACGTGTGAGAGTGGTTCGCTTGAACGATTTTCGATCACTTTGATCGATTTGTAATGGGTGAAGCATGGTTACATTGCCGGCGTAAAGTGTAACTTTTAAAATAAATAAGTAACGTCCGTATCAATAAAAGACTATTTTAATTGACTGTTTTGAATCAGGATAATGACTTTTATCAGTTGTTTTGTCGGTAATTGTGAAGAATCGAATATTTTACTTTGGGACCTCGGAATTTCCCACGGGGCTACGCCCCTCGTGCAATTCATAGGTTCCAGAGTGAAAATGTTTTGATTCTTCACAGTTACCTCTAAACAACTGATATGTGGTCATTATCCTTTAAATGATCGCTGTTTACATTGGATTTTGAACAAAAAGGAACTTAAGTGACATTGTCCCTAAAAATCAAGTTTTTGTTGGCAGACATGAAAATATGAATTTCCATTATACTTTGGTCATTGATAGACCTTTGGTCAATAAACACTAAAATGGAACCTTTTTTTTTTTTTGCCTTCGTTGCCATGACAACGACACATATTAGAATTTTCATGGTTTTTAACAAAAAATTTCAATTTTTCAGAAATTAAAAACTGCTAATTTACACACATATCCTTTTGAACAAACAATAGAACCAGGATTTTATTTTCATTCAAAAATATAACCATACATGTCTCAACTTTCATTCCATGCAACAAAAAAACTTGTGCAAATTGTATTATGGGATATACCATTATTTGAAAAAGGGGTGTTTTTCATAATAAATCGTGTGAAAAAAATACACCTTCGTAAATTAATCACAACTAGCAAAGTGGTGTTTTTTTTGCATTCACCTTCTACAAATGAAAGCTTGAGGGATGTCTGAATAATAATATATAAAAATATCCATGGGTAATTCATACCTGTTGGAACAGTGTTGCCAGAAAGTGTTGACTTTTTCCAAACAAAATCGGTATTACATGGTATGAAAATACACGTTTAATTTCAGCAAACTATTCAATAAATCATCCTGTTATGTCTAAAATAGAGAACAACTATTTTTGGATCAGGGATAATGTTGCTCATGTTTCAAAGTGCATATTAAAAAAAAGTGTTGCCAGGTAGGTTGAGTTTTAACTTTATTCATGGCAGAACAGACTCGTATTAAATAAACAGAATTCTTCTTAAATCTGCTTTTGACAGCTACATCCATTTACTGTATCACTATAAGTGATGTTCGTTTACATTCATGTGTGAATAACAAAAGGATTTTGGAAAGGTATTAACCTCTAGTTTCAGAATATGGCTGATAGCAAATTCAAAGCGGTAGCTTTATATGAGTTTTCAGCCATTTTCAAAATGGCCGCCAAAATACCAACATAAAGCACACTAATAAACTTATGATGAATTTTGGAAACTCTGTTGGATGTAAATAACGCAGTCTTGTATGTATTAGACCACTAGACACTCATATCCAGAACCTTTGCTTTGTTAACACATCAAAATCCAAGATGGCCGCCAAAATGGCCGCCAAAAATGGTAAAATTCCATATATTGGCATATATAAACCAACACGTATGATCAGAGTATAGTTCTAACAATAGGATGCATATGTTAGACCATTAGAAACTCATAACTCGTATTTTTGCATTGTTAACATACTTTAAAACCAAAATGGCCGCCAAATTGATGGCCAAAAATGATCAAAAATTGTCAAAATTCCATAAAATAGCATAATATCAACCATAATGCATGATAATTTTAATGATGGGATGTATGTATGTATTGGACTATTAGTAACGCATATACAGTATTCTTGCTTTGTTAACTTAGTACAAAATCCAAAATGGCTGCCAAAATGGCCCCCAAAGTGGTTCCCGAAGTGGCTGCAAAAATTGTCAAATTCCATAAAATGGGATAATATCAACCTAAATGTATGAAAATATAGTTTTAATGATGGGATGTATGTATTAGACCGCCACTAACCCATATCTAGTATTTTTGCTTTGTTAACATACTTAAAAATCCAAAATGGGTCCCAAAATGGGTCCCAAAATGACTGAACAAATTGTTGGAATTCCATAAAATGGGCTAATATCACCCAAAATGTATGATAAAAGTATAGTTTTAACATAGGGGTGTATGTATTAGACCACTAATAACTCATTATCCACTATTATTTGTATTGTAAAAATAGTCTATATACATGAGTGTATGATAATCCAAAATAGATATTGTGAGAGTGTATATTACATCAAATCCACCAAATAGATGTTCTAAACTGGTAAGCTATTGCTTTTAGAAATAAGGCCCACATCTGTGACAATTTTGATTCCAATCACTTTCCAAAATGGCAGCCAGAATGGTTCAGTTGATGTTAAATGACCTAAAACAATTGTTTTGTATTGTAAATGAACAAACAATTGTTTTGTATTGTAAATGACCGGTACTATGTAATACCAATACCCCCAAATTGAATGGGACAGCATTCACTACATGTCTATGATAACGCCTAGGGGCTGTAGATCTAGTTTTAGTATTCTAAAATATCCAAGATGGCTGTAAAAGGTTAAAATAGCTGAAAACAGTGTTAGTTTATTGTTAGTATTACATTATATATGATCACATTATTATTTCTACAGCTTTTAAGCCATCCAGTAAATGTGTTTGTATATGTGACAAGGATGATTGAATTGTATAGACTCCATTTTGACAATGTCATGTTATTAAGATGGGCATTATAATGAACATTTCATTAAAATTATCTCCAAATGGCCAAAATAATTACCACGGGTGGCCACCAATTGATAATAATATATATGACCAGAATAAAAAAAATGGAGTCTATACCATTTAATCATACTTTGTCACCTACAGATACGTTTACTTGGTGGATTAAAATCTATATATATAATCTTTTGGTCATATCTAATGTAACACTAGCAATAAAACTAGTACTGTTTTTCAGTTATTTTAATATTTTGCAGACATCTTGGATACTTTAAAATACTCAAACTAGATCTACAGCCCCTAAACTTGATCTTAGACATATGTTAAATGCTGTCTTATTAGATTTGGGGGGGGGGGTATTAGTATTACATAAAATGGTCATTTAAACAATTGTTTTAGGTAATTTAACATAAACTTAACCATTCTGGCAGCCATTTTGGAAAGTGATACAGAATCAAAATTGTCAAAGAGATGAGCCTTATATCTAAAAGAAAAAGCTTAGCAGTTTTAGAACATACTATTTGGTGAATGTGATGTAATATACACTCTTACAATGTCTATTGTGGATTATCATTCACTCATGTAGACTATTTTAACGTTTACAGCGGCCGTTTTGGTGGCCATCTTGTACGTTATTACAATGCAAATATACTGGATCCCAAGATATAACTGAACAAATTGTCGAAATTCCATTAAAACTATACTTTCTTCATACATTTTGGTTGATATTATACCATTTTATGGAATTTCGACAATTTGTTCAGTTATTTTGGGATCCATTTGGTGGCCATTTTGGATTTTTAAGTATGCTAAAAAAACACAAATACTAGATATGAGTTACTAGTGGTCTAATACATACATCCCATCATTAAAACTGTATTACATCTTACATTTAGGTTGATATTATCCCATTTTACGGAATTTGACAATTTTTGCAGCCACTTCGGGAACCATTTTTGGGCCACTTTGGCAGCCATTTTGGATTTTGAACTATGTTAACAAAGCATGAATACTGGATATGAGTTACTAGTGGTCTAACACATACATCCCATCGTTAAAAATATATTTTCATCATACATTTCGGTTGATATTATGCTATTTCATGGAATTCTGACCACTTTTTACCATTTTTGGCCATTCATTTGGCGGCCATTTTGGTTTTAAAGTATGTTATCAAAGCAAAATTACTAGATATGAGTTTCTAAGGGCGTGAACACATACATCCCATTGTTAAAACTATACTCTGATAATACATGTTGGTTGATATATGCCAATATATGGAATTTTATCATTTTTGGCGGCCATTTTGGCGGCCATTTTGGATTTAGATGTGTTAACAAAGCAAAATATCCGGATATTAGTGTCTAGTTGTCTAATACATACAGTACTGCATTATTTACATCCAACAGAGTTTCCAATATTCATCATAAGTTTATTAGTGTGCTTTTTGTTTGCATTTTGGCGGCCATTTTAAAAATGTGCTGATAACACACAGAAAGCTACCGCTTTGAATTTGCTATCAATCATATTCTGGTTTCATGGATCCATACCAATACAAAAATCATTATTAGCCTTACTCCCTCGACATGGTACTGACCGACCCTACGGGCTCATGGACTAATATTGTTAATACTATACTCAACATGGCATATGTTGCAATATTGCTAATTTGAGGTAAAAAAGAGAACTCTGGCAACTTTAACAAGTACATTTCATATTATTTTATTGCAAACATTCACAAAACAAGTAATATCTTCAATATATCTCCTAATCAACGCTTATATATATGTAATTCACTGTTTAATTGTCCGTTTTTCGATAATAGGCATTTTAAGATTTTTCAAAAATACCTATCTTTCTGGAAACACTGCTGCCATGTTTAAAGATTACCCACACTTTTCTCATTGAAATTCTTACTGAATATGGTTCTTAATTGTTAGTGAAACTTGGTAATTTTAGTGCCAAGGTTTTTGAAAATTGTAATAATGAAGTAGAATTAAATTATGTTGTTATTTGCATTGTCTATTTATAAAATGGCGTTCAATTCCTTACTCGTTGTTGCAAAGTGATTCAATCATTTTTCAGCGTAAATGTGCATCGCCAATCTACAACTTGTGTTCTGTGTGTCTGCGGGTTTATTTAACTCGGGCGTTGCCCTAGTGAAATAACGGTGTTTGTAAAACACGTACGACACGTACGCGTACGCGTACGTACGTACGCATGTACTCTGTAAATTCTCCCAACTTCGCTGTGCCACACGTAGTACGTGTGAAGAGTCTATGCATAAATCATGATAATGATCTGCGCCCCCGCATTTCGCTGATTCCCAAATTCATTTTTATTGTGTCGTCACGATACCTGTTAGTAGGTTAGGCATGTACGGATCGGAGCCTAAATAAAATGAGCACTGTCACATGTTCGCCAAAGTATGCAAATAGTGACTCGTACTCGGGAGTGTTTCATCATGTTCATGTTGTTCCGTGCTTTTATTAGCCCGGGAAATATTAAAGCAGCATAACATTGTTGATGATGGATAGCCCCCGGGGGGGGGGGGGGGGGGGCACTACCTTATTCAGTGTTACGCTATGTAAGGCTCTTACGACACCCCTTTTCAGCTCACCCGTCACCCAAAGCCCCCTAAAAATTATGCTCTGTCACCCAAAGACACCTCATTTAACTTTTTATCTGTCACCCAAAGACCCCTTGTTTTTCAAATTTCACTCAACACAGCTTTGATAGCTTTTGATTTACTCTAGTTTCATACCACAAGTATATTTCCACTACTCATTATGATAGGCATACTTAGAAAAATAATCAGAACAGTAATTTTATCTCTAATTTCATATGTTAGTTTGTTGTTTGTATAGTATTTTAAGCAATTCATAATTAACAAAGCCATGTTTTGGGCTTTAGTGGTACTTTATGTGACTCTCACCCAAATACCCCACTTTTGCACAAAAGCTCATGCTCTCACCCATTGCACCCTAATTTTTGTGTAAAATTCCATATCTCACCCAAAGACCCACCTTGTTTGTGATTTTTGCCTCACCGAATGCCCCTTACTGTAAAAGTTGGGGCCTTACAGCCGCGTCTGTTTTATATGGTAGTGCCCCCCCCCCCCCCCCCCCCCCCCCCCGGTGGCCTAACTTGTATTTAAGTTAGGAAGGGGCCATGCACACATTTGCTGAGTTTCCTCCAGAAGGATAAAAACAGACAAACTACTCCCGTTGGGATCTCCACATGTTACGAATAGCAGTATCAAAATCGCAACATTGCAATATCAACAACAATTATAGAGAAATTCTCTGATTTACGGTAATGTGATTGCCCGTTTACTATGCCGTTGATTCAGACCGTTTATTGGAGCTTGCGTGACATCGCGCATAATCAAACCAATCTGCCGTATCGCGCATAATCAAACCAATCTGCCGCTGAAATAGGTGTGGTTGGGAGAATTTTCATAATAATCATTTAATACATTATTATGTACATGTACCGTACGTACGTGCGTACGCGTACGTGTCGTATGTGTTTTACAAACACCGGTGAAATAAACCTCGCAGACGACGCGAACGCCGTTGTAGATGGGTGATACACATAAATTATGCTGAAACATGATTTAATCACAGATCGAGTAACCATCAACAATTACAGACTATATGAATGAACGTGACTCTATGTTTAGACGTTATCGGAAGCAATTGTCACCAGCCCCGTGTCTTAAAATGTCGTAAAATTAAATAATTAAATTGTCATTAGATATTGAAATTATTATATCAATTTTGCGTCTAGATTGCTAGCAATTAATATAATAAATAATAATAATAACACGGCATTTATATAGCGCCTTTGCCAAAGGATACAAAGCGCTTTGTATCCTATTAATTAAGTACATTAATTATGAAAATATCGTAAGTTTCGAGTAAATAGCCTACAATCCTGGAAAAAAGGGGTCTTGGAACACTTGCGTGTGATTAACGGAAAAGTATCATCCCAACTCCCCCGTACAATGTTGACCAAGGCCAGTGGCTCCTGCAACACAGCTTTGATAGCTTTTGATTTACTCTAGTTTCATACCACAAGTATATTTCCACTACTCATTATGATAGGCATACTTAGAAAAATAATCAGAACAGTAATTTAATCTCTAATTTCATATGTAAGTTTGTTGTTTGTATAGTATTTTAAGCAATTCATAATTAACAAAGCCATGTTTTGGGCTTTAGTGGTACTTTTTGTGACTCTCACCCAAATACCCCACTTTTGCACAAAAGCTCATGCTCTCACCCATTGCACCCTAATTTTTGTGTAAAATTCCATATCTCACCCAAAGACCCACCTTGTTTGTGATTTTTGCCTCACCGAATGCCCCTTACTGTAAAAGTTGGGGCCTTACACCCGCGTCTGTTTTATATGGTAGTGCCCCCCCCCCCCCCCCCCCCCCCGGTGGCCTAACTTGTATTTAAGTTAGGAAGGGGCCATGCACACATTTGCTGAGTTTCCTCCAGAAGGATAAAAACAGACAAACTACTCCCGGTGGGATCTCCACATGTTACGAATAGCAGTATCAAAATCGCAACATTGCAATATCAACAACAATTATAGAGAAATTCTCTGATTTACGGTAATGTGATTGCCCGTTTACTATGCCGTTGATTCAGACCGTTTATTGGAGCTTGCGTGACATCGCGCATAATCAAACCAATCTGCCGTATCGCGCATAATCAAACCAATCTGCCGCTGAAATAGGTGTGGTTGGGAGAATTTTGATAATAATCATTTAATACATTATTATGTACATGTACCGTACGTACGTGCGTACGCGTACGTGTCGTATGTGTTTTACAAACACCGGTGAAATAAACCTCGCAGACGACGCGAACGCCGTTGTAGATGGGTGATACACATAAATTATGCTGAAACATGATTTAATCACAGATCGAGTAACCATCAACAATTACAGACTATATGAATGAACGTGACTCTATTTTTAGACGTTATCGGAAGCAATTGTCACCAGCCCCGTGTCTTAAAATGTCGTAAAATTAAATAATTAAATTGTCATTAGATATTGAAATTATTATATCAATTTTGCGTCTAGATTGCTAGCAATTAATATAATAAATAATAATAATAACACGGCATTTATATAGCGCCTTTGCCAAAGGATACAAAGCGCTTTGTATCCTATTAATTAAGTACATTAAATATGAAAATATCGTAAGTTTCGAGTAAATAGCCTACAATCCTGGAAAAAAGGGGTCTTGGAACACTTGCGTGTGATTAACGGAAAAGTATCATCCCAACTCCCCCGTACAATGTTGACCAAGGCCAGTGGCTCCTGCAGTTTGCCAGAGTGTCCCAACATTGATCGATTGGGGGAGGGGGGCGGGGGCGGTGGGAAGGAAAAACCTAATTTGAACAATGCAAATTGGTCTTCAAACTGTCCTGCGATTAGAGATACTAATATGTCAGTTGTGGCGTAGACCGCAGACAAAATAGTCAATTTCAATGACATTTGAGGCACCCTGAAATAAGCCCGTCGGTAAACTCGAGCCTCCGTCGGTAGATTTGCGTATTTGACCGTGCGAGGTTTTTTTGGCCGGTTCAAGTTGTGGACAACCTATCGCTACCACCTCCCCACCCACTTTATCAAGATTTCAGCTGCTGATGGATTTTTTGTGTGCATGTTTTACGATCTTTTGAGAATCTGTAAAAAATTGTCGGTAAATCATGCCTTTCGTCGGTACAACTATGGTCGTGCCCCCCCCCCCCCCCCCCCCCCCCACCCCCCAGTTTCCAAAAGCTGGGTACGCCACTGCATACGTTGAATGAATCACTCAAGGAAAATGCAGTTCGTGTTTTTTAAGAAATGAGGCGGCTGATTTATAAATGTGTATGCACTACTCAATGGTAGATTTCACGCACCGTATAGTAAACTACTCAAATAGGCCTACATAATTGCACTAACACATTTCTAGGAGGGTTAATTAATTGACATTTTACAACAAGATTAAGAATATAACTCAATTATATAAAGTGAAACGATCACATTTTTACATGCATTTGTTTATAAATTATATTTGAGTTTACCTAAAATAGACATGTGTTTGTGGACGAAATATGTGTGCGTGGCATGTTTGTATAAAGCATGACTTGTGCTATGTCTAATATTATACTTTTGAAATATATCGACAAAAAATATCATAATGGGCGTATTATATACAAACAAACCTTCACCGAGTTACCTTTCATATCATATAGGCTACAGTTTGATAACGCATCATGTTGACTGATAATAATTCATCAAAACGACTCACGTCATGCACGTAAGCCAATGTCATGTCTCAGATATTGAACAAACAATAAAGTAGATTTGCGCACCGCATAAATACTAGCCGAACAACAACAAAAATGTCATCATTTCAATATAATGTTTAATTTTGGGAATCTTCGTTTAGGGGGTCAAATAGGGGAAAAGAACACGCATAATAATCATAAGGATTTTTTAGCTTCAATATTTTTTTTCTTCTTCTTAAAATAAACAAGATATTTAAAAAAAATTGGTCAACGTTGGATAATGAAATTAACGGAGGACAAAGGAAATATGAAAAAGAAGATTTAGACAGTGTATGATGTATTTCAACAAAAACACTTTAATTAAACCATGTAATATATCATTTAAAAAAACCAGTTTTTGGTTAAAAAAATGGCGAAATTGCACCAACATCATTGTTGTAGTAAAAAATCAATCACTTTTTGGTAAAAAAAACAACAACTAAGAATGTTTTCAGGTTATATTAAATAAACATAAGTCTGGGTTGATTAAATTATTATGATCTGAATTAGAGTTTGCTTGGAAATAACTGAATATCTAACATAATATTGAATTGACGAACATTAATATTAACATGAAATGAGCCAAAAGATATGAAATTTAATATAAAAGTGTTGATAACATTAACTTGTTTTACTAATTTAATCAAATCTGTAAATGAACTTCACCCTTAAGTAGCTTGAGACGTATTGAATGATTCCCAGTTTTCCAAACTCTAATAGTTTCATATTGTTGAGCTTGTCCCTGGTTTTAGTATTTTCGTAAAAGAAGAATGGGATCAGCGAGGAGCAATACAAATTACTATTGCACATGCTTGTGTCATAACATATTCCTCTCAACTCTTACTTACTTACTTTACTTTAATCGACCTCGGTCGGAAGCCATGAAGTCACTCTGTCCTGCATTAGATTGCGTAGCTCTTGCTGGCTGATGCCAGCATCTTGACTATAAAGCAGCGTGGGGTATGTCAACCTTGGTCTCCCTTGAGTACGTTGACCTTGAGTTGGGGTCCAGAAGGCTAGTTTAGACACTGGTTCTTTCAGCCGTCTTACACAGTGGGCAGCAAAATTGAGGCGTCGACCCCTGACAATGTCTGATATTTTTGGTAGCCCTGCATAGATATCCTCTCTTGTGGGATGATCCTCCAGTTGAGGTTTAATACCATCATTAGTAGTCTGGTATAGCAGCCATCGAGTCTTGCCTCAAGTCTGTTCATTAGTGTCCACCCTTCTGCGCCATAAAGTAGAATGCTTTCTACAGCAGCACGGAAGAAGCTGATCTTCAAGGAGGCTGACAGATTAGATTTCCA
The DNA here is from genome assembly GCA_035610835.1 of Ophiura sarsii. Lineage (NCBI taxonomy): Eukaryota > Metazoa > Echinodermata > Ophiuroidea > Amphilepidida > Ophiuridae > Ophiura > Ophiura sarsii. Next base: position 56,129,351 of record CM069453.1, on the reverse strand, counting down.
GAGGGTGCGCATCTTGTTGCAAGCCTTCCAGGCAAGGGTCTTGCGGATTTTAAAATCTCTTTCAGATTCGTCTACTCATGAACCAAGGTACTGGAAGTCATTGACCTGATCTAGGTGGTTCCCATCAATGGTGTTCAGAGTAGCATTGCCTTTGATTCAGTAGGTCATGAATTTGGTTTTGATAACAAAATTCTGTCCTGTTTTTTGTTGTTGGTTTGTTGCATTCATCTGGAGAACGACTAATGCAGCAGCACTTTCCACACGAGAGAGCAAGTTCTGGGCTTGTTGTAGCGTGTCAGATAACAAGGCAATGTCATCTGCGAAGTCTAGGTATGTAAGTATTTCAGCAGGGTACATCCGGCTACGCCTGGGCGTTACAGTAAAGCCCAGCGTGTCTTTGTCTTTACCAATTGCCATCCTCATAACATAGTTAAGGACAATTATGAACAGATACGGGGCCAGTGTGTCTCCCTGGAGCACTCCTGCAAGAATTTCAAATGCATCAGTTTCGCCATCTGGTGATATGACTACCGCTTGTGTTGCTGTACATGATGTCAATTGCTTTAAACAATGCCGTCTGGGATACCGTATATATATGCTCTAAGGATCTTAAACATTTTCCCACTGTGTACTGAATCGAAGGCCTTTTTGAAGTCAATGAAGGTGATGATACATTCAAGATGCTTGTCCTTAATACCTCAATTAGTCTTCTTAAGGCCAGGATGTGTGATGTTGTTGAGCGTTCAGCACGGAACCCATTTTGTTTTGGTCTTAGCAATGGTTCCATATGAGGACGAATGCGGTTGAGTATCAAGCGATTGAAGATCTTAGCTGCTATGGATGTCAAACTTATACCTCTATAGTTGGTAGCTTTGCTCATGTCACCTTTCTTGGGGATTGGGACAATTCCATTGAGGGACCATTCATGTGGTTTTTCACCTCTTAGTAGGGTACCATTACAGATTTCAAGTAGGATGTTGTTGAATCTACCAGATTTCCATACTTCAGCTGGTATTTCGTCAAGACCTGCAGCTTTTCCATTTGACATCTTCTGAAGTACTTTCTGCAGTTCCTCATTAGTGAAGCCTCCAGTCTCAATTGGCAAAGTACTCTTTGGGAAAGCACAAAAGTAAACATTGGACAGCGGGGTGGTATATGCAAGGGCTTATGCACACGGTCTATGTAGTAACAGTATGGGATGTGTCACCACTATGGTTGTAAACATTTTGTATCATAATATAAACCGTCGCTATGTATGGGATACACGCTATTAAAGTGTGAGTATTGGCTATGTAAGGCTGATTGAACTGGTGTCCCTGGTGGTCTTCTGTATAGTATTAGTAGAGTTGGCCAAATCTTGTCATTTCGTAGTAACAATGTGCAATGTTTTAATATTATTTTAATTATTTTTCCACAATAACAATAATAATAATAAAAACAATGCTTATATAGCGCACTGTGAATCACAATCCCTCAGAGCGCTTTACAATATGATACATCATAAAATAATAAAATACAAGCAAATCAATAAAAAATTGCAAGACCAACAATTGCACATTACATATATCATAACATTTACAGACCAGCTGTGATTATATAAAAAAGTACATTAATTGCACATCAAAAACATTAGAAGTCAAATGAACACACTATGAAGAATACACTCGAAAAAATGCATACATACAACCATCCCCGAGACACGTCTCGAAAATGACTACATGAAGACAAAGCATACATGAAGCTATCTTTGAGACAAGTCTCGAAAATGACTACATGTAGTAAATTAACACACATCATGTACATAATACAACAAAATATAATTAAAATAACCATAAAAATACAACAGTAATGGAGGATTGTTAAGCATGAGGGACCCACGCACAAATACACCAAGCTAAGTGCGCCGCTGATATGCGTGGAATAGCCCAAGTTTTAAAAACGTTTTTAAAACGTTTTCTCAAAACGAAAATATGGTCTAGAATATTTGGTTTAATCTAGGTTGTAATATAGCGGTCTATAAACGTTTTGATTTCGTTTCAATTATGTGTTTGTTTATGAGTATTTTGCCAACGTTATTTTAACGTTTTTATAACATTTTGCCCGGGCGTTTGGATAAAAAGAAATAGCAATAAAAAATGACATGCTTTTAAACTGTGTGACGTTTTAAAAACTTTTCACAAAAATTAAACCTAATTAAACCCACTTTAAAACGTTTTAAAAAAACGTGTTGTGTTTACTGGGATATAGAGATCAAATAAAAGTTCAAGGGCAAACTTTGAAAGATGAGTTCTGTTTGTTTAAAGCGGGCGTGACATCCGGGGCGACATCGCCGGGGACATCGCGGCATCGTCAGTTTTTGATTTACTACGTGCTGACTGATCGTGCATGACGTGAATCGCATGAACTCCGAATCATAAATACTGTTCGAATTATCTGGTTAAGAGCGTTCAGCTAGCACCGAATACTAACATGGCCGAGCAGATGAAAAAACCTTTAGTTGATTTAAAGTCCTACGAAAATTATTTAACATACGGACAATTGCTGAAGATGATGAAAACATTCGCTAAAAATCCATTCATCGAGCCCATCCGCATAAACGAGGACGACGAGATTTTGGAGGGCTCACATAGATTTTGGGCGTACGTGCTGCTCGGAAAAGAGGGAATCGACTGCAAAATCTATCCGGGGGAAAAACCTGGCAAAAATATGGTTGGAAATACACTAATCATTTACAAACACTCATCCATCAATGACACCGATGTTGATTGCGTTGAAATGAAGAAAAGAATCGAAGGCTTCAGGAATGTAAATGTAGTGTTTGAAACTGACATTGAAGACCGTCATGTGGCCGGTTTAGAGAAGGCCCGTTTAGAGAAGGCCCTTAAAAAAGGAAAATAACTATGGGAGCGATGGGACATCGTGGAGCGCGACTTTATGATGAATGGAATGCGCGTTTAACTGGGACATTAATTGTTACTGTTTTGTGATCCCGTTTGCAATGCTTAAACGGAGATATTGACAAATTGACCTTGATTTGAACTGCGGGACATTGCCGTTGCATCCCGATCATTGTAATAACGTAATTTTCATATAGTGACGATAGCTATCGCACGTAGCGAGATGTATGACACCCGCTTTCTTTGTCACAAGAGCCACCAATAGCCATAGACGTCTTACTAGTACATGAACTTCATCCTTATTGCAGTCAGGCCTCTGACACTATATTTCCGTCGGATTTTATTCCGATACAACGTGCAAACTCCAATTGAAAAATTTAATATTTGATGGGAAATCACCGACATTCGCGGACAACATGTAGAAACGGCGGACAATCCAACTGGGGCCAAAGACTTGGGAACGATTCGTCAGGGGTTATAGCCTTTGAGCAAGCTCGGGTCGAGGCTAGGGACATCGCCGGTGCGGATCCTATTGTCACCGTCTCGCCGGGCCGTCTCGCGGTGTCGGTAACCAGTAACAGTTCTTAACTGTCACTTCGGAAACGAACTACCGTGTTAGCATGGGACATCGTGGGAGAACATCTAGCGACTTTATGCTGACTAATGGAATACTGGGACATTGTTACTGTTTTGTGACGCTTGAACGGAGATATTGTAACTATTTGACTTGATTTGAACTGCGGGACATTACCATTGCATCCCGACCATTACGATAACATATTTTATCATATAGTGATAGCTATGTAAAACATGGTAAAAATTCACAGCTTATTTTCACTATGTAATATGTGAAACATATATACAAAACTTATGGTTGCTAGTTGTGATTCTTCCATAAGAGTGAGCATTTACATGAAATTTACCTTACTAGTCACAGGCTTGACATTTTGGTAAAAATAGAACCCTAATCCAACATTATTTTTTTAACATCTGGGGGAAAGGGAAAGAAACAAAATTCAAAACGCTTAAGCCATCCACGCAAGTTCCGAGAATGATTTAAAGGTATATTATGTGATCTTTTCCATGGAACGCCCTCAATCCTCGAAAAAAATTGAAGCAGATTTTCTTGCAGATTTACATTTCTGATCATAAATCGTAAATACATTCCAAGTAACAGGGCGATACGATTCCTAATTACTTCAAAATCATGGTTTTAGAGTGAAAATAAACTGTTAGGTTAACTGACAGTTTATATTTTCACTCTAAATTCACTCTTAAACCATGATTTTGAGGTAATTAGGAATCGTATCGCTCTGTAACTCGGAATATACCGTATTATGATTTATGAACAGAAATGAACAAAAAATTCGAGTATTGAGAGCGTCTCCTGGAAAAGATAACATAATATACCTTTAACATGTTTAAACTTAAAAAGTATCACTAAATTTATCTTCATTTCTTGACCAAAGTTCATACGCCTAAAATAAGCTTGATTGCTACTCGGTGCCCCTCTTATTTACAGAACCCCAGTAAAATATAATTTGCCAAATTTGGTTTCAAAGTGTGCATAACATACTTTTCTAATAAAAGATAAAAATCCGCCTGCCCCACCCTATAGTGTCTTCATCCTGCTATGCCAGCTAATATAGCTAGAAATTTGCTCAAAATGGTATCGGGCTGTAATTTTAGGATATTGTGTTTGAATACAGCTTGTTAAATATGAAGGTGGTAATACATGTATATAGGACATCCCATATAAAATCTCCCGGTGATCCTCCCAAATTTCAATGAAGCTTTGTTGAAACAATTTTGTTTGAGTGGAGTAAAAACTTGCATCCAAATTTGTGAAATTGTTCCAAATTAAGCGCATTATTGGTGGGGCTACTAGTATATCCGTTGATGTATGCTACAATTTTCAGCAAAATATGAGCGCGCGACTAGCCATGATTTTGGCAAATTTGTTGATTTGACATGGAATGACCCTTAATTAATTAAAATTAGCATTAGCTGATACCACTGGTTGGTACAGTACAATTGTAGATATTTTTGCAATGTAGATATTGTTTTTTCAAAATCGGAGCTAGTTAAAATTTTGACCCCATATGCAGAGGTCAACGACCTTTTTACGTTTGACCCCATAACTCGTTAACCAAACAACGGAAGTAGGGCAAACTATACTTTTTCAGAATCCTTGTGCTCAGCCGAACAATTTGGTAGGCTTTTTAGCTTAATTAAAGCCATTTGAATTTTCGGACCCCTGTATGGCGGCCATTTTGGAATTTGCGCTATTAAAGAACATTCCCGTCACTTTAGAGAAATGCATGGGAGCTCTTTGTTTTTAAATGGTTCTATTTGACAAATTCACAAAGAAACCAAGGTAGGAAGAAAATGGTCACGGAATCCAAGATTATGACTCTACTACAATGTCTGTGTAAATGGCCACGCACGTCATGTCTTGAACTGATATTTGCTTTCAACGCTGATTTTACCATATGTGATCCGTCGCGTCGTAATGGACATGTTGGTGGCCCGAGTCAAATCTGAGTTATTGGTATCACTTGAAAGAGCATAATTAAAGCTTTGAAATGATACCATGTTGAAGGTAAATGGACTTTGTAATCAAAAGATATGATTTGAGGAAGCCAAAGTTGTTCTATTATTTTCTTTATATTTCACCAAATATATTGGCCTCTATCTCAAAACTAGGTTTGCCGACAACATGTCCTTTTTGACGCGACTGGTCACATATACCACAAAAATCAGAATATGATTAAAATTACATTTTTGAATTATTGTATTGTTATTGCAATTAAATTTTCAAGCATAATTATGCAAATATATAAATGTCCATGTGCCTTTGTATTTTTCAGCGCCATGTAGTCGAGTGTAGTATCTACAACCCTACAGAATATGTGGTACCTGCTTAAATATTTGACACCTTATGCAGGTCTCACACCTCCGACAATGTGTGATTTTCACGTATCAATGTGACACTTTTACTTGGTCCCCAATCCTTGTATGCAGGTGTCAATTTGACTCCTTTCAAAATGAGTCCTGAGACGAGACGTGGGAGGATTCAGACTAGTCTGCTCTATAATTTTCCTCAGGAACTTCTGGGGTCTGGTCTCAGGACCCATTTGAAAGGTGTCAAAATGACACCTTTCAAGTGTTGGGAGACCTACTAACAGTGGCGTCGGCAGAGGGGGGGGGGGTGCGAGGGGAACGAATATTGACGTCGTGTCGGTTGAGATTGGCACTGTCGGTTCATTTGACAAAAGGAATCATGGAATTATGATGGTCAAAAGTACACAGATGAAAAATTCCGCGCGCTACGCGCGCATATGTCTTCCCAAAATGCAATATTCTTTGCTACAAGCTTGTTTACAGCCAAAATGTAGCTCAATCGTGCACAAAATAGGTGTATAGTCGAAAATCTTCGCGCGCTACGTGCGCATTTCTTGACTCACACAAATCTTGTCCGTTCATTTGCATTTTTCGCCCCCCCCCATATGAATAACCTAGCTACGTCACTGCCTTCTAAAGGACTACTAACATGACACATATAGACCTACGTTGTCAATTTGACACCTTTAAAGTCAATCATTCAATCATTCAACCAGTCAATCAATCAATCAATCAATCGATCACTCCAGAGGACACATTTTTTTCTCACGTAAATTGATATCATGTCCTACAACATCGGAGACCTTCTTTAATTCTGAATGGTTTAGATCCGCTCAGAGTACGATGGTCTCGTTCACGGTATTGATGCTATTAATGGATGACATAAACATGACAAAGTAGGTAGGCCCCCTCCTCAAAGTTGTCATTTCTCTGATTTCTCTAGACTATGCCTCATCCCAATCAATCAAGTGAATTGCCCTGGCGACATTTTTAGTTATCCACCGTGTGTTCATTCAATTCGAAAACATTAATTGAATGCATGAGAACAAACAGGGGATAATGAATTTATCATTCAGTAGGCATGCCTGCAAGATTTAAAAAAGTAAATTCATTACTAATTGTATTACCAAAGATATCTGTTGAGACTGCCTGATGTTATCCAAGGTGCTTGCCTTGTATTTGTTTCCCTTTAAAGGTATATTATGTGATCTTTCCAGGGAACGCTCTCAACATCGAAAACAAAATTGAAAGCAGATTTTCTTGCAGATTTACATTTCTGATCATAAATCATAAAGTTACAGGGCGATACGATTCTTAATTACTTCAAAATCATGGTTTTAGAGTGAAAATAAACTGTCGGGATAACACGACAGTTTATATTTTCACTCTAAATTCACTCTAAAACCATGATTTTGAGGTAATTAGGAATCGTACCGCTCTGTTACTTGGAATGTATGTACGATTTATGATCAGAAATGTAAATCTGCAAGAAAATCTACTTTCTAAAAAAAATCATGAAAAGAGGGCGCTCTCTGAAAAATACCGACCAGTGCGCCAAACAAAAATCGTTCGAGTGAATTATTTAGAGTCTCCACGTCAAAGTTTTCGAAATCGAACCGTCCTTCATCCTTTGGGCGTCGCATCCTTTCTTTTCTGCTCTATTTCCTCTTTAGAAAAGACCGAAAAATCCGTCTGCTATCAGTCGGTTTCGCCATCTTGATTGTTTGGCAATGGGCCCACGTCACATTAGTCCTACCTTTAGGACTACTCTATCTATAATCCTAGACAAATTGCTCCCCATCCGAGAACCGACCAACCCGAGAACCGAACCCGTGGAGTAGTCCTACAGATTTGGCACTATACCCCCCACTGTGCATAAGAGCCAGTCACCGACATGACATCATACACACATGTAACACTCCATATATGGACCATCACATTTATCAAGGAAGACGCGCGCGATATACATAAAGTCGCGCGCGTGGTGAAATAGGACGCAGTGATCGTCACGATTTTAGGTAAACAACTTTTATTAAACAGTATTTCAGCACTAGTTTGTGGTTTTATATCAACTAATGAGACTTATGTTGTTATGCAAAGCCGATTGTAATTGTAGCTATTTCTATTATTTGTATCCTATTTCCATGTCATATAGGGAATTTTACATGCGTTTTCGGCGACTTTTGAATGGTTTTATATTTACATCCGGGTCTAAGGGACCGTTCATTATCTGAAAATTACATGACCTGCTAACCAGTGGATTTTTACACAACCCCCCCCCCCCCCCCCCCCCCCCCCCTCCCCCTCCCGAAAAAAAAATCAACTTGTCCCATACTTAACATGCTTACGGGGCTGTCTATACCTTTGGAATTTTGTTCACGGACACGTTGACAAATTCTGTTACCATGGTTACGGATACGTTGACAAATTCTGTTTGTGCACTATCTGAACGGCCAATAATTTTATGATGCAAAATTGGATTTTGTAACATACTAAGAATGAAAATAAACTGTCAGGTCTGCGCGACAACTTATTTTACACTCTAGTAAAATCACTCTAAAACCATGATTTTTAGTAATTAGGAATCGTATCGCTCTGTAACTCAGAATATATTTATGATTTATGATCAGAAATGTAAATCTGCAAGAAAATCTACTTTCTAAAAAAATCATGAATGTCGCCCCTGGAAAAGATCACATAAATATGCCTTTTAAGGGGGGTCTAGGTTGGTCAGATATTAAAATTCAGTGCTTCAGACAAAAATGAGATATTAGCACAGTAGAAAACTGCTAAGTCTCTGCTTTAAAATGCTTTTTGTTTGATGTCAATTGGATTTTTGGTTCTGATGTTATGGTCAATTGAGTTTCGGGTGTCTCAAAACATCGGTGGTATTTTGTATACATTTGTATGTAGAAAACGCTCACCCTGCGATTTTAAGCATTTTCAGTTTTAATTATTTTTTGATCAAATAATTGTAACATTTGATTAATTTTATTTATTAAAATATTAAAATAATTAATTACACATCATAAATCATCGAAATTTCAAAGTCAACGTAATTTCTTATGTATTTCTTTATTTTTCTCACTCGGCTATTTTTAAGCAATTTATCTTTAAAAATCAATAAAAATGCTAATATAATTGCTATTTTCATTATTTTATTTTTCTCACTCGGCTATTTTTAAGCCATTTATCTTTAAAAATCAATAAAAATGCTAATATAATTGCTATTTTCACCCAAAATGGCTCAAAATGTGTCTAAATTCATGCTCCTCCATAATTGAACAACTATTTTTATCCAAAATGTAAACTTTTTTTCATACGTTTTGCACGATATCTCAAAACTATAAAACATGTAAACTTGCAATATTGGTACAAAGATATCTCGAAAACTAAACCTCGTATCAGGGTGATATTTGGAATGGATAATAAGCTTGAATAGGGGAATGAACCAATGAAGCCGGATTTTCAATTTATCTTTCCAAATTTGAATTGTAACGTAAAATACCTGATTGGTCGGTTCTTGGTTACCATGGCAACCGTATAAAAAATCCGGCTTTATTAATTTGTGCGCATTGTTCTCATACATCATCTACCAAAGTATGGTGAACATGCAACATTTAGTTTTCTAGTTATCTTTGTCCCAGTGTTTAGCCAATCAGAGGCCTTGTCTGGTTACCATAGCAACCAGATCAAAATAACGCGCAGTTTTTGAAACGCTGTTACCTAAGCTTCAATTTGATATATGACTCTAAGGGGTAAGCCCACGGTAACATTGAGAAAATCTGTTTCCAAATTTGGTGCAAATCAACCTAGACCCCCCCCCCCCCCCCCCCCCTTAACGTGTTTTAGACACCCCGTGGCTCTAATTTCTCGACCATTGATGATAAGGCCTATATAGATGTTTTTCCAACAGATCGTCCAAGGAAGCGCAGAAAAAAGGCATTTACACTCCAAAATAGCCTCTAAATCACCCCAATCACCACCATCTTTATATTTAAAAAAAAGTTACATACCCCCACCTCTATTTCAACATATGAAAGTTACATGACCGCCCCCCTATAGTTTACCCCCCCCCCCCCCCGCCCCCCACCCCCCCCGCCCCCCACCATAAATAATGAACGGTCCCTAAGTGGATTTTGTTTTAGACCACATTAGACCACTTTGCTGAATCATCGTTGTGACGACCACATATGTGGGAACGCAACTTTCAAGTAGGACAACTTCTACTTTATGTGGGAACACGGCCTTAACAAGCTTGTAGCAAAGAATGTTGCATTTTGGGGACACATTATGCATGCGCAGCGCGCGAAAAATTTTCATCTGTGAACTTTTGATCATCATAATTCCATGATTCCTGTGGTCAAATGAACCGACAGTGCTAATCTCAACCGACACGACGTCAAACTCTGGTGACGCCACTGTTGGCCAAACTTTTTTGACCGCTCCTACCCATAACTTATTGGTCCCCCTCTCCTTTTTTTCGACTTGAAACTTTTTAGACCCCCCCCCCACCCCCTGTTTGGCCACCCCCACCAAAGTATTTCTGAACACCCCCTTAACAGGTTTGTTTGGTTTTATTCCTTTAGCATTCGCCTTTATTAGGGGTCGTCCAAAATTGTCGCCATTTTCACTTACGTACAGAGCGTACGTAACTTTTTACCCCCCTCCCCCCCCCCCCCCCCCCCCCCCCCCTCGAGTTACGTACGCAATAAATGGCGAAATTTTCATGGCTTGATGTACCCTCATGTTTGATTAAAGACCATTGTATTAAAGACGAATTGCCGTATACAACATAAAAAACTGTACGGTACACAAAATAGAGAAAAATACACTTCTTTGATCATATTTATTGTATATCTCTGGTGTTGATTTTATGATTCTGCCGTTCTTTTCTTTGGTAAAACTTATCATTTTCTTTGATGATAAATAATTATCAAAAATGATCAAGATATTTTGAAACAAATGGCACATGTATTAGATACTTTTAAATACAGAAATGATAAACAACAACACTAGGAACTTGAGCCATGGATTGTTTTAAAAACACAGAAGCAATATTGCTTCGTACACAGAAGCAATATTGCTACGTGTACATGAAACATTGTTTTCAGTGGCGTAGCTAGGCATTTCATATGGGGGGGGGGGGGGGGGGGGGGGTGGGGGCAGAAATGAAAGTGAACCGACAAGATTATTGTGACAAAAGAAATTTTCGCGTATCGCGAACATTTTT
>CM069453.1:55929481-56118217 GCA_035610835.1 Ophiura sarsii | reverse complement strand
AGGTCTCGCCACAACAACCTTGAAGTAAAACTAAAAAGTAAAAGTTTTCCTTCATGCAATGGATGACTTATTTCTAGTCAAATCAGGAAAATGGTTTTTAACCAGCTTGTAAGTCATTCTTGCAACATTTAAATAGTTTCAGACGTCAACTTGTTTTTGAAAAAAATGATGGCTTCTTTCCATTATTGCAGGTTTTTTGTCTCACCCTGTATATTTAAAAGTTCTCAGTCTATTTGTCTTAAAATGTCCTAGATTCAGGCCATGTGTGTACTCTTTCTGATTCCAAAATATAAAAGATTTGTTTCCTTTATTTCAAAAGTTATTGACTTTCCTGTTTTGGACCTAAATTTTGGGACACTCTGTATTTACAATAGTGTTGATGTTCTGTGTCATCATATATACACTTACGGTTTTGAAGAGCATCTTTTGCCGCATTCATCTGAGCATCCTGGACACTGTAAACCAACAAAACAATGAGAAGGGCTAGTTAGTATATCAGGTATCAGGTTTGTCATCAACAAGGCTCAAGATAACAGTTTTTTTACCGGGAGCTACATTTTTTCAGAAGTAGCGCATGGATCATGGGATTTACTGAGAACCGGGAGCTACTTTCAGTCTACCGGGAGCTAACTTTTGATTAAATCCCAGCGTTGCAGCATTGTAAACTTGAAATATGATGTATTGCGCAAGCTTCCCGATAGTCAACGGGCGCTGGTTTGGACAAATATCAGCGCTCGGTTAATTATTTTTCAGCATTACTGGGCGCTGTGGCAGAAGGACCGAGGGGTAAAAATCGCCCAGCCCCCGCTTATCTTGAGCCTTGGTCATCAACAGGGATCCAAGTGAGCTCTGGAGAATAGGCTACAGGGTATCAACCCCCCCCCAACAAAAAACCCACCATGTTTGCCTGAAATATCATCATCCAGTTCCAGATATGCAAAAAAAGATGACAAATGTAAAAATTTTAAAAAACTTAAAAAATCCGGATATTTTTGTCCGGAAGGCTTGTATCCTTCCCCCCCCCCCCACTCAAACACTATTGCTATTCAGATTGGTTGGAATACAATATACCAGGGATCGCATTCTGACGCGTCTGCGCGTCCTAGACCTCTCACTTTCTATTATAGTGACGCGTCAGGTTTCAAATTGGAAAGACTTGCGGGTCCCGATCAAAATTGAAGGGACCCCTTAAATTTGACGATGTATGTAAATGGAAACCTTAAAAAATTCTGTAAATTACATGTCCATCCTTTGCTCACAATATAAATTCATTAAACTGTCCGTAAAAAAGTAAAATTTTCAAATACCCAAACTTCAGGACCCCTCAATTTTTTGGGGGACCCCTTAAATTTGTTTTTTGAAGTCCTACGGGGTCCTGAAAAATTTCATGGGACCTCTCACATTTTTGATCCAGTGCTATCCCTGCAATATACCCTTTTGAATTGACACCCATTTACAGCAAAATAACACTTTCCATGCAGCAGGCGTCTGCAGACAACATTCCAAACCTTCATAAAATATTTCAAAAAATGTCAAAATTATTTAATTTCATTACCACATTTGGAATCACTATGAGAAATGCATTGCAATAAGTACAAACATGCCAAGTATTGGTTCTGTAATCCTTGCGATAGACCTTGACAGTTGAGAAAGGTTTCTGAAAAAATGTGACCTGGCGCCACAAAATGAGAGTAAAGTAGCAACAAAAAAAAAATCTCTTTTTTTCCCTTCACATTTTCAGAGAGTAGATGTCCTCAGGTTTAATCAAAATGACACCAAAGTTGTTATTATACGCCCCTCCAAAGTGAAATTATGATAAATTAAAGTTAATCACCGCTGAATTGAATTGGAGAAAAAGGCCTTCAAAGTCATTATTGTCACTTCGCTCTCCAAAATATTCTGTCAAAACTTTATCGAAAGATTGTTTATGCCAAAGACCTCTTATTAAACGGCCTGTCATTGTTTCATTTGAGAATTTACAGAGTTCAAACTACTATTAATAGCTTTGGAAAGCCCCGACCTTTAAGACCATACCAAATTTGCTACAGGGGATACTATTTTAAACCCATTGAAATGACGATGTAAACAAGGTAATTTCGAGACATTTTTCCTCTCTTTGCGCTCATTTCTTGAGATGTGAGAATAAAATGCCCTCTCTACAATTACTTAAAAACATATTTTGACCCAAATAATTTCTTAATACTTCCGAATGTGATACATAAATAGTTTATCTTTTCAAAAATTAAAATATCTCATTTTCGACCTCCCCTTGTCAAATCGACTATTTCAGGCCATAACTCAAAATCAGCGCCTGCGACTTTACGCTCATTTTGTCGTGCCAGGTCACAAATCTGTTTTGGATATGGTCAAACCAATAGCTGTGTGGAAAGTGTTAATACATTTATACAAGCACTCCTTCAATAAACAAACAAACATACACCCCAACAAACAAAGCCTTACTTTGATGCTTCTCCTTTCCCAATGCGTTCATTCTGGAAATACACTGCAACAGTATAGCGCCTTGAGTTGGTCGTGCCACTTTGGGCTATCACTCTGTAACGTAAAAAACATGCAAACAAAATGTTACTTTAAAGGTATATACGTAATAGTATAATAGCAATGCACTACATATATATATAATTCACCCAATGATGCAGATGCTGGTTCCCTGCACCATGGGCTACACAAATGTTGTTCCATACGCTCCAGACATTTCATCTGGTGATGCAATTGCTTTGCTGGTTCCCTGCACCATACGCTCCAGACATTTCATCTGGTGATGCAATTGCTTTGCTGGTTCCCTGCACCATACGCTCCAGACATTTCATCTGGTGATGCAATTGCCTTGCTGGTTCCCTGCACCATACGCTCCAGACATTTCATCCGGTGATGCAATTGCTTTGCTGGTTCCCTGCACCATACGCTCCAGACATTTCATCTGGTGATGCAATTGCTTTGTTGGTTCCCTGCACCATACGCTCCAGACATTTCATCTGGTGATGCAATTGCCTTGCTGGTTCCCTGCACCATACGCTCCGGACATTTCATCTGGTGATGCAATTGCTTTGCTGGTTCCCTGCACCATACGCTCCAGACATTTCATCTGGTGATGCAATGCTTTGCTGGTTCCCTGCACCATACGCTCCAGACATTTCATCTGGTGATGCAATTGCTTTGCTGGTTCCCTGCATCATACGCTCCAGACATTTCATCTGGTGATGCAATTGCTTTGCTGGTTCCCTGCATCATACGCTCCAGACATTTCATCTGGTGATGCAATTGCTTTGCTGGTTCCCTGCATCATACGCTCCAGACATTTCATCTGGTGATGCAATTGCCTTGCTGGTTCTCTGCATCATAAGCGCCAGACAATTCATCTGGTGAGAAAACACTGCTGTAGCTTAATAAGGCCCAATTTTGTTGTTGTTATATTGTCCTCCACAACTTTCAGAGAGGAGGGGCGGGCAGGCGGATTTTTTTATTGTTTTAAATTTTTCTTTTACCAGCGGAAGCTCGAAGTTCAGCCAATAAGAAGTTGAAATCACTCTTAAGAGTCGCACATATATGTTATAAACTCTTAATTTAATATTCAATGCCATTTAAAACTGTTTAAAAAAATCTGAACAAAATCTGAAGAAGAAAAAAAATGAAAAAAACTGAAAACAAAATCTCTGAAAAAAAGAAAGAAGAAAATCTGAAAAAAAAAAAAAATCTGAGCGGCCCTAAATCTTACGAGCGGGCGGTCGAGGACAACATAACAATTTCTTTTTGGCCTAAAGTAAATCTTGTACTTACTTGTAATGCGGTACTTCTGGTTCTTTATCTAGTGTTCTCAGTGTGAGAACACATTGCTGCAGCTGAGACTTGGCGTCATTCCAATCTTGTTGAGGAATAAACAGCTGTTGTATCAAACAGAACATACCATAGTTTTAATAACGATCTGACTATCCAACTATAGTTTGATCAGTTCCAAAAGAGCGACGCCTCCTTACAGCAGCAAATAAATACAGAAGGACGCGGCCAGTGGCGTAGCTAGGATTTTTTTCAGGGGGGGGGGGGGGCGAGATTTCTAAAATTTTCGTAAAAGGTTGCCCCAATTTTTTTTCTAGTCACTTACCTCGTGAATTTCACGTAAGTGGAGGGGGGGTGAGGTCAAAATTTTTCGCACAGTCTCCAAAAAAAATCACACAGTAAAAAAAAAATCGTAAATCGTAAATGTAACATGTACAATTTTGCCTTCTATTTGGCTAATAACCTCGGTATTTTTTCTCAATTTTTTCCTATTTCCTTTTTTTCTCACCACTTTTTTTATTTTTTAGGGGGGTGGGGGGCGGGGGCCCAAATTGGTTTTTTCGTCAGGGGGGGGCATTTTCCCGCGGCTGCAAATGAAGGTAACAAGCACAAGCGTGCGTGCGGCCATAACCGTGTGCATGCTGGCCGTAATTGCGGGTGCACTATGTACACTTGGACAACATTTGCGAATATTTCTTGCCAATTTGGAACTGATTAAACTATAATATACTTTTCTTAGACTCTTACAGCCAATTAAGAAAGAGAAAGTTTATAGATAAGCCCACACCACTTGATCTTTTTAATACAGAGTGGTTAAACATTTTTTACAAACTTACTTATTTTCTTAATGATTAACCCCATAATGTGCTTTGATTTTCTGTATAAAGTTGGCACTCAAAATCATTGAATTCTGCAACTTGGATATAAGCGAATGTTCATGTTTTTGTAATTGTTTTTCTCTAAAACGATATGTATCCTTGTGATATACAAATAAATGGTCTAAACAGGCATGAGAATGAACAGAATTAAAAACAAAACCCTGAAAAACTTAAAAAAAGTGTGTGAAATTGGGCTATAAAAGCAATAAACTGGCTGAAATTAAAAAGTACGAACATTTGGACCCCAAATAAGAATGGAATTTTTTAATTTTAAATGAAACTGCTCATGCCTATCATAATAAAGCTGCTCGGCCATTTAACTCAAACACACTTACCTCTAACCGAGGGAAAAAGCACACATCGCAGAAAACCTGGCAAAATTCCAAACCACTGTCCACAAAGAGAGCACCTAAGAAGGCTACAAACAGAACAATACAAATTTGCAGTAATTAAAGTTAAATCTGTACAAAGTAAACAATATGTGATGCGATCTGTGAAAACCCGTCGGATGTCGCAAAATGTGAACTAGGGATTATGGGTAAACAAAAAAACAAAAACAAAAAAACCTTTTTGTTGTTGTTGATTTTTTTTAAAGAAAATTAGTTTCCAATACTTTGTATCATCATCTTTCATGAAATTTCACCTTCAAAAACTTACTTGAGGCACTTTTATTATTAACCTTATAATGTTATTATATTGAATTATGTATCTTTTTTGGCCTGTTTTCATGATTTCTTGTTTTGTAGCTTTTGATGACATCACAATCATCATTCACTCATAACTTTTTTGTAGTGATCGTAGAAAAATGATCGAAACAGTTCTGTAATCAGCACAGTTTTAGCTTTCTTATGATATAAATATCTCCAATATGAAAAAATGCTACCATGTGGTGGGTTTTCACAGATCGCATCACATTTATAAATGATATGAGACAATACCGTTAAAGTGGAAATTGTTCACTCTAAAATCAGCAAGCGCCCAAATAAAAACGAGCGAATATATTAATTTTGTATGTAGGTCTATGAAAGGAAGCTCAAAATCGCAAACATATAAACAAGCAAAATTGTTCAGAATGTAAAAAGCGTGAAAAAACACAGTACACTACTATCTCAGATGTATCATTTGCTAAGGATACTAATTACACAGCATTTAATCTATATCACAATCAGGGTTGGCATTTCGCCAGTGAAATGATTTTGTCCATGAATCAATTAACCCTAACCAGTAAAGCTATGTTTTCGTGCATATCGGGGGGAGGGGGGAAAAGTACTATCTTTTTTACCCGAAAAATCCCCCAGCACCCCGAGATTCAATCGCAGAACCATCCGCACCCCAGTCTGTCCCTCTACCAACTGAGCTAAACTCCCAGCGCATATGCCGGCTAAGAATTCCCGCCGACATATGCCTGGGGTAGGTGACGTCATCGAGGCAATGCCAGCACCACGTGAGCGGAGATAGTTTCTGGCAGTGAGATTAAGTGAGATTCAGTGCGGTAGGGGTTATAGAACTTTAATTCAGCAGAGATGGCAGCAACTCATTTTCCCATGCCTCTCACAACAAGATCACTTTCATTACATATTGACCAACCCTCGTTTTTCCACAAACCACACCCAGGCATTTGGATTAATAATAATAATAATAATAATAATGGAAGCTTATAATGCGCCAACATTCAACAAAATTGTTGCTCCAGGCGCATCGACACAACATTGCAAAACAAAATTAGTACAAAAATCTGAATGAAGGAAAACCGTCATCACTTCAACACAACAACAACAAAAATGGTAGCATTGACATGGTTGAACTAATGACAATCCTCACTCACAATGTGAACAACGCCACAAATAATAACATACACATCAAGAACATAAATATTCACAAAAACATTAATCAAAGAAATCACTCTCAGATTTCATAATTAAAGTCTTTAACAATGTTTTGAATGAATCCACAGATTCTGCAGTTTTTACAAACTCCGGAAGCTTATTCCATAAGCGAGGTGCAGCACATAAAAAAGAACGTGATCCACAGGATTTTGCAAATCTCGGTTCAGTGAAAAGTATTTTGCTGTTCGAACGCAATTGTCTATCTTGCTTGTATGGAGTTAGAAGATTTGAGATATACAATGGTGACATATTAATAGTTGATCAATAAACATAAATAAGTATTTTGAAGATAATTAATGATTAATGTTTTGTTTCAAATTTAAGTGCAAATTAAGGCCCGAGTAAGCTGAAACAAACCTGTTTTTCTTTCTCTTACCTTCAAGTACATCCGCCATCTGTTTAACAGCAACTGATTCACGATCTGATGGTTTTTTGGTGTTGTTTCCGTAAATGATGAAGTTTTCCATGCCAAGATCGTGTGCCACTGTGGCTTGTGTATTCTTGTTCACCAGACAGCTTCGGAGTAGCTATAGTGAGGAAATAAAAAAAAATTGGGCAAAGGATGACAACTTTAAATCATGTGAATAAACTGCCAAAACGGAAGATTAGTATCATCACTTAATGTCATGTTTTAAAACTTTTTGTTTACATAAAAGCTTTGTTTATAAATAGTATATTTACCATTAGGTGACAGGGAAAAAACCCTGTTCTACGGGCAAACGGACCTCTCAGGAATTTTGATATTTCAAAAAAATTATTCTTTTTCAACAATACAAAGTACAAAATGTCCCCAAAATATTTCTAATTTTTTTGTTGTGGTTGAAAATTCAAAGAAAAAAGATGGGTCAGTCAGTATCTTGATATCGGTATTTAATTACTATTCATAAAAATAAATTGTAAAACTGTGTAAAATATGTCGCTATAATGAGAGACATGGAAACAAGATAATTACATAAAATGACTTACTGATAAATGTCCCTCATGATGATCTGGGAAGAATTTGTATAGATATGTAGACGTGATGAGTTGTAAGACTGTGTCCCCTAGAAACTCCATCCTCTGATTGTTACCCCTGCAAACATACCACAGGAATAACATTTACATTAGAGGCGTATAGATCGACACGGTCATTCGGGTGCTTCGTACATTTTGTTATTGTTTTGTACAGTTTGCCATTGACCACGTCATTAGATGTTTTAACAACTCGTGTTTTACGCTCTGTTCATCCATGCAGTAGATCGACCCAAGCGATCGCGTCACGGCGTGTAAGAGACCTTTGTTTACCTCTTTCGTGACGTAGTCAACGGCGTGTGACGTCAGTCCGTGTCGACCTATAGAGGTAACTAACTAGACCATCCCACGGTTACAAGTACACAACACCATAGCTTCACAGCCCTTTTATGGCAAAAGAATGTATCTTATATGTAGTTTTCTAACAGTATACTTCCTTTTTCCATGATCAAAGTTAGCTTTTTTCTCAATAAATCATATAGTGGTAAAAAGCAGTATATTACTTTTATTATCTTTACAAGTTGCAACCTTTTCCTAAGTGCGGATTATTGAACCAAATTAACACAATCCATGTTAAAAGGAAGTATATCATTAGGAAAGTACATATTAGATACATCCTTTTGCCATAAAAGGGCTGCTCAGGGTCAATGCTTGTCCTGAACCAGTGACATATAAATTACAAATCTATCAAAAGGAAGCATCATTAAAAAGCTTGTGTACTCTCAAGCACTGTCATGACATAACTCCTTAACAGTTATACATAACTCGACACTCTCGCTCCCAGAAACAAGTATCGATTTAAAAAAAAGAGAACCGATTGTCCCAAATGCTCGTGGGTTCAAGTTTAGGTATAACAAAACACTGAGTGAAACGGTTATAAAATACTTTTTTAAACAGCGTTACATAATTCGCATTGGTGAATTCATGCAATAATTTAAGTCATTCAAAATGTTTGAAGGATTTGAATTTCCACCGACACGCATTTTCTAAATATAGTTTACTATCATTCAGTATGAAAGAATACCGCAATTTCATTGGTTATTAGCATTTGAAGATGACACTTTACCAATTGAGCAATTCGTCTGTCCATGAAATTATTTAGATAGTAATACAACTTTATAGTATTGAATATCGAATACACTTTCGTGCTAATTTCTCTAGATCAAAAGAGGGCAGACACAACATGTTGACCCAGGTCAAGTCTTTTTGTATCTGTGACGAGAGGAGCCATGTCAAGTCACTGCAAATGTGTCTCAAGCCCGGGGGGGGGGGGGGGGGGGGGGGGGTACTCACGTACGTAAGGCATACGGGGACGTGCCGCTCCAGTGGGTCATTTTTTCATGAGACATCCTTAGCCATGGGTAGGCTTTTCAACTGAAAAATCCTTAGACATGGGTCCTGTTTTTCTATTTTCGCGAAAATTTGCCAAAATTAGGTCTATTTTCGCGAAAATTTGGTCTAAAATGAAGCAAAACCCCTAAAAAATCACCCTTAGAAATGGATAGGGGTTTTGAATCTCCAGCGGCACACCCCCGACCAACCAAATCTGAGTACCCCCCCCCCCCCCCACCGGTCTCAAGTTGACTCAATGACTCAAGTAATTATAACACTGTGATTACCATTGTGCCAATTATTTTGAATGCATCGTTTTAAAGTCATATTGATTAATTTATCTCTTTCTTACCTCGTAAGGTTGTTGTATCCCACTGTTCTATGTGTAAAGGCTCTAGCAAGCAGTCGGCTGTGTTTAAATTTTATACCAGTGATTTTCTCGAATTCTGTCAATTTCTGTTAAAAAGTATAAATACTTGATTAATTGTTTTGTCCAAAATGTGAACAAAATAATCTCTGTAAAAAGTGTAAACTTTTTGTCAAAATATGTTAATGCATTTACCCTATATATGGGGTGACATGTGACGTCATGCCGGGCATGTGGTCTGCAGTTGCCATTGTTCTTTGCCCGGCGGTGTGTGCGCACGCATCCTGGTTTTTTTAGGACCTGTTCTTTTAAAACTCGTGCCAAAGCATTACAAAGGGCAGTAAGGCATAGTGGACAGTGGTCATATGCTGTTCCCTCAATCATTTATCGACCATCAAGTCCCTTCGACCATTGCTTTTGTTGATAAACATTGCTGTCACCCCATCTATAACTTGAATCATTAGCAATCAGTTGCTTCAACTTGGTAATTCATTTGAAATCACTACATGAAACATATAGTTCCAATACAGTCATCACAATAAGTAACTGACCAGGTAATAAACATGCTGATAACTCAAAAAGTATAACTCCTACATAAACATATTTAATTATAAAGTTGTTGAAAAATATCTCTTCTTGATTTTGAGATATTACACGCTAAGAATGGTTGATTAATGAGGAAGTTACGATCCCAAACGTTAGGGCAAGTCTGATTTTCATTTTAACATTTTCTTTTCAACATGGGGAGAGTATGACAGGTAAAGCGCGTATGCCGTATTGATCAACCGTAACAATGCCACCGGCCGACTATCCAACAACCAGGCCATTGACGGGTTAATTGGCACTACCACTACCAGTAATCAATAATTTGCCGGTCTGAGTCCCCGTGTTGAAATGAAAATGTGAAAATCAGACTTGACAGTACATTTGGGATTGTAACTTCCTAAATAATCAGCCATTATTAGCGTGTAATATCTCGAATTCAAGAAGAGAAATTTCTCAACATGTTTATAATTTAATATGTTTATGTAGGAGTTATACTTTTAGAGTTACCAGCACATTTATTACCTGGTCAGTTACTTATTGTGATGACTGTATTTGAAAAGACAGTATACACCTAGCACATAAAGTCCCTGCTCAGGTGCTTTGAGGTTGACTAATTCAAAATATATAATCGGTACCAAAAATCTGAGATATACATTAAATGAGCAAATTTCTTCCCCGCAGTTTGATACCTCATTCAACAAAATCGAATGGATACATTTAAAGTTATGTCGATTTCAATGACCGCGGATGCAACAGAAAAGTGGCACTAGGTATAGGAATCATTGATTTGTGTGTGATAACTGTGTGCTATCTGAACGTGACAGATGAATGGGTCTTTAGTGATAACCGCAATGTGCGGGACAAAGGGTGTATCTGGCTGTGAAGAATACAAGTCTTAGCTGATAAGCTGTGAGTTTTTCAGTGCGTAAATCCATAGACGGGTAAAACATTGATTTTTACCGTCTATGGTAAATCACACACAAATCAATGATTTCCTATACCTAGTGCCACTTTTCTGTTGCATCCGCGGTCATTGAAATCGACATAACTTTAAAGTATCCATTCGATTTTGTTGAATGAGGTATCAAACTGCGGAGAAGAAATTTGCTCATTTAATGTATATCTCAGATTTTTGGTACCGATTATATATTTTGAATTAGTCAACCTCAAAGGACCTGAGCACGGACTTTATGTGCTAGGTGTAGGTCAGTCAATACATGCTGATGGTGATGTACAAATAATGACATAACCCCATTACATGGAGTGCTATTGTGAGCATCTACATTTGCACAATTTACACAGATTTAGATTAAGCGATAGTCACATTGTAATATTGTAAATGTCGCAATTTTTGTGCGATTAATTTTTCGCGCTTTAACACATAGAACTATATACAAAAGAAATATATTTCTGCGCTATTATTTTCGCGGGAGCTCATTCGAGAGCTAAAAGTGCAAAAAAAAGGGAGTGTAAGAATTTCCCCTTTTACAGGTCATAATACATGTATCATTCAATACAACACAGAACAATTTGTATTTTTGAACCCAATTGATCACTCTGTAGATAATCATTTCATGCCTTTTAGACGCCAGTAAAATCAATCGGATTTGGACACAATACACACAACATTTGCTATTCCCAAGTTTGTTTAGGTTCTTGTGATTTCCAAGACCTCTAGATATTTATTTTATCGATATTTTGATGTTGTTCTCTACATGTTTAGGCTTTTTAACCCCTGCCCATTTGTGTTTCTGAATTCTGTGTAGAGAGTTACCAGTTTGATTTCTATTCACTCGGTTTATTAACCTTGTTTAAATGTCTGTTGGGCTTTCACATTTGCTCTTTATACACGAAATAAAATTTAAACAAATAATGTGTCCTTGGATTTTGAAAAAATAATTAAATTACATTTATTTTTAACCTGAAATGTCACAAAAATCTGCAAAAATCAGGATTTTTTTTTTAAATTTGAAAAAAAAATGTTTTGACAGATTTCCGGCCAAAAAATGGCTGATTTTAAATGATTTGAGAAAAAAAATTCTAACAAAAATGCTTGAAAAAATGCAAAAAGTGGGTCGGTCAGGCCCGGAAAACAGAGTTTTTTTCCCACTCGCCTTACCATAAGAGTGTCTGATGTCTCAATTAAATCACGGTCACCATCTGGTTTCTCTGTCTGTCAATACAAAAAGAAAGGCATCAAATGTCAATATATTTAAAGTAAGCAGGTATTTACTATGTCTAAGGCCAAAAAAATAAAATGTTATGTTGTCCTCCACAACTTTCAGAGAGGAGGGCGGGCGGGCGGATTTTTTTTTAATTTTAATTTTTTTTTAAATTTTCTTATACCAGCGGAAGCTCAAAGTTCATCCAACAAGAATTTGAAATCACTCTGAGAGTCGCACATATATGTTATAAACACTTAATTTAACCCTTTGAACCCGAAAGGCCGAAAAATCGGCAATTTGGCATTGATTGGCAATTTTGGCGATAAAAACGGATGTTTTTATGTTATAAATAGGTTACGTTATACGTGTAGTACAATGGCATACTGCCCTCTATCATCGGTAACATATATTACGGATGATATAGGTGTACTATATTTAGCATTTTACCCCCGGAGAAGTCAGGGTGGGTGTACCGAACCCTTATAATAACTCCGGGTTCAAAGGGTTAATATTCAATGCCATTTAAACTGTTAAAAATAATCTGAAAAAAAAAATCTGGAAAAAAAAATCTGGAAAAAAAAAAAATCTGAAAAAAAAGGAAAAAATCGGAGCGGCCCTAAATCTGGAGCGGGCGGTCGAGGACAACATAACAATTTTTTTTGGCCTAATTATCAGCTTAAAAATATGTCAACATGTCATAAATGTGTACATAGGAATACATGAACACAGGTTACAGAATACTATCATTGAACTGTGCACCCAGGAGTCATTTGGTTTCTATATACAGGGTGGTTCAAAATAAGTTAATCCACATCTGTTAGCCCTTTTCGACGAATGGTCACCGATTATGTTCATCTTGACAATTCAGACTTCTTGCAGTGCATGCATAGAAAATAATCAATGTGAAGAACAATATATAATATTTCTGCTAATAATCTCTGCATTGTGTATATCTTGACAAAACAAACATGTACAGCCTTGCAAATCACGATATAGAGATTTTCACCAGGGTTGACTGTCCCATCCCCATCCCACAAGGGGAGACTACTAATCAAACTATCGTATCAAATTGGGTTAAGGGGGGACTTAAGGAAGTTTTTTTGTTGAATCTTGTGAGTGCTGTATATTAAATGTATATAAAAGTATACATTTTTGGACATGAAATAGGTCAGAGAATCCACATTTTGCTGTGTCAATTTTGACAAAAAAGTGAAAAAAACTGAAAATATCCCTTTTTAGCGCTTTTTGGTCAAAATTTCTAAAAATATAAGATTAGGTTTTTAAAAAAAGAAATTGTCCCTAAGTTAGTGTCTTTACATCATAATCTAGTAATTTGGGATTTTTTTACTCACAATTAATTTGTTATTTATGTTAGCTTTGTTGAACTTTTTTGGGTCAAAAAGTGATTTTTTGTGATTTTCTCAACAAACAAAAAAATCCAATTTGTTGGTCAAAATTGACACAAAATTTGGATTTTCGGACCTATTTCCTTTTCAAGTCAAAAACTTTCTTGTGTCCCCCCTTAAACATCTAAAACTGTTAAGTGTCATACCTGCAGTGGATGTAGTCGGTTTTCACTCCATATAACTTCCAAATCAAGCTCCTTATCGAACAATATCTGGGCGAATATTCGCTTGACTTGGTGAAGGCCTGCCTCGAGGTACAACGCTCCCATCAGGGCCTCAAAGCAGTTGGCCATAGCATGACGCAGGTCTTGTCCTTTGCACAGGTCTGGGCCATGAGCGTACAGCAGGTATTGATCAAGTTCAAGTTTCTGTGTAGGAAAGATAGTTAAAGGGACACAATATCATGTTGAATTCTTTTAATTTGAATTAATTTACTTCAGAATTCAAGATGAACATTAAAAATTGCAATTATTGTTGTTTCTACTAAACAAAAACCCAGCAAAACTTGATTCAAACATTGTTTTAAATATGTTGGAATACCACCCTTTACCATGTAAAATGCTGGTTGCGGCTCTACCAGCATTTTTGAATCAACGTTTTGTTGTACAAAGAGGGCTGATTTTTTAAAATCCTTATAGGTGTAAGTTCATTCATGTAATACAATTGTAAAAATATACAAATCCCAGTTTTTATCATATATTTTTGTACTTGAGGGCGCTGCCTCCACCACATCTCTTAATGCCCCTTTAAGGTCCGAGTTGTTTAATGTCCAATGAAAAGAAATGGTTGTGCTGTGATTAACACCAAAGTGTAGACTGCCACCTCAACATTCGTAGTATGCATGTGGCAACCCAAGGCAAATATACTAAAAGAGATAAGAAGCACTGGACCCATTCATCATCGGATAATTCTCTTTTCACTATAGGTGGTTACGGACCTTCAATTTGCCGTTGACTACAAAGCATCAAAATCAAGTCCACGCTCTACTCGACCATACAGAAGTACGTTCCTAGTGACTATGTGTAGCTGTGTAAGCGACCGTTGTTTACATGAGCAATATTTCCGAAATTCGTAAAATGTTTCACTCGATTTTCAGACTTTGACTTGTAAAAAACATGTGAAAACTTGCATTATGTGTAAATATGATAACATGAGTATGTAGAGGAATCACTTTGTCAAATATTCTGTTCGATGGTAATATTTCACGGGAGTACAAAAAGGGTTACATTTTGGCCGTTTTGGTGATGGTGCAATCTGAATTTGTTTGAATTCTCGTAGTTTGTGGTCAACGGCATGTGACGTCACTCCGTAATCACCTATACTCATATGTGACGCGATCAAGAGGAATGAGTCGGATGTCGGCCCTGGTCGAAAATGAGTTTTTAATACAGTTTTAAAGAAGACACCTAGAGCTTTCAGAAACTGAAAACCCCATGTCGATACAACGTTTTGTTCCAAAGTTATGTCAAATTGTATACATGAATTTCCATCAAAACTTATGTAAGCCGCCATTTTGAATTGGCCATATCTCAATTTGGGATTCCCCGACATCCGACTCATTCCTCTTGATCGCGTCACATATGGGAAAAAATTGTATTGGGGATAAATCGTTCTATGTTTCTGCACCCTCACTGTGGAAAAGCCTCCCAAAAAACATCAGGGAGGCATGCACAGTGTATGTACACTACATAGTTTAAGAAGATGTTGAAGTCTCATTTCTATCCATCATATTGACTCAGTTTGCATTGTTCTTTTTTTTCATGGCGCTTTGATCTTTCTGGAAAAGCACCTTATAAATGTTGTTTTTATATATATATGAATGTATGTAGCACCTTCTGGCAACTCTGGATCAACAGTCATTGATATAGACATCCAATCGAACGATGAAACTGTCTGGAATTATTTCTATGAAATGATCTTATTATGTTTCCTTGTATTCCTGATGAAACTATTTTCACATTTGACTTACCTTGGCAAGTACAGCCAAATGATGGTTCTGGACTAAAGCCTGTCGGTATGAAGTAAGTCCACCTTCTTCTACTTCTGGAAACAGGTAATATAATTGCACGCTGGAGAAGAAGAAGAAAGTGGTTAGACGATGCGAAAAAACCCAGGCGAACCCCCATTTTTTTGTAATGTGTAAAAACATTCACGTGCAATTAAATACAGACCTAAATGTTGGTGGTTTTTTATATAGTTTATCCAAAATTGGCAACACTTTTACAGATTGTTGCGATTTTTTTTTGAAGGGGAAAACAAAATTGCACAACAACCACACCCTGACCCAACCTGAGAGTTTGGCACCCACCACTAGAACAGGTGTGTTTCTTTGTCACCGTTTTTTAAGGCCAAATATAAAATGCAGCCTTGTGGCAAAATACCATTAACATTTACAATGAAAAGTTGGCCAATAAGGTTGCACACCACCAAATACATCTCCCATAGGATTACACGTGAAATGCACAATTTTAAAATGGATATTTCTCGACGTTATAAGAAACTGGTAACTTGAAATTTGGTTTCAACTTGAAGATGAAAGCCATGACTACTAACTCAACAACTCACATATGGGGGGTAACCGGCATAATTTTGAGCTAGAGCCTTTTCAAAAAGTATGAGTTGAGTTTTCCTGGTCACACGCAATTGTTGATTAAGATTATTGCGTCAGATACCGGAAATGACCTGAACACAAATGTCTCTGTTAAAATATTAAAAAATCATCATTGCATCAATTTTTTGGGACCTGAAGAACGCTGATGTGTCTGTCAAAATTCACACTATATTAATTTTGCCATAACATGTAGTAAATACCCTAATTTTAAACTGTAATTTACAATAGGTCCCCCGGTTCGGCATAGAAACGGGCCGGTTTTGGACTTTTGCCTCAAAGGGGGTAGGGCCAGACGTTATTTAGTGGTGTGAAACCATAACAATGTGGTGTAAAACAGATTGATTTGAAATAAATAATTATCTTTCAAAGTAATAAACCATTGAATAAATCCCAAGGCATTGGCCTACTGCAAGTACAGATAGCAATGTACAATACAATGGAATCCTACTGTATGTGTATGGTTGAAGGTAACCGGGTTTCTTAAGGGAAGTGTCAACCCTTAATATATGAAATTTATCAAGCACTGTAACTTTTACACATAAAAGAATACAATTTTTCAAATGAAATGAGTCGTAGAATCCATTTTTGGTATTAAATTTCCCCCAAAATAGTGATTTCTACATTTTTGCCCAAAAATCACTTTTTTTGGCGCCAACATTTTTCAGACAACCTAACAAAATCAGTTTTTGATTAAAAATTTCAAAATTTCACAAAAATCATCTAAAGTCAATTATCTAGGAAGCACTTTTTTTTTGGCTTACATTTTTTTAGTTTTGAATATATTGACCAAAAAGTGCCAAATATGTGATTTTTGGGGGAAATTAAAAAAGTTACAGTGCTTGATAAATTTCATATATTTTGGGTTGACATTTCCCTTAATACATGGGGCTACGGTCGCCCCATGTGTAGCCTCATGTATTAAGGTAGCCCTCCCAAATCTTACCTGGTGACAAACTCTATGACGGCATCTCCCAAGAACTCCAATCTCTCATAGTGATGAATGTGTGATGGGAGCTCATTTTTACTAGCTGTTTGAGACATCACTCTGATCAGTGTTTTAATACCTGTGTATGAATGGTAAACGATACTGTATAAATACCAGAAATGTTCGTGCGCATTTACATTTCGCTGATTTCGTGAGGAGCACTTACTCGCGGACATTTAAGGCTATATTAAAAAAACAATTTGTCTCAAACGCGCGTTAGTTAATTGATGCGCTTAAGAAAAAAAATTATGATTTTTAAAAATTTTTTTTTTTAAAAATCCCAAAGTTTCACCGATTTTCCATATTTTCATTGATCACATCATTTTAAATACAAAAGTTCACTTTACAAGGATTTCAATATTTTATATTTATACATTTTTTTTTAAAAAACTTTAAGTTTAAGCATTAGGTTTTGAAAAACTGAAGAGCTTTGAGACAAAAGATTTGTTTTTAATATAGCCTTATGCCGCAAATATTTCCAATCTACCGTGTAAAAAACTATTTATTCAAGCAAGCTTGTAAGCGGAAAATAGTAATATTTTGACAATCATAATAGCTATATTTTAAATCTTAAATAAGAAAGAAATGTGACTCTGATTTGTGAGATTTTAGGGTTGGTTGCTGAGGGCAACACAACAATTTTCCCCCTAAGTGAATACTATACAGGGCAGTTCTTGGATTTAGTGTAAGTTTCCAGAGTAACAATAAATCTATGGTAATTTGGAATCAATGACATTTTGTTTATAATAAGAGGTGTTTTCTTATTTTGTTGATCATTTCAGCCATTTTTGGACAACTTTGGGTCCTTAATCTCCCTGTTTTGTGCCATATGTTTTTGAACTTTTATCGTCTGGAGTCAAGAAACGAACTGGCAACTCCAAAACCGCCACTGGGAAAACTCCCTCTAGCGTCAGTGACAGTGAATAACTTACAAACCAAACATGTGTTGATAAAGGCAACAGCGTTTGCCGAAAGGTACACAGTGAGTATATCATTTTGGATCAGCTCAGAAGAACCTTCACATGGGACGTGATCAAGCGGAATGAGTCGGATGTCAGGAGAAATTTAATTTTAGTGAGGCTTGGACCATACTGTAGCATTTTCCACCTGCTTTTAAATGATGGACACATATTACAATTGACTCATTTTGCTTGATCATGTCCAGGGATGGAAATAAGACCCGCCCGCCCGCCCATAGAGGGTAACTTTCGTGTCTGCGGGTGAAGATGCAAAGGTACCCGTCCGACTGGCGGGTAACATTTTTGAAGCTCAAAGTGTAAGTAACAGTAAGTTCAGGGTAATTTCATCATCAGATGTGTCATGATTATAGAGGAGATCAAAGGTTGATACATGATGAATACGAGAAGCTGTTACGGGCTACAATGTAGGGTTATGTGGAACATCGTACAATAAAGACAAAAATATGTAATTGTATCATCATTTAAAAGTAGTCTTGCTCTTAATTGTTTGCTGCAAAATATTATGGAAAAAATCGTGGGCTGGTGGAATTTTTGTCGGGCAGGTAAATTATGTGAGTTACCTGCCCGACTGGCTAGTTGAAAAAAAAATCGGAAGTTCCAACCCTGATCATGTCACATATATGAGACTTGATACATGTTAGCCGCCTCACTACACGCCTCAAGTTGCTTCATGTCACAGTTACATGAATTCTATTCTGAGATCTCACACTCACATAACGCAAATACTCATGTACCTTTCTTCCTGGTATAGGTCCAAATATCATTCCTATGACCATAGTTGGGTTGCCGCATGCCACAGTTACCTAATGAGTTGCGCACATGGTCAGGATTCATACCATGAGTTAAACGGTATGACGGATGAGTCATGGCGTGCTGAAACAAAAAGAGGGTATTCAATTAGTCTTTTATTAACACTTTCCCTGCGACAGGCGTCTGCAGACGACATTCAAAAATGTCACAAAATGTTTCAAAAATGTCAAAAAATGTTTAAAAATACATTATATTCAATACTTAATTACATAACAGTTTTACAGTGAATGAAAAATCTTAACGCTTTCCATGCGGTCGTCGTATGCAGACGACATTCCAAAATGTCACAAAATGTTTCAAAAATGTCAAAATTATTGAATTTCATCACCATATTTAGAATCATCGTGAGAAATAAATTAGAATAAGTACAAACATGCATAGTATTGGTTCAGTAATTCTTGAGATAGCCTTTGAAAGTTGGGAAAGGTTTTTGAAAAATCTCTTTTGTATTATGGTAAAACCACGCCGTGTGGAAAGTGTTAAGTCAATTCATAACTAGACCAAGAAGAGGGCGAGTTTAATTTTTATTTATTTTTATTCCTCCTTCAGAGTTATGCTATAATTTTTACTGCAGGTTAGGTCTCTTTTACGGTTATCTATTTTAATGTTTTAAAATGTCTGTTTTTTTGTGTGTGTTTTTTTCACTGTTGCGTTCAATATATTTTCCCATTATCCCTGCGTTTGTACACTTAATGGAGAACTGATCTTTGGTTTTTTTCTTTACGGTGTATTGATATTGTATGTGTTCTGATGCTGATGACGTAATGTGAAATCAATTCATCAAAATCTTATTCAATATTATAATTATATTAACAATTGATGATGGCATATATAAGCATGACTCTAGCAGAATCTATGACAAGCGAAACTCAATTAAATAAACATAGTTACTCCATTGTACGCCACCGGGGCGCTGCCTTATTCAAAAAGGGGAGTTTGATGGGGGTACATTTTTCAAGCACTAGTGCCGATAAAACACGCGATGTCGACTTGGTTACATTGCTGAAGAGATCAATGTTTATATTATATTATATTATATTATATTAGGGAATAGGGATCCAGTTGCTCAAATATTATATTCCGTTACTACGCCGTATTTAGCTTCAATCGCTACATCGCTGCTGTGTTGTTGATCCAGAACGTGAATTACGCTGCATCTCGCATCGTATTTTGACCGATTTTGTCGCAAAAAGGTATTCATCTCATGATTTATAGTTAAGCAGCTCAACTTTGCAGACAAATTTGTTGTATTTTAGAATACTAAAAAGTGACTTTCACATATCTTATTCTATCAAATTTGTACGGGGACGTCAGGATTTTTCCCGGGGGAGGCGTTTAATGGAATAAATACGGTAGGCTACTAAAATGATTTGATTGGCAACAAACCTTCAGCGGCATCTTGTCCTTGAATGTATATCCAATAATCCGTTCCATATTGTGAAGGCACGAAAAGTAGCGTATGTGATTGACCAGTACAGGAAGCATCATGGCATGCTTTATAAGGGAAGAAACAAACAAACAAAAATGAATTAACGCACATGAATGCATAAATGCTTGGACACACTCTGTCAGAATTTTGTTGGTGGAATACCCCTATACTTTACCTGAACAGAGATTAGGCCTAAAAAAAGAAAGTTGGATTGCCCTTTCACCCCAATTTTTTGGGAGGTCGGTAGGTCGATTTTTTTTGGTTTCTTTTTTTAGATTCCAAAGAATCATCAAATCACACTGCAATACACTGAGGTTTATAATTTAACTAAATGTTGATATGAAGTCTGGTGGCATGTATAATTAAATATTTCAGAGTGGGGTTACATAGGGGTCAATTGATGTCATTTAGGTGAAATTTGTATACTAATAATAAAAATGTAAAAAACTTTTTTTTAAACTTTTTTTCTTCAAATTAAAAAAAAAAGAATGCGACTGAGTTTTCCCGATTTTTACGGTCGGTCTGGAAAGGGCAATCCAACGTTGTTGTTTTTTGGCCTAATCAAATGCAGGGGTGATAGTCTGTATTGAAATAATGTACAAAATGTTTACTATGTCTGTCTCGCTTGCACCAGTACGGCTTGCATGTTTGAAAAGCCCGCTAAGAAACATGGATACTGATAGCCTGTTGTGAAAGCATCTTGTCTCTATACTGGTTTAGTGTGAAAAACTATCTTTAGAAAAACGTGTCGGTGGCAATTCAAATCCTTTAAACATTTTGAGCAACTTAAATTATTGCAGGAATTCACTGACACAAAATATGTATCACTGTTTGAAAGTATTTTATACAAATGTTTTACTCAGTGTTTTTATCATACCAAATTCGAACATTTGGGAAATTGAGCATTTGGGACAATCAGTACATCTTTTCAAATCGATACTAGTTTCTGGGAGCGAGAGTGTTGAGTTATGTATTACTGTTGAGAGAGTTATTTCATGAAAGCGCTTGGGACTATGTGTCCCTTTTACGATGGTTCCCTTTGATCGATTTTAATCCGAGACACCATAGCTTTAATTGAAAATACAGACTAGTGGATGAGAGCATGTGTGGTCTAGTGGATAGCATGCCGGTCTCTCAATACAAAGGTTGTGAGTTCTAGCCCCGCTACAGCCAACATGTTTGTATCCTTGGGCAAGGTACTTAGTCTCAATTGCCTCGTCGACCCAAGTGAGATTGGGGAGCTGTTAGGTGATATTACAATTTAAGTGATGATACATTGTGTGCGCCGTGTCGAATAGCCTGGTAAATGAAGCGAAGTGATTGTGACGATTTCCTTATGGCGGCAAAAATCAGTGGTTCGGAAGTCACATAAAATGGTGGTCCTGTGCATCGGAAGAGCAATACCCGAGCATGTTAAAAGGTTACAGACTCTTTTGTAAAGAGTAGGGGATCATCCTGGTCTGTAGCTGTTCATACATCTAACGGACCCCAATGGAAATAAGCTTCGACGAGGCTTTCTTGGGTTATCCAGGGTCGTAAGGCCCAAATATATAAATACAAATAGCAGTCCCTGTAATGTCACTGACCTGACACATATCTGAGCGGATACCGGTACCGTATGCATCCCTACTATCCACCTCCGCCGTCACCTCTCGACACGTTTCCTGCCCACCTGAGCGCATTCTTCGCAGCTCGTTCTCTTGATGTTGTAGCTTGTCACGGTCTTCCTGGGTCACTTTGGGCTTGTTGCGCAACAGGTGGCGCAGCTTTAGAAAAGATTTGAACAGTCTTTGGTATCTGTTAACAAAGGGGAAAGAAATAATAGATTGTTCACAAACAAATCAATTTTGATTGTAATTGTAATGTTTCATGCCCAACTGAGCACTTCATCAGACCATCTATCTGATCTCTTCAATGGCTTTTTATTACCGCTGTATGTAGTGGGCGGTATACCTGCATCTACATCTGTTGGTAGTGTGTTCACTAATTAGGCCTAAAAAAAGAAAGAGTTTGATTGGCCTAACCCGACCGACCCTAAATACATCGCCGACCCTGAATATTTTTTATTATTTTGAGGGAGGAAAAATAAAAATAAAATAAAAATAAATATATATATATATATATATTTTAAAAACAAACAAAAAACAACAACAATTATACAAATTGAACAAAGTATTACAGTTTCTAACTGTATGTTTTCATTTTTGGATATTTTAAGTCCCCAAAGCAGGTGATTTAAAAAATAAAAAAAATAAAAAAATCCCGACCGACCTACCCTATTTGTTTTTGTCATGTTAGGCCAATCAAACTCTTTTTTTTAAGGCCTTATTGCTAACCTTACGTCATAAATATATAACAACACATGGGTCTCCATTTTAATCCTATCCTGACAGAATCACTGGATAAATACTAGTAAAGGCTGTTAGCAAGTATTAGCTAACTGAGGTTATTGGATAAGCATTGATAATACCCCTCATCCAATCTAGTCTATATCTCAGGTCCTACCCCCCCCCCCCCCCTGCTAGCACTCCTGAGACAATAAGATGTCAGCACCCTCTATAGTTTATTATGTGCCAGTTTATATTTTTGTAAACTGGCATCCAATGTTACTTGTGTTTTATCTTGCCAACTCGCATCCTCCCTGGGATTGCTTAGGTGTTCTTGTTAGATTTTCTTAGTTTTTTTCTTAATTGTCTGTTGGTTTTGTTTCGGAGTATTGGAAGGGCTGTTAAAGGCACTCTGTTGGGGTGACAGTGTCAACGGTAGTTGCCTTGTGTTACATGGACCCCTGCTCGTTTCCCCATTTATGGGAGTCGTTACATTTTTGGTTGGCGCTCACCAACTTGTTCCTTTTGGCTCCCACTCAAGTGTCCACATGTAGCAGCAACCTTTCCCAGTCGGGCAAATTAGTTAGGGAAGCATTCACTATCATCATATCTGCTGCCCCAGTGCAGTCAATGGTATTGATTAGGCGTAAGACAAAAACCAGGATATTCAACTTACTTGATATCACCAGCATAGGTGAGCTGCGGAGGACGCACTCCAAAATGCACTATGATCGGGTATAGTGATTCTCTTGGATTAGTCTCGTCCATCTTACGATCGATTTGATCTATCCGCACAGAACTTGGTTTCTGGAAGAATTGGATTTGAAAACAAATAATATGATTATAATGAAATGTTGCATGGAAAGAATTTCAACTACCAAGTAGATTACATTGGTTGACATCAGATGTTTTACAAAAAAAGAAGTTTAATTTAGACTCTAAAACACATTTTACAATTTGCTGTAGCTTTTTTCATATCTTGATAAATATTTATTAAAAGTTGATATGTTCACCGTTACAACCAAATGTGTAGCAAGATGTTGAAGGCACACATTCATAAAATATAATTTTTTTAAAATATGTTCATAATACTTTTTCTCATTTTTGAGGTAAAAAATTCATTTAAAAACCTAGAGAAGTGTATACTTCTGTATACACCTCATTAATAGTTCAAAAGTTACAGCGCCTGATAAATTTCATATTTTAGGGTTAACACACTCCTTAAAGTTAAGGGTTGGTCTGGGCTAGTAATATAACCATGGGTTGATATAGGAACAAAAAGAATCAACATAATAATCCAATGGATTGATTTTAACCCCCTGAGAACTACTGGCCAATTGGTTAAAAAAATGGATACATCATTTATTGCACCAATGAGAGACATTGTTAGAATAATTGTATCCCTGATAAAGATGGGAGTGAAACGTTTTACAAGCTGCATTTGAATTGGCTATTCATATGAGTACATCTTATAATAAACCAATCAAAACCACTGTAAGATAGACAGGTAGACCCCAGGGGGTTAAGATTCAAATTATTTCAAAATTTAACCCACCTTTCCTGGGCATGTTGCAATGGTGTTTTTCAATTCAGCGGCAAACTTTGCCCATACCGTCTGGTCACACTTGAGCCAGTCCTCCAGCCTGTCTGGGTCAACGATACGCCGTCCTCTCCGCGACATGTACTGTATCACATGGTGCATTGATAGGATTTCCTTGCCGTTGTTGGGGAGTGCACGGGCAAATCGGGGCATGAAATGGAAATGACGACATCCATTATTCCGGGTGTCTGTAGATAATAATAATAATAAGAAGAATAACGTCGCTATTCTTTCAAAACCTTGTATGTTTTTCGGGCCCGTCAGCATGTATAAAGTAAAACTGCCCAACGGTTATGCATAGGAAGAGTTGCTTTATACATGTTCCGGGACAAGAGAACTTACAAGGTTTTGATAAATGTGATTTTGTCACTTAAAAATGTTTAGAGCAGACCGTCTAAAGGTCATACATAGGAAGTATTACTTTATACATGCTGAAGGGCTGGATGGAGATACAAGGCTTTGAAAGAATAGTGACGAAAGTCCTGTAAAACCAGAAATGTTTGTGTGCATTTAAATATCGCCAATTTTGCAAGGAACACTTACTCGAAGAAGTAAACAACTTGCTTTATTCCTTTTTTATGGGTAAGATTTCTGTTAACTTGTTGTTGTAGATTAAATTACAAAAATTCATTTTGGAATGAGATACACTGCCGCCCATAAGTATTTCCCCCTCTGGAAGCTTGCAAGTTATCACTGTGTTGTCGACAAAGTATTAAACCAATAAACTGTGCATGCCAATTATCATTTATAAATTTCTGCACATGGAGTTTTCCATGACCAGTTGATCTCAGTTGAAAATTCCCATAGCGTTACACTGCCGATAATGAGCTAATTGATATTCATGAGGTGATTTACTACGGCGATTTTACATTGGAATTTTGACTTGTTCGATAAAATCATGAATTATAATGCTTTTGAATCATGAATCTGAATAGGAAACATGAATTTATTGGTATAAAATGTACAATGAACACAATGAAATGGTAATTGGGTCTGATGGTTTAATACTTTGTCGACAACACAGTGATAACTTGCAAGCTTCCAGAGGGGGAAATACTTATGGTTGGCAGTGTATAGGCCAATTATGATACTATGCATAAGAAAGAGAATAAAAGTTGGAAATACAGGTCATTGTTGTGGTTGCTAAATTCTGGATTTGCTCAATTTCTCTCTAAAATCCTAAAGAACTTCAAAACGAGTTTATTTGCATGAAGGGATTACACAATTGAGAGTAATTATACTCAAACTATCCATAAAGAATAAGAGTATGAGAAACTAGTCCAAACTGGAACAGTGGAATAGAACACTAACAGGATACCCGAAGGTCTACAGAGGGATGAGTAAAAATGTAATATGTAATAAATAGAAACTTATCCCAACTGAAAGTCTTTAAAGGTTTCTACAAATTAACATTTTCCACGCAGCTATTAGTTTTACCATATTCAAAACAGATTTTTCAGAAACCTTTCCAAACTTTCAAAGATTACTGAACCAATACTAGGCATGTTTGTACTTATTTTAATGCATTTCTCATGGTGATTCCAAATATGGTAATGAAATTCAATAATTGTAACATTTTTGAAACATTTTGTGAAATGTTGGAATGTCGTCTGCAGACGATCGCTTCCGCGTGGAAAGTGTCAATTGCCTATGCTACTTACCAAAAAGTTTGTAAATGGTGACAGTGTGATCCTATAGTGGTACAGTTTGGCAGCATTGTTTGTGTTCACAGATTTTTCAGAAAACTTTCCCAACTTTCAATGTCTATCACAAGGATTACTGAACAAATAATAGGCATGTTTGTACTTATTGTAATGCATTTCTCATGGTGATTCCAACTGTGGGAAGGAAGTACAATACTTTTGATATTTTTGAAACATTTTGTGAAATTTTGGAACTGTCGTCTGCAGATGACTGCCACATGGAAAGTATTTAAGATTTGAACATTTTATTGTCAGTTAGTTGTACCTGCCTTTGATCTTGAAGTCATAGAGTTCCAGGATTTCTTCAAATACAAAGTCAGCAAATAGATCCAGTCCTTTCACCGAGAAATTCTGAAAAGGAACAGCATTGCATAATAAAAACCACATAAGTTTCTCATTAAAGAGCTTCTTGGGAGATTTTTTTGGTGTGTTTTTTCGTACTAAATTAAAAGTTCAGAATCTCTGAAACATTTTCCCGTTTAAAGTAATGAAAACAACCGACGGAAAAGTGTTGAAATCTATAGTTTGAAAGTTCGCTCTACTAGACGGAATAGCCAAAAACGATTTATTGCGGCGTACAAACAGAGGTCATCGTGTGACGTCATAGAAAGTAGAAAAAAATCATATCGATACAAATTACAATCGCTGTCAGCCAACTCCCCTCATGGTCTAGTGGTTAGCGTACAGGACTCATGAACGAAAGGTTACTGGTTCGAATCCCGGTGTTGTAGAATTTTGCGTATAAACCTTGTTTGATATTTTTTCGACAAAAGAAATATATTGTATATCAGTTTCAATATTTGCCAGGTTCACAAATTATACGGTCTGAGTTCAGTGTTCATTTTGAATGTAATACATAAAATAAAACTTTAGCGTCCTTGCAATTTAAAATATAAATCAGTTATTTCTGTTTGTTGATATTAAGTTTTTTAAGAAGCCTTCCTTTGTATTGTATTGTACACACACACAGGTTTCTCGATATTTTTACATAATTTCAAGCTTAGAAGAAAGAAAAAAGAAAACGATCTTTTCCCGAGATCAAACGACTAGACTGCTTAGCGAAAATTGAACAGGCTGCTGCTGCTAGCCTACCAGTTCCAGTGATAACCAACACAAGCTGCCGTGTGTGGCTGCCGTGTCGGCAGTACCTTAGTCTGTTTATTTTCCGTTATCAACATTTAGATTGAAACTGATATACAATATATTTCTTTTGTCGAAAAAATATCAAACAAGGTTTATACGCAAAATTCTACAACACCGGGATTCGAACCTGTAACCTTTTGTTCATGAGTCCTGTACGCTAACCACTACACCAGGAGGGGAGTTGGCTGACAGCGATTGTAATTTGTTTCGATATGATTTTTTTCTACTTTCTATGACGTCACACGATGACCTCTGTTTGTACGCCGCAATAAATAGTTTTTGGCTATTCCGTCTAGTAGACTTATTTTAGAGCGAAAAAAGCAACTTTCAAACTAAGAATTCAACACTTTTCCGTCGGCTGTTTTCAATAATTTAAACGGGAAAATGTTTCAGTGACTCTGAATTTTTAATTTAGTATGAAATAACACCCAAAAATAATATCTCCAGAGTAACTCTTTAAGTAGGAGATTTTCTCCATTACAAGGTTTTTAAGCGGGTAAGATTGCTTTTGCAGACAGTGGTGTAGAAGCAATACATATTCTTAAACAGCTAAGAAAGTTTAAGCAATCTCATTGGTTCTCAGAGAAATTGGCAACATTTAGATGAGACAATTGAACACGGGGAGGTGGGGCTTACGTTTTAACAGTGCGTCCGACCTTCACAATGAGTGGTTTGCTCCATAAAACGCACTTCTGCAGTGCGTCTTTGGCCCATTTCCTGCGTTTATGCCAGCGCCGCGACGCTTACGCATGGTGTACTCATCGCATGGGATTGGATGGAATGTTTGTGGGTTATTCGATCCTAGCAGGGGTAAAAGTTGTCAAATGTGGACAATAAAATGTACTT
Organism: Ophiura sarsii; assembly: GCA_035610835.1. Classification (NCBI taxonomy): domain Eukaryota; kingdom Metazoa; phylum Echinodermata; class Ophiuroidea; order Amphilepidida; family Ophiuridae; genus Ophiura; species Ophiura sarsii. The sequence continues at coordinate 56,090,400 of CM069453.1, read as the reverse complement.
ATTTCTTTCTTAAGTATGATTGTTTAAGAATGAAAATAAAGGTATTGTTTTTAGACCATACCCGTGTTATATTGTCTGACATGAATGCGTTCGGTAGTATTATTTTTTGCGTAGAATAACTCCGCCGCAATTCTACTTAAAATAAAATAATACTATCGTCCGCATTTATGTCAGACAATATAATACGGGTACGGTCTAAAAACAATACCTTTATTCTCTAAATTTTGTTGTCCTGTCCCAATATGGTAACATTCAAGTGTTGATCAGATGGTCAATAAAGGCTGGCAAAAAGGTCTTTATGAAAAATGAGAGAGAACTGAATTGAAGTCACATCCAGGGGTCGCATTCTGATGCGTCTGCGTGTCCTGGACCTCTCACTTTCTTGAAGTGACGCGTCAGGTTTCAAATTGGAAAGACTTGCGGGTCCCGATCAAAATTGAATGGACCCCTTAAATTTGACGATGTATGGATATGGAAACCTTAAGAAATTCTTTGCTCACAATATAAATTCATTAAAACTGTCCGTAAAAAAGTAAAATGTTCAAATATCCAAACTTCAGGACCCCTCAATTTCTTGGGGGACCCCTTAAATTTGTTTTTTGAAGTCCTACGGGATCCTGAAAAATGTCATGGGACCTCTCACATTTTTGATCCAGTGCTATCCCTGGTCATGATGAGATGCATCAATGCGATGCGCTACTGTCTTGGCGTGCACTACCCGGAGCGGCTCTCAAACGACAACCTGTATCGACCACGCACTGATTGAGCCCGCGACTCTGACACTGACCCGTAATAGACTTCGTCTGGTGGGCCATGCCCTCCGGAGACCAGAACTGCCACTTGCCGTGTTCCTGCACCCAAAAATCCAGGCAACTGAACCGTACCGCCTCGGTGGCGCACTACGCCATACATATCAAGCGCAGCTCCAAGACGACTTGAGCGCCATAGGTTTACAACCTAATGCGGCAGTTGATGCCGCCCAAAACCGAACTGAGTGGCAGCGGCGTGTGAAGGCACTAAAATAACAATAGACACAACGCCTCGTGTCCCTAAAGAATGAAAGACACGAGTAGCGTCAAATTGATGATGATATCCCTGGTCACATCAATTGAATACTTGCAGCAGGATTTCTTAAAGACTCTCATATAACAACGTGACTTTCATTGCAATGCTAAGTAAATGGGAACCAGTAGACAATGGTGACAGAAACCAGTGGTCATGTGATGAAAGTGAAGCATGCTGGACTGTACAAGAAATCTTCTTTGGGGGAAAGCAATTAATCAAGCTTTACAGATCAGTGACCACACTACTGTGCATTATACTTTTGTAGTCTGTAGTAGACAAGGGGCAGTCTACATTATTTCCATTGGTCAAAGGGCAGTCCTTTGGAATAGGTTCTATTAGAGTCAACTTTACAGTAGGCTAGCGGCAACCTACGTTTAGAGCTCTTTTCAGAGCCACCATCTCTGTTCAGTTGACAAGGGGCAGTCCATCTGAACGGCTCTTTTTAGAGGCACCAATCTTTCACAAGTAAGAAAGGGGCACCTACTCTCAAATCATCGGGCAAGGGGCAGCCCAAATGATGATAATAATAGAAAAGTGGCAATCTATATGTTTTGCTTATTATTATAATAATTTGGTCCTGAAGAAGTCAGAGCTAATCTTGATGAAAGCTTGACAGTTTTAAACTTGTACGATGGTGAACCTGTTAAACTGTTAACCTTCAACATTCAGTCTGTTCTTACCTCTGGCATGGCCTCCTCAATAAAGTGAATGGTGTAGTCTATCTGGAATCTTACCACGGTGCATTCTGGGTAATTGTCGAGAGGGTAATGGGTGAACATGGAGAAGCCCTCAAACATGTACTCTCGCTCGTCATATTCAATCAATGTAGGTTTGTCGGTCTGTAAGTAAAATTGAAAACAGGCACCTTTTTAAATTAGGCAATGCATGGCATGTTTGTATTAAACTCGAGTGTAAATAGTTTCAACTTAATTATGTAATATATGAAGATTGTATATAAAAAAGGCTGTTTGTCCGAGTCTATATATTATTTATTCATTTCACATACTCGGCTCCTATCATTTTCTCGATCCTCGCGTGTATTTAATTGAGTTTCGCTAGTCATAGATTCTGCTAGAATTATGCATATAGGCCAATATAATAGTTAATATTCATTAAGATGAACGATAAAACAAATTTTGTAAGATTTCTACAAGATTTGTGTATAACTTGCCCTGCGCCGTAACCAACCTAGGCATATTATAACCACAAATTCTGTGCAACACTTTTGTATTTGTGCCTTTTCATAAATTAACTATGTTATAATTCTGGCATGCAATTGTGTATCACTTTAAAAATCTCATCAAGTAGGAAATATGGTTTACAGTTTGATATTAAATTAAAGGATTGACACATTTTAACCCCCTGAGAACTACCGGCCGATTGGTCAGAAAGATGGATACATCATTTATTGCACCAATCAGAGACATTTTTACAATAGTTGTATCCCTGATAAAGATTGGAGTGAAATATTTTACAAGCTGCATTTTAATTGGCTATTCAAATGAGTATACCTTGCAATAAACCAATCAGAACCACTGTAAGATAGGCCGGTAGTGCCCAGGGGGTTTACCAACAAATACTTTGACTGATTTGTGGGATTGGAATTGGAATACTTTTAAGAAAGTTGGTCATGCTATATGCTACTCTAATAACCCTTTTAAAAAAAATTAATTGGTCATTTTTTGATACATTTTGCCACTAGTGTTAATTTCCAAAACTATACCAGGCATAATATTCATATAAGGTGAACAAATCAGAAATTCCATAAAATATTAAAAAAAACGGCAGACTATTGAGCAAAAATTGTCTAAATTTTGGCTAAATAAAGGCTAATTTAGGCAAAAATAATATCTACTTTTGAGAGTTAAAAATATCATGCCTGCTAAAAACACTTTTTCAAATTTAATTTGTCATTTTTGATGAATTTTGCCACAAGTCAAAATGACACCAGCATTAACACTTTTCAGGCGGCTATTGGTTTTACCATTATACCAAACAGATTTTTCAAAAACTTTTCACAACTTTCGAAGTCTATCACAAGGATAACTGAACCAATATTAGGCATGTTTGTACTTATTTTAATGCATTTTCCATGGTGATTCCAAATATGGTAATGAAATTCAATAATTGTAAAATTGTTGAAACATGTTCTGAAATTTTGGAATGTCGTCTGCAGATGATCGCTTCCTCGTGGAAAGTGTTAATTGCCTATGCTACTTACCAGAAAGTTTATAAATGGTGACAGTGTGATCATATAGCGATACAATTTGCAGATTTTTCAGAAACCTTTCCCAACTTTCAAAGTCTATCACCACAAGGATTACTGAACCAATATAAGGCATGTTTGTACTTATTTTAATGCTTTTCCATGGTGATTCCAAATAATGGTGATGAAATTCAATCATTTTGACATTTTTGAAACATGTTTTGAAATTTTGGAATGTCGTCTGCAGATAATCGCTTCCTCGTGGAAAGTATTAATTGCCTATGCTACTTACCAGAAAGTGTGTAAATGGTGACAGTGTTTTCTCGTTTACAGTTTGAGTGATACAGTTTGGAAGCATTGTTTGTGTATGGGTCACATACAGGAAGTACTCTTTCACCGGGATAAATGTTAAGCCTTATGCCAGATTATTGAACCAATACTAGGCATGTTTGTACTTATTTCAATGCATTTTTCATGGTGATTCCAAATATGGTGATGAAATTCAATAATGTTGACATTTTTGAGACATTTTGTTTTGGAATGTCGTCTGCAGATGATCACTTCCTCATGAAAAGAATTGCCTATGCTACTTACCAAAAAGTTTGTAAATGGTGACAGTGTGATCCTATAGTGGTACAATTTGCCAGCATTGTTTGTGTTCGCAGATTTTTCAGAAACCTTTCCCAACTTTCAAAGTCTATCACAAGGATTACTGAACCAATTCTGAGCATGTTTGTATTTATTTTAATGCATTTTCCATGGTGATTCCAAATGTGGTGATGAAATTCAATAATGTTGACATTTTTGAGACATTTTGTTTTGGAATGTCGTCTGCAGATGATCGATCGCTTCCGCCTGGAAAGTGTTAATTGCCTACTTACCAGAAAGTTTGTAAATGGTGACAGTGTGATCCTATAGTGGTACAGTTTGGCAGCATTGTTTGTGTACGGGTCACACACAGGAAGTACTTTTTCACCAGGATAAATGTTGTGTCTTATACCAGTCTGTTTGGCGTGATAACTGCAGCTGCATACCGGTGCATCATTCAGCTATCGGGAATAAATTGTGGGTAAGGAAGGGGAAATATATAGTAAGTATAGCAGGTTAATAGTATTAACTGCATTTGGAAAACACTTGTGGCTCACACTAAGCATTAGGCCACGGAAAAACACCCTGTTTTACCGGGCTTGACCGACTTATTTTGATCTATTTTTATTTTTTAGAAAAAATTGGGAACATTTTGAAAATTGGAATTTTTGAAAAATATTTGAAAATGTTGTTAACGCCAACCGACCGACCCTACCTGAGAGACCTGTTTACCCAAACAGGTTTTTGTGGTCACCTTAGTGCATGTTATATATAAATACAGGGGAAAGAGTGTTAGAAATGAAAGGGCATCATCAGCTTTTTTACCTAACAGCAAACAGTATAATCAAAGAAATTAATCTACCAGGAGCTGCCTGTCGTCACATGTTGAGGGCGTGGCCGTATCACCAGCCCAGCTGTCTACATGCTTTACAGGACCATCCACCATCTCCCCAACCAGGTATTAACCTACACTTAGAGAACCATGACCACCATGCTAATGTAAACGTCAGGTGTTACAAGGTCAAAATGATCACAATTTCCTTTCCAAGGTACCTTCACATGTCGAGGGCGTGGCCGTATCACCAGCCCAGCTGTCTACATGCTTTACAGGACCATCCACCATCTCCCCAACCAGGTATTAACCTACACTTGAGAACCATGACCACCATGCTAAGGTAAATGTCAGGTGTTACAAGGTCAACATGATCACAACTTCCCTTCCAAGGTACCTGGTTCAAATTGTACACCTTCAACCCAAAGAAGATTTCTTGATGCACCCCATCATGCTTAGCGCTCCTACAGTACCAGCCGGGCTTATCACCAAAACAAACAGTGGCACACATGTGTTAAAGTAATTAACAGCTGGAGGTCGTCTGGACTTCCACCTTCTAATACATAGGCATAACTTGGTCAAATATAGGAAAAGAAATTGAATTCCAACTAAAACATACATACGTGTTATTCCAAAAATATAGGGTCTTTAAGAAAAACAAGAAATGACTAAATTGAAGTCACATCAATTGTACTACTTGCAGAAGGATTTTCTTAAAGACCCTCGTTTGACTATATTATAAGCCTTTCATTGTAGTGGCAGAAATCAGTAGGTCATGTGATGAAAATGATGCATCAAGAAATCTTCTTTGTCTTCAACCGATCGGAGTTCTCTTCCCAAAATGTAGTACATTATTTACCTCATCTGGGTCATTGAACCATAGATTTTCCGCTAGGCGACATGGATGTTTCATCTTTGCTTCCAGTCTGGCGCTCTTGGCTGACTGATGTTTGTCATTACCATTACCATCATCTGAGTCACTGTCTGAGCTAGAACTGGAGCACGAATCTGAGCCAGAGCCATCTGAGGGAGAAGGGAACAATTAAAGGTTTATTCAGTGATGTGTTGGAGGTTGCGCCCTCAATTTTGATAAAAACTGAGATTTATACATGTTTACAATTGTATTTCATCATTGACCCTACTATATCGTCAGCCTGCTTCGATAATTGTCTAACTCACTTTTCAGCGAAATTGAGCTTTTTGCATAAATCATGACTTCATTACATTATGCACATTTTGTAATAATACGTAAGTCATTGACCAATCAAAAGTGCTGATAAAAGTCAGCATTGTGAGTTAGGCAGATTGTAATAAATATGTAAAATGTTTAAAATGGGTCATATTAACTCGTATTAGGCCTATAAGGCCACAAACAAAAAAAGAGTTGACTTGCCCTTTCCGACCGAACCGAATTTTCGGAAATCTAGGGTCGCTATTTTTATTTTTTTTTTATTTTTTTAAAAATCAAAAAAAAAAAAAAAAAAAGGGATTGAAAAAATTTGAAAGAAGCACATAACAATAAAGAAAGATGAAAACGGGTTTTTGAGTAGTATCTGCTTGTTTAAACAATTTTTAAAAAAAAATTAAAAAAACGTGTTTTTGGTGCAGTAAATTTTCAATTAAAAAAAAAAAAAAATTAAAAAAAAAAAAAATCCGACCGTCCGACCCTGACTTTGACCCTGAAAGGGCAAGTCAACTTTTTTGTTGTTGTTGGCCTAACAAGCCACATTTCACTTAATGGTATATCCCCAACCTAATTCTATCCAACAGTTACTGCTCCTGTTGGAATTCATTTGCTGCACTATTCATGGTGTTATTCAACATATCGTCAGCCTGCTTCGATAATTGCCTAACTCACTTTTCATATTTTTGTTGTTTTCTCAAAACTAGAAAAAATGAGTTAGGCAATTATCGAAGCAGGCTGACGATATGGTCAATGATTACATGAATGAACTTACACTTGTAAGGATTCAGAAAAATCAGCACTCTTTTTACAACCAAACTTTGATTCAAATATTCTGGTCTAGGGTAAAGAAAACATTTCACGCTAATAGCTGGGGGAGCATGGGTCCATTTGTAGGGGTTTTCCGGTCCTGGCGTGCTGCACTGGGAGTTATACACCATAATGTTCCTTGAAATCGGTAGCATTACAACCTATGTGGACATTCTTGCCAACGTGGGTGTTTAATTGACCTTTGACCTTAAGGGCAGTGTCAACCCGGCACTTGTTTCAAAAATTGAATTTCATATTTCTCTATCATTTTATACTTTTATATGTATTCTATCATTACCATCATAAGTTACTAATCGGAAGCGATTATTTCCCGTTCTTTTAGGTGATTTAAAATTGTTGTTTTGGTAAGTTTGAGTAAGGAAAAGGCGCATGGTTATTTGGCGGGAAATTAAGCGAAGTTCCGCGCTTTTCAAATGCTGTGACAGCGGTTCGATCATTGCGTCGCGCGCTGAATCTTCCCGTGCGTAATACTAGACGCGCCGCTTAATATCCGCGACGTAGACGCGAAAAACAAAAGAGCGCAAAACAATGTCTAAAAATGTAAACAAAGGCCAATCTTTTGATCATTTAAATTTCCGTTTTCTTCCAATTTCTTCACATTGTGACAATATAAATGGAATCTGATAGTTTATTTTAATTGTTCATAATAGTATACTCGCCTTTCGGGTCACACGCCCGTGTATTCCGAGTTCATTTAGCTTTAAATGGTGGAAAATGTCAATATTTTTACTAAATCGCTGTTTTCTAGAAGTTCAAATTTGAAGGAATTTTACTATTTTTCAGACAGCATAACTAAAAAAATATCAAACTATCAGGTAAGCTTTTACTACCATTGTGTAGAGGACTGTTAGCGCTAGGAGGCAAATTTTTATTTTTTCGATTATGGATTTTGAACTCGAGATATGCATCCATTTCTAGCGAAATATATGCAAAAGAAACATGACTTTTACACTTTTCCGATGTTTTTAGCTATATTTCCAAAACTAAGCCTTATTTTGGAAAAAGAAAAAATTGCCTCCTAGACAAAATTGTCTTGTTTACAAAAATGTATATTAGAACAAATTACCATTTTTTATTTTATAGTAATGCTGTCTGAAAAATTTGGGGTAAAACAATCGCTTTTTGGTTCATTTCTCAAAATTTAGTTTATTTGGTATCACATTGATATCACCATCGGATTCCTTATCAAATTTCCTTTCTATAAATGTATACTTTTATGTACTTTTATTCAATATTCTTAAACTTAGAAGCAAAAGTTGATCATCAAAATAATAGGGTTGACACTTCCCTTAATTTAGGGTAAAAGGTCACATGAGTTTCAATGCATTTCAAAACCATGTGTGCACCCCAGCTATAAACAGTCACAATAAAAATATGCTGCGCATAAGGCTGCTTTCGTAATTTCGCGAGAGTCAACAGCAAAAATGAACATTCATCTTGAATTCTGAAGCAAATTATTTTATTTGTTTAAATCGTCAACTCTGCTGTGTATCCCTTTAATGTTGAATTACATCTGATCTTTCACCATACTGCTGAAAATCTGAGATGTGACCAGTTTGTTTGTTAAAAACATGACACTGAAAAATCATGTTTCACGTCACAAGGTTTGCTAACACATGCAATACACATCAAGCCAATATTGCCAATAAATGCTAGTGCATTCTGTCATTATTAGGGCTTGTAGGTGATGCACATTGTAATAGGGTACTCATAATATGCAAACATCTGCATGTTTAATTACACAGAATTAACTGCACACAGAGACAACTTGAAAAGGCGCAAAAGACAGAATACTCGAGCATCAACCACTTCCACAGATTGTTAGGCTGGTGTGAGATGATAGTAGCCCTTTTTAATTTAAGGAAAGAATTGTTCATGGTTCTAAAATACCAAAATATATTTCAAAATGGCGAGTACTAATTTTTGCGTACAACAACTCCGCCTGCAGCATCATTGTTCCACTTACAAATAATACTACCGCCCATGTCAGTAAATCCCTAACCTACGATGCTTTATTGGTATCTAGGCAAAATTTTGTGTAAGAAATTTATACCGCGAAATATACACGTCTCGAGGGCGCAACACGAAATGATACCAATAAAGCTTCATAGTAACCCACCCTCTTTGTGTGTGTGCCAGTGGACCTTGGCGGGTGGTAGTTCCACATGGGGTTGATCAGCTCTAGCTCTTGCACCTCTATCCACTATGTCGTGCTGGAACTGTCTCAACAGATCCTTCAACGTGTCTGTTGCTACCATAGAGGAGCCGTTCTGAAATTTAACAAAATATGGGTCAAGATAAAAAGTACAATACCACCACCATCAATTAATAAGGGATTAAATCATGTTTCAGCGTTGTGCATCACCAATCGACAACGGTGTTCGTGCGTCTGCATGGTTTATTTCACGAGGGCAACGCCCGCGTGAAATAAACATGCAGCACGCGCAGAACGTGAGTTGTCGATTGGTGATGCACATACGCTGAAACATGATTTAATCCTGTTCAACGACGACTAGGGATTTGAACACCATTTCATAAATAGACAATGCAAATAAGAACATTATTTTAATGCAGGCCTACTACATTATTAACAATTTCATTCAATTATCAAAAAACTGAAATGACCAAACTAACCTATAATTAAGTTCCTTTAAGTTTCAAAACACGATGAAAACAGTTGGCATGGTCATTCCAAAAACAACACACATTGCAACTGCGATCGCGTATCGCGTGAATACAGTATCCGCGTGGGCGGTTCGATCGGCGCGATGGTTGCCCATTATAGCAGCGTTGTTTAACTCAAATCGACAATGCTTTGCTACTGTAATTAAGGTATGGGGGAGTTGTTGAACAAAATATACTAGTCATTCCCTCTTAGTAGTGTCGAACCAATCAGAAAGCAAGAAACTAAAATATGTGGAGTGCATTTAAAGCAGGGTTATAGCTACACCGGTCAGGTGTAGTCGGCACTCAGGCTGGCCGACCGGTACTAAAAAAAAATCATACTCATAAAATAAGAAATTACAGTATGTTTTGAAATGTAATGAAATTGAATTTTAGTTTGCCATTGATTCTCTCACTTTTTAGACATAAATCGGCCCAAAGGGGTTTTGGGACGAGTTTTTGCACATTTGCACACATCTCTGCTATTACGCCATTAACTTTCATGAAACAACTATGGTTTTGTAGCGGAGGAAATGTCTTTAACTGGTAAGAAACAAAAAACAAAACTGAAATATAAAATATTGATAAGGTTTTTAGAATTGTCTATTTTTTGGTTACAGTGTGTACAGAGTTGAAAAAAGAAAAGGTCTGAAATGAAATAATTATATTAATTATATTATATTAATTAAAACTTTCCATGCGGCAGTCGTCTGCAGACAACAATCCAAAAAAAATGTTTCAAAAATGTCAAAATTATTTAATTTCATCATTTCATATTTGGAATCATGACAAATGCATTAACACAAACAAGTACAAAAATTCCTAGTATTGGTCAGTCAGTACGCAACAGTCGCTTTTAAAGCGTGACCTTGCCGATTTCTAACCCGCAGAATGATCGATTTCAGGATGTCTCCCTTTAGCTAAATACCCTATGTCAGCCTTACGACAAGTTAGTTTTACCAGCATACACTGCGATAGGATCAGTTTGCAGCCAAATAGCTAGATAGGTATAATCACCGTAATTTTCTTAATAATATGGGACCAAATTGACCATTTTTGGTCCACAAACAGTGATTTTATCGCTTATTTTAGAATCTAACAACTTTTGTGACTTTGCTTCTTGTAACTATTCACTTGACTGGACTAAGAATCGTACGATATTTTAAGAGCAATTTTCATACTAACGGAAGTTCAAGCTTTAATTTCATATCAAAATCATTGATGCCCGAGTTCTTTTTTGATGAGAAAATCGAGTCTTAATTTTCAGCGATTTTCGGTCAGAAAACGAAACTTACGATCCCCCGTTAGGCCTCGTCAACTTGATTTTTAGTTTCCTATAACCCGCCCGCGCTTCATTTTCATGCCCGCGTTTGAATTCATTAGAAATTTTGGGAAAAAATACCGTTTTTGCAATGAAAACGTCCGAATTTATGTATTTTGTGTGATGAAATTGTGAAAAATGATTTTGACGAGAAAAAAAATATCATATGAAATTGTGCCGAGCAGAAGGATCGATTTCGAACCCCGGACCTCTCGCTCTTCAGTCTAACGCTCTACCATTTGAGCTATCAAGCGAAACTAATTCCATTCGTGAGATTTAAACACTTCATCAACAACCCAACGACGGTACGAAATGAATATAGCTCGAGCCAGATTCGGACACCCATTTTATTAACTATTCACTTGACTCGACTAAATAATTTAATAATATTTTAAGCATGTTTCTAGTTACAAAAGACTATGAATAATATGATACCATCAATACAATTGGTGCCTAATTCTTCAAAAAGGGAATATTTACTGTTAATTTGGCTTTAGTTTCGTCAAGTTTTTCTCGAATTCGGCTGTGTGTGATGACAATAATTTGCACCGAAAATGCAACATGTCATGAAGTCACAGCTAATATTAGATAATATAATTCGCATAATATGCCTTTTTATTTTACAATTTCATGGCAAATGTGTTTGAAATGTGTGATTATAATCATGAAAAGAGCTCATTTACATCGTGCTATTACGAGGTCAACTATGACTGCGAAGCAGTATCGTTACGGGTGAATACTTCCGGGTCGCTTTGCTGGGTTAGAAAAGGAACGACTTTTCGTGTGGTTGCATACTGGCTGTGGTTCAGCAATTCTTGAGATAAGAATTTTAAAATTAGGAAAGGTTTATGAAAAACCTGTTTCGATATGGTCAAACTAATACCCGCGTGGAAAGTGATAAGGCCAAATTAAATTAATTGTTTCTCAAAGCTCCTCTCCTGTTGTAAAACTAATGCGGAATGCGGTTTTTTTATAAGTTTAAAAAAAAAAAAAAAAAAAAAAATGAAATCCTTGTAAAAGTGAACTTTTGTATTTAAGATGATGTGATCAATGAAAATCTGAAAAATCTGTGAAATGTTGGGATTTTTTTTTTGTTGAAAAAAAAGAAGAAAAAAAAGAAGTTTTTTTCAGATTTTTGTTTTTCTAATGCGCATCAATAAACTAACGCGCGCGGGAGCTTTGAGACAAACAATTAATTTAATTTGGCCTAAGACTTACAATTTGTTCCCTGGCATTGGATGAGTAAAAATGCTCCTTGGGTGAGCACTGAATCCATTTGGGCACGCTCTTCTCCTTCACCTTGTCAGCCTTGTTGTCTTCTATTAATCTGTTGGATGTCAGAAGTTTACTGGCTTCAGCAAGCCTACCCTCTATTTCATCATGTTTATTGGTACTCCTAAAGACAAAATTAGGGATGGAAAACATTTATAAGTTACTGTGGTTGTATGATATCTGTGTATTGTGTATCGTATCCTAGCATGTAATTAGCGTCATCTCTTTGGATGTCAGAAGTTTACTGGCTTTAGCAACCCTGCCCTCTATTTCATCATGTTTATTGGTACTCCTAAAGACAAAATTAGGGATGGAAAACATAAGTTACTGTGGTTGTATATAATATCTGTGCAGTGTTGTCACTAGCCAAAATTTAGTGCCGGTTAATTTTACTGACGGCGAACAGAGTAAGTGTATCGAACGAAGTGCAGTGGATTATGGCATGGGGTCCACAGGCCTTCTTAATGTTTTTTTAGGTTTTTTAATGCACTTTGAGGGTTCCTGCCACATCATTATGAGGCAGTTTAATGATTTTATCCAAAAATTGTTAAAACAAATGTTTATTTTTTTATTTTTTAAATTTTTTTAGAGTGCTGTTTTTGTTACCCTTTTTTTTAGAGTGCCGGTTGGAAATCGTAAGTGCCGGCTACACCCGACTGGCTTAGTGATAACCCTGTATCCGTGTATTGTGTATCGTATAATTCTAGCATGTAATTAGCGCCATCTCTTGCCACTGGGTACAGGTTGTAACCAGTATGGATGCCCACAGCTTCCTTGTACTGAATGTAGGTTTACGCCCACACATCCCCCACCCCACATACATTTTCCTGTGCTGATATGTTAAAGAAACAACTATGATTTATTTCAAGAAATTAGTTCAAACTTATGGTCGTTTGGTGTTTATGATTTGAACCAGTAGTTTGTACATCCTCTCATACCATGTTGTATTTGTAAAGAGCTCAACAAAAGAAAGTCAGAGTGACTTCCAATTATTCTTTTGACCAAACAAGCTAACTAGACCAAACAAGCCAGTCTGATGAAGCTACCAGTGTGGTAGTGAAACGTCATTAAACACTGAGTAATAACATCTTTCACTTCCTTTGGATTTGTACACAAAGAAATCTCAATATTATGTCTACAAACAATCTGATGATTTTATTCAAAAAAGCTAGATAGACATTTGGATGAATCTTTTAACCCTTTGAACCCTGACCGCGCCAGGCAATGTGTACCGCTGACCCTGGCCATTCCGGGGGTAACGCACAAAATATTGATTTTTGCAGGAAATGGATAAAACAATACTAAACTTGTTCCGAATCATCTGTAATATTATACAATCATATAAAAACAATAACAGTTTACTTGGATTGTGCTTTCAGGACAAAAATAAATAAAAATGGTGATATTTTGGACCCCAAAACCCACCCGTACACCGATACTGATACATTACCGCAAATACATGAAAAGCTTATGATTTCCATCAATGCCCATTCAATGCCCGGGTCTCAAAATCATCTGAAATGCCAGAACCATCATCTAAACAAATCCTAAGCAGTATCACTATCGTCCATCATGTCCAAAACACGCCACATTTCAATGTAATTTTGATGCGAAAAGACACGAAAAACAGCAAGCAAAATGCGCTGATAGAAACACTCGTTATTTGATAACAACAAGCCTCTGAACTTTGACCCGGCAATTTTTAGATGCGCAGTAGTCTTATCTATGTAATCAAACCACTTTGGACATCCTACATTGAGCCTATAGTCCATATTATATGGTTGATTGCATACACACTTGTAAGCCGCTCCAGCGTCTCACCAGGTATACGGTACACATACGCGTAAGCCGCTCTAGCGGCTCGTCGGGTTCAAAGGGTTAAGCACAATTTGGTTCTGTGGAGATGGATGGATGACCTACCTTTTAGAAGCCGACTCCCGAGATTTCGAACCGCTTCTCTTCTGTGAAGACTCTCTTCGCATCGGTGGTGATGACGAGGACCTTTTTCTCTGCGACCGATCTAGTGAGGACGGTTTAGAGTTCAATTCTGATTTCCTTTGAGGGGGTCTGTTCATCCCAGAATATCTCGTTGAAGTTGATCTCCCTGGTGATCTATCTCGTCTCGGATGTCTATCGAGGGACCCGGACACTTTCCTTGCGTCTTGGTTTCCCTCTGGGGATCGTTGTTTTTTTGAAGATTCCGAAGGCTTTTTATTTGACTCTCTGTTGGGAGATCGAGAATGTCTCTGTGACTTTTCCAAAGATGATCTTTGATGTCTTGGGGAATCAGATTGATTATCATTATGTTGTCGGTCAGGAGATCGAGATCGTTTGCTTGACTTTTTCAAAGGTGATCTTTGATTTCTAGTTGGAGATTTACGGTGTTTTTTATTTGTTTGCCTGTCGGGAGATCGAGACTGTCTCTTTGACTTCTCCACAACAGATTTTTTAACTAATTGTGATTCAGATTGTTTTTGATTTGCTTTCCTGTCGGGGGATCGAGATTGTCTACTTGACTTTTTCACTGGTGACTTAACATGTTCAGTCAAAGATTCAGGTTTATTTTTCTTTGTTTGTCCGTCGGGGGATCGAGATTGTCTCCTTGATTTTCCCGAAGGTGATCTTTGATGACTCCTTTCCAATTCGGACTGTTCTTTATTTGTTTGTCTCGATCTAACAGGTGATTTAGAGTGTTCCTTATCAGGAGACTGTGACTGTTTTCTTGATCGAGACTTGGGTACAGGTGACATTTGTTTTCTTGACGATTCCGAGAGGTCTCTACTTGGTGATTGTGAACGTTTCCTTGACCGAATATTTTCTGGAGACAGTCTTGATTTTCTTGAAGATTCAGAAGCTTTTCTAGCAGGAGATTGTGAGTGCCTACGTGATGGGAGCCGTCTTGGTGATGATTTCTGTCTATTTGGAGATTTAGGCGGGGATTGTGACTGTTTTCTTGATCGAGACTTACGTACAGGTGACCTTTGTTTTCTTGGAGATTCAGAGAGGTCTATACTTGGTGATCGTGACTGTTTCCTTGACAAATTCTTCTCTGGAGACAATCTCGATTTTCTTGAAGATTCAGAAGCTTTACTAGTAGGTGATTGTGAATGCCTACGTGATGGAAAACGTCTTGGAGATGATTTCTGTCTATTTGGAGATTTAGGTGGGGATTGTGACTGTTTTCTTGAACGAGACTTACGTGCAGGTGACCTTTGTTTTCTTGGAGATTCAGAGAGGTCTATACTTGGTGATCGTGACTGTTTCCTTGACAAATTCTTCTCTGGAGACAATCTCGATTTTCTTGAAGATTCAGAAGCCTTTTTAGCAGGTGATTGCGAGTACCTTCTTGGAGATGATTTCTGTCTTCTTGGAGATTTAGAAGGAGATTGTGACTGTTTTCTTGATCGAGACTTACATACAGGTGACCTTTGTTTTCTTGGAGATTCAGAGAGGTCTATACTTGGTGATCGTGACTGTCTCCTTGACGAATTCTTCTCTGGAGACAATCTCGATTTTCTTGAAGATTCATGAGAAGCTTTTCTAGTAGGTGATTGTGAGTGCCTACTTGATGGAAACCTTCTTGGAGATGATTTTCTTTTTGGAGACTTAGAAGGGGACTGCTTTCTTGATCGAGACTTTCTTGGCGGCGACTTCCGTCTTCTTGGAGATTCAGAGGGTTCGCTATCAGATGAATGTAACTGTTTCTTTGACCTAGGCTTTCTTGGAGGAGACTTACGCCTTTTGAGAGATCCAGATGGTGATTGAGAACGTTTTCTCTGACTGCACTTTCTTGATCTTGAAAGTGACCTTTTCCTTTCTGGAGATTCAGAGTGTTCTCTGTCGGAAGATTGTGACTGTTGCCTTGATCCAGATCTTATTTTCTGTTTTTCATTTCTGTGCTTTGTTGGCGATTTATTTCTCGAGGGAGACAATCTTCTTCGTTTTAAAATCTCATCTCGTTTTGGATTTGCTCTTATTGATCTGACAGGAGAAACATTTGAGTTTGAATTTGACCGAGATCTACGTCGATCGGATTTTGAATGTTTTCGTGGCGTACTAGTTGATCTATCACGCCTCCGATGTGGCGAGCGACTTTTCCGTCTGCTTCTAGGTGCTGATGGGCTTCTATCGGCATGATTCAAATTTCTTTTGCTTGAGTGACTATCCAAAACATTTGAGTACGAATTTGACCGAGATCTAGAACGTTTTCGACGAGTTTGTTCCGGAGATCTACGTCGATCAGATTTTGAATGTTTTCGCTGTGTACTAGTTGATCTATCACGCCTCCGCTGCGGTGAACGACTTTTACGTCTGCCTCTGGGTGCTGATGGGCTTCTATCGTCACGATCCAAATTTCTTTTGCTGGAGTGACTATTATCCATTTCCCGATTTCTACACAAAAGAATAAAATTGACAATGACATTAACTATCTATCATGTTTTGCACAAGGTTTAATTGTTTTGGATATTTATGTGAGCTATTCTAACGATATGGGGGGGGGGGGGGTGTAGTAGCCACCTAAGGCTATGTCATTTAACACAAGACAATTATATTAAAATAAAGAAGCTACATTGAAATGAAAAGTAACATTATCATTACAAATAATTATTCACAAGTTGTGATGCTAAAAATGTTTGAACACATTTCACAAGAAGTTACATCACAATCAGATTCTTATGTTATTGAAATGAATGTCCAAAAATGTAAGGGTGATTAATTTTGTTTGTTGCCATGGGTAGTTGGAATAGCAAGGTCTAACAGTAAAATGCAATTAAAGGTAGGTGTTCCAATTGCTGGTCCAATTTTCAACTTGATGTTTTCTATTCTACATGTAAAATAGTCATTAGTCATATTCCAAAGTTTGATTTTCACTCCATCCAATGATTCTTATTTTAGAAGCACAAGGTGACATGAAATTTTCCCATTGAGTAGTACACAAACTTGACGTGTTGTTAACCACCTTTGGCAGCAATTCACTGCATTTTGGCCGATCACGTCCAAATGGAACATTTCTTGCGCCTATGAAGATTTTATAGACATGAGAAAAGTTTTCTCCTGATATGATATGTGAAATAAAAAGCTAAAGTGATCGGAACATACACCTTTTAAAAGGGAAAAGTTAAGTTTTCTGCCGAGCTAAGCGCAGGCGCGTAGTGCCCATCCATGGCATTTGGGCAAGACTCCTCTTCGTAATTGTTGCTGTGGGGATTCGCCACTACTCCAGCATAACGAGTCTGTTTTAAACTTACCACAAAAACAAATTACCCACATTTGAAAAGATTGTTATTCAAAAACAAAAAGTTAATCCAACTTTTGTTATAAAAACAAAGGGTAAAATAAATACCCATCGCTTTTGATTTTCACTGAAGAGTGACAAATGTTGGAAATGTCATTGTTTTACTGCCTAAAACAACATTGTGCTTGCAATTGCAATTGCATACATTTTGGCCATCATTTTGGTTTTCACCCTAGAGAATTTCACCCAGTGACAGATGGGTGTATTTTGTAACTTCTATTTTGTCACCTTATTTTGTTATCATTTCTAAAAACTGCGGTCATTTGAATTGAATACAAAATATTTGCAAATAAATTGATATTTTGCACTGAATTGCATTCATTTCAATGCTATTTCAATTAGCAAATTAGGTGTAAAAATGCTTATATTGACTAAGTTACACATTTGTCCATTTACATTTTTTAGAGATTTCATATTTTCGCTTCTTTTTCTAATATTAATGATCGCTTAGAAAGTGGGTACCACACTTGTTCACAGTTTAGATTAATGCCTACCTTTTATCCCTGTTTCTTGCAGGGCTTCTACTCCTTCGACGTCTGTCCGAAGAAGATCGACTACCGCTGCTTTTCTTTCCTACGTCTTCCTTGATCTGTGGATTTGTTCCCACCAAGGAACTGTGACTATCTGTTACCGTTATGAGATTGTGCTGTTGCTGGGTGAGCTGAGTGTTGTTTGGATACTGTTGATCTTGTTGCCATTGATTGGTACTGGTCTGATATGATGCGGAGCTGCTGGTGTACATTGTTTGCTGTGGAGGAGGGTAACTGATGCTTGCAGGTGTCTGATAGAGCGCCGGCGGTGGCACTGACGATGGATATGCAATGGGCTGGTTGTTTATTGCTGGTTGATAACCGTAAGTAATTGGCTGTCCAGCTTGGTAATGCATCGGCATTTGACCTTGAGTTGGCTGCACTGTTTGCGACAGGGCCTGGGACTGATGGTGTACACCGGAGTGAACTGAGTACGTAACCTGTTGCGCGCCTTGTGGTGGTTGGATGCCTGCCGTGATAGTCGGCGGTGGTACACCCATCGTCATAACAGGTGGGGGCACAACAGATGATGGAACTGCCGTAATGTGATGCATGCCGTGCGGTGGTCGGATACCGTGCGTGATAGTTGGCGGCGGTGCGCCCATTGTCAAAACAGGTGGGGGCACATTAGATGATGGAACTGCCATAATTTGTTGCATGCCTTGTGGTGGTTGGATAGTTGGCGGTGGTACACCCATAGGTGGCATAACAGGTGGAGGCACAGCAGATGATGGAACTGCCTGATGAACAGCATGGCCCATGACAGGAAGCGGTGGTGGCGGGTATGATGGGGCAACAAATCCTGCCTGATGTTGCACGCCTAGATTGTATGGAGGTGGTGGAGTATTCATCCTATATTAGTAGTTAGTCATCTAATCAGCGATATCTTCTCGGCTGCAAAGAAAAAATAATACTCTTTGAAAATAGTGTGACATTTTGCAAATTTTAGGCAAACATGAGAACCGGTTCTAAATACGGTACACAAGGAATCACAGGACATCACAAACAATAGCCATTCCAATTTATCTCTGGGAATTCTGACGTTGCAGTGATATAAATCAGCTTTTTTTCGTTTCGATTTCCCTGAATCAGCTTTTTTTCGTTTCGATTCCCCCGAATGACGTCTTGAAATTGGATAGAAATGGAGTAAAACCACTTAAATTCCCTCGAATTTAACCTAATGGGTACAATTCAACCGAATGATAGTCAGAGTCGTCTTGTGGCCCAGTTGTCTCAGAGGCCAAGTTGTCCGATATTCATTCTGATAACCCTACTACTAGTAGTACTGTTTGCAAATACGTCATAGGAGTTCATCATTGTGGAAAGTTTTTATTTTTTACAAATTACATACTGTAAAAGGGTGTTACTGTTCCCATAAATGTGACCAGTCACATCAAAAAGGACATGTTGTCGGCAAACACGGTTTTGAGATAGAAGACAATATATTTGGTGAAATATAAAGAAAATAATAGAAATTCTCAATATGCTACTTCAAATCATATCTTGTGATTACAAAGTCTGATAACTTTCAACATGGTATCATTTCAAAGCTTGAAATGTGTTCTTTCAAGTCATATCAATAACTCAGAATTGACTCGGGCCTCCAACATGTCCATATTGATGCGACGGGTCACAAATTCAGGTCTCACTAACAAAATACCATTTCCAATGACTTCATCAGACCTAAACTAAAAAGTGTAACCCTCATGTTCACTTTTAGTCTTAAATACTGATTTACATGTATTTATATGTTGATGTGCATTGGTAAAAAAAAAATCCCAAGATAAAAGGCTGTGTTGGTTTTGATGGAAGAAACACTAAATTATCCCTTTTTGGGGCACAAATTTGTGACATTTTTACCTCATTGTCAATTTGATAGATCTACAGCCTTTTGGTGAGGTAAAATAGACTATAAGTTCATAGATAACTGATTTTGAATACTATAATCAAAAATCATACACAAAATGATGATTTCGTAGCATATGAGTGAATCTCTAAAAATTGGTTCCTATCTTAAAGGGACACTAAGAGATGTGTTGGAGGCAGCGCCCTCAATTATGATAAAAACTGAGATTAGTTTATTTTTATAATTGTATTATATGTATGAACTTACACCTTTAAGGATTAAGAAAAATCAGCTCTCTTTGTACAAGAAAACGTCGATTCATAAATGCTCGTCCCACGGGACGAGCATTTTACGTCCGACAGTATCCCCCTGCAGTACGCGTGATACATAACGCGAACCATATTTGCATAGAGGGCGTTTTTCAATAAATAGCGATGATATTGTTTGAATAAAGTTTTGCTGTGTTTTAACAATAATGGCAATTTTTAATGTTCATCTTGAATTCTGAAGTAAATTGTTAAACATTTTTAAAATTTTCAACACCACTTAATGTCCCTTTAACTGCTCAAAAAAAGTTCGGAATTTTTTCCAAGCACAACATTTTCAATATCTCACGGCTGTTTGACTATGTCCGTTTTATAATTAAAATTATGGGACAAAAAAAGATTATATAGTGGCCCTTTTATGGTTTGACCTGATTTAGGTAGCGCTAATGAATAAGAGTATAGGCCTACGGTGAAAATTTCAAGAAAATTGTTCGAGCCCTTTTTAAATTATCGGTATTTTCTACATGTACTTGACACACATTTTACATGTAACTCTATGGGAAATATGGCCGATGAGGGCGCTATTATAGTAAATAATAATATTCAAAGCTCTATTTCTCAAAACTGGCACCAACAAATGTTCTGAAGTTTCTCAGTGTTCTCAGAATAAAGCGGACACATTATGTGGGATCAAACAGCCGTGATCTTGGGATGTTCATTCAGTGTTTATACATGTATACATGTATCAGTGTAAAGCTGATGTGTTCATCTTTACTATGGTACCAAATTTGAAGCAATCCCGTGTTCCAGTCCTCAGCCACTTGCTTGAGAACATGGGGAGGTCACAATCTGAATGTGCCAAAATCAACACTATTTTATTTCAAAAGAACAACTTTCTCGTCTGTTCAATGAAGTGTTACATTGACCAAACCCAAAAATTTGTATGAGACATGCGCCTCAACATAATGCAGGAAAAACAATTTGCACATTCATCTCCAAATCACATAATTTTGTATTTATAAATGGTATCAGCCTATAAGTGTTGATCCTGTAGGCCTACTTCCATAATATGAAAGTTTGATGGCTCATTCATTCACCAAATACAGCGTTACACCCTATTGAAAATTTGCATAATTCACAAATGCACGTCCGACCCCACCACTCTTTTTACCCCAAAATCAGTTTTTTGACTCTCTGCGACAAAATAGTGCACAATTTCAGCAAAAGTATGTATCAGATATAAAGTCATGTAGTGACCCTGAAGTTAGCATAAACCAAAATCAGGTTGAAACAATGTCCAGTGAATGAGAGCCAATAATGTGATATGGCCTGTGGTTTACCTATTTATGGAATTGCCCAAAAGTAAATTACATTTTGAGTTATGAAACAATTACGACCCCGACTGTCTAGACTATGCTTCATTCCGTAGGTAGCGATACACCGCCCTGGTTTTACAATACAGTATTTAAACATTTGGATGATAAGAAAATATTGTTTTCATTATTGTTGTTTTAAGTAAAGCTTCAAGGTAATGTCTCGCTAGACGTCCCGTCACGGATGTGCGCATGCTCCTATCAATTCAAATGTGTTGTTGTAGTACACAGTTTATTCCGTACGAGACGTCTAGCAAGATATAGCTAGCTTCAACCACCTATAAGAAATCTGATTTGGAACAGAACTGCATAATATTATAATAATAATTAGCTATTACTATAGGCTAGTCCTATAATAGTATACGACAGCGTAATAAATATAATGGCAATCATGCCTGGAGCGTCCGAAAAGGATGGATAGGCCTAATAAGTGTGCGTTATAAATCCGAGTTAAATTCATTTTTATATAGATAATAAATTAATATAGAGGGCCTAAATTAAAAATAATAAGCTTATTTATTTCAAAGCTTTTAGTTGAAGTTGATATACAAAAAATGTAAATAGCTATGCTAAACTAAACCTATGGCATGGTCTGATACATACCTTAGTTAACTGTCATGAACCCGGTTTGCCCAGTGTCTGAGTGTGGTGGGAACGTTGCCATCTAACCTACATGCATGATACATGGTCTAAAAAAAAGTCATGATCTACACTTTTCTGTTCAACATGATTTTAGCTGTATTTATTAATTATTTTACAACGCGACAAGAAAATTCCTCCGCTTCGCGATTTTAAAATGGGCACACCACTCAAAAGAAATTCTCGAAATAGTAGAGTTTTAGCAGGGAGTTTTAGTGCATTTGTAATGTTCAAGAACATTTCTTTTAAAATCTGAGGTCGATTTATCATAATTTTCTTCTCTAGGAATGAATAGTAAAGTACATTTCGCTAGGTACTATTTTCAATACACCAAATGCGGAGGGATTTAGTGGGGGCACACCACTAAATACGTCTCCCATTGAAATACACGCGTTTCGGCCCTTTTTCAAGACCGTATTTTTACCCCACGTAACAATGATGGAAGTTTTTATTTCGCATGAATGTATTAGATATGTGTTGAATTTTATTTTAAACTTGATTTTTCTTGACCCATCTAGATGAAATTTTTCGCTACGTGCACCTAAACAGCGCCCCAGGTATTAAAATGGACCGAATTCTTTGCAGTACCGCTTGCGGTACTGCAAAACTCCGCTTGCGTTCCCGCGAAGCGGGAATGTAAGCTCCGCTTGGTATCTCCGCTTGCGGATATGCACACATTTATTGGATTTGCCGCAAGCGGGGGATAAAGTCCTCAAGCGGAGGTACCATTTCC
Organism: Ophiura sarsii; assembly: GCA_035610835.1. Taxonomy (NCBI): domain Eukaryota; kingdom Metazoa; phylum Echinodermata; class Ophiuroidea; order Amphilepidida; family Ophiuridae; genus Ophiura; species Ophiura sarsii. Next base: position 56,067,755 of record CM069453.1, on the reverse strand, counting down.
TGTTTGTAATCCTCTTCGCGGAATTGTCGCTTTGTCTTTGCTTTCCCGCTTACGGACATGCACGTATTTGTTTACATTTCCCAACGCGGCACAAACTTACCGCTTGTAGTTATTCTAAAATTACATCTCCGCTTCGCGGGATTGTCGCTTCGGGATTGCTTTGCCGCGCACGGAAAAGCAAAACAAAATTCACATCTCCGCTTCGCGGGATTGTTGCTTTCGGATTGCTTTGCCGCTCACGGAAAAGCAAAACAAAATTCACATCTCCGCTTCGCGGGATTGTTGCTTTCGGATTGCTTTGCCACTCACGGAAAAGCAAAACTTCCTCACCGGTTCCGGCAACGATATCCTTCCGCAGCCTAGGCTCCCGTGCGTATTCGATTCCGACGATTTTTGACCACATTAGCAATGCTGAGGTTCTATTCTATCTTTTTCATAAAAAATAAGCAAGATTTACTTCTATTTGCTTCCCCTGGGACGATGATCAAATTGATGTAGGTACTATTTCTCCGAACCATACACCAAACGCGGAAGGATTTAGTGTAGTGCCCCCTTAGAAGCAAAACTTTTTTTGAGTTTTCATTCTTTTTTCTACATATTTCGAAAGAACAAGTATTTCTAAGATAAATTGCCAAAGCATACCTCTGGGCGATCTGTGGTTCTCAAATAAGAGCATTTTTCTGAAAAATGATGATGTCCCAAATGTTCATAAATCGTGTATAAATGCAAGAAATCACCCAGTCCGGCACCATCTGGTCCGGCACCATCTGGGCTGACATCGATTTTGGCGAACTATAGTGTATGCATTATCAATTGTTTCGTGAATAATGTAATACGAACTAACTTAACATTTAATAAACATTTGATTATAATATTACATACAGACAAAGTCCGACACAAATTCACTATTCTCTAGTTTTCAGAAATGGTAGCTCTAGAAGAGCTGTTTGGGTTTAAAAGGGTCTGTTTGAGAGATATTTCATGTGATCTTTCAATTCATGTGGTGATACATGGAGGTGAACACCCGCTGTAATTCTTCAAACCGTGGCATGTGATTCTCCTCTTGTATTCTGTCGAAGATTCTAACACCAAGTGGTCGCCTAGTTCTGCGCACGTCCGCTTGACACACTCTATGGGACCTCCCCCCCCCCCGGCATGGCGTTTCTCCCATGCATGTCAGGTCAGGTCTGCGGTTCTGTAAGATGTACACGGCTCTTGGAAGCGTGGTGATTACCTCCCTGTGTCGAGGATACCGCAGGTGACACCGGTGGTAACCATATCCTTGTTCCTACAATACACCCAATACGAACCAACTTCAATTTCTAAAACATTTCTGGTTATAGGTATGCTGTAGTTTTGACAGTATCTACTGCTCATCCGTCAAGCTATCACCGCTAACCATAGAGTACAATGCCCCTTTTGATGATTCGTCAAAAGTTTAGTGGCCAAGGCTAGCATGATTGTGTTTAGATTTGATTTAAAATATTGTATTGTACTTTTATCCTAATGGTAGTAATCTTAAGAAACTTTATTGACAAATAAAACTGCGAAAATAGAGTGAAAATGAGAGTTTTTCAAGTAAAAGGTACCATAATAGGCCAAATACAACACGTCTTCGAAGCAAAACTTTTTTTGAGTTTTCATTCTTTTTTCTACATATTTCGAAAGAACAAGTATTTCTAAGATAAATTGCCAAAGCATACCTCTGGGCGATCTGTGGTTCTCAAATAAGAGCATTTTTCTGAAAAATGATGATGTCCCAAATGTTCATAAATCGTGTATAAATGCAAGAAATCACCCAGTCCGGCACCATCTGGTCCGGCACCATCTGGGCTGACATCGATTTTGGCGAACTATAGTGTATGCATTATCAATTGTTTCGTGAATAATGTAATACGAACTAACTTAACATTTAATAAACATTTGATTATAATATTACATACAGACAAAGTCCGACACAAATTCACTATTCTCTAGTTTTCAGAAATGGTAGCTCTAGAAGAGCTGTTTGGGTTTAAAAGGGTCTGTTTGAGAGATATTTCATGTGATCTTTCAATTCATGTGGTGATACATGGAGGTGAACACCCGCTGTAATTCTTCAAACCGTGGCATGTGATTCTCCTCTTGTATTCTGTCGAAGATTCTAACACCAAGTGGTCGCCTAGTTCTGCGCACGTCCGCTTGACACACTCTATGGGACCTCCCCCCCCCCCGGCATGGCGTTTCTCCCATGCATGTCAGGTCAGGTCTGCGGTTCTGTAAGATGTACACGGCTCTTGGAAGCGTGGTGATTACCTCCCTGTGTCGAGGATACCGCAGGTGACACCGGTGGTAACCATATCCTTGTTCCTACAATACACCCAATACGAACCAACTTCAATTTCTAAAACATTTCTGGTTATAGGTATGCTGTAGTTTTGACAGTATCTACTGCTCATCCGTCAAGCTATCACCGCTAACCATAGAGTACAATGCCCCTTTTGATGATTCGTCAAAAGTTTAGTGGCCAAGGCTAGCATGATTGTGTTTAGATTTGATTTAAAATATTGTATTGTACTTTTATCCTAATGGTAGTAATCTTAAGAAACTTTATTGACAAATAAAACTGCGAAAATAGAGTGAAAATGAGAGTTTTTCAAGTAAAAGGTACCATAATAGGCCAAATACAACACGTCTTCGAAGCAAAACTTTTTTTGAGTTTTCATTCTTTTTTCTACATATTTCGAAAGAACAAGTATTTCTAAGATAAATTGCCAAAGCATACCTCTGGGCGATCTGTGGTTCTCAAATAAGAGCATTTTTCTGAAAAATGATGATGTCCCAAATGTTCATAAATCGTGTATAAATGCAAGAAATCACCCAGTCCGGCACCATCTGGTCCGGCACCATCTGGGCTGACATCGATTTTGGCGAACTATAGTGTATGCATTATCAATTGTTTCGTGAATAATGTAATACGAACTAACTTAACATTTAATAAACATTTGATTATAATATTACATAGACAAAGTCCGACACAAATTCACTATTCTCTAGTTTTCAGAAATGGTAGCTCTAGAAGAGCTGTTTGGGTTTAAAAGGGTCTGTTTGAGAGATATTTCATGTGATCTTTCAATTCATGTGGTGATACATGGAGGTGAACACCCGCTGTAATTCTTCAAACCGTGGCATGTGATTCTCCTCTTGTATTCTGTCGAAGATTCTAACACCAAGTGGTCGCCTAGTTCTGCGCACGTCCGCTTGACACACTCTATGGGACCTCCCCCCCCCCCCGGCATGGCGTTTCTCCCATGCATGTCAGGTCAGGTCTGCGGTTCTGTAAGATGTACACGGCTCTTGGAAGCGTGGTGATTACCTCCCTGTGTCGAGGATACCGCAGGTGACACCGGTGGTAACCATATCCTTGTTCCTACAATACACCCAATACGAACCAACTTCAATTTCTAAAACATTTCTGGTTATAGGTATGCTGTAGTTTTGACAGTATCTACTGCTCATCCGTCAAGCTATCACGCTAACCATAGAGTACAATGCCCCTTTTGATGATTCGTCAAAAGTTTAGTGGCCAAGGCTAGCATGATTGTGTTTAGATTTGATTTAAAATATTGTATTGTACTTTTATCCTAATGGTAGTAATCTTAAGAAACTTTATTGACAAATAAAACTGCGAAAATAGAGTGAAAATGAGAGTTTTTCAAGTAAAAGGTACCATAATAGGCCAAATACAACACGTCTTCGAAGCAAAACTTTTTTTGAGTTTTCATTCTTTTTTCTACATATTTCGAAAGAACAAGTATTTCTAAGATAAATTGCCAAAGCATACCTCTGGGCGATCTGTGGTTCTCAAATAAGAGCATTTTTCTGAAAAATGATGATGTCCCAAATGTTCATAAATCGTGTATAAATGCAAGAAATCACCCAGTCCGGCACCATCTGGTCCGGCACCATCTGGGCTGACATCGATTTTGGCGAACTATAGTGTATGCATTATCAATTGTTTCGTGAATAATGTAATACGAACTAACTTAACATTTAATAAACATTTGATTATAATATTACATACAGACAAAGTCCGACACAAATTCACTATTCTCTAGTTTTCAGAAATGGTAGCTCTAGAAGAGCTGTTTGGGTTTAAAAGGGTCTGTTTGAGAGATATTTCATGTGATCTTTCAATTCATGTGGTGATACATGGAGGTGAACACCCGCTGTAATTCTTCAAACCGTGGCATGTGATTCTCCTCTTGTATTCTGTCGAAGATTCTAACACCAAGTGGTCGCCTAGTTCTGCGCACGTCCGCTTGACACACTCTATGGGACCTCCCCCCCCGGCATGGCGTTTCTCCCATGCATGTCAGGTCAGGTCTGCGGTTCTGTAAGATGTACACGGCTCTTGGAAGCGTGGTGATTACCTCCCTGTGTCGAGGATACCGCAGGTGACACCGGTGGTAACCATATCCTTGTTCCTACAATACACCCAATACGAACCAACTTCAATTTCTAAAACATTTCTGGTTATAGGTATGCTGTAGTTTTGACAGTATCTACTGCTCATCCGTCAAGCTATCACCGCTAACCATAGAGTACAATGCCCCTTTTGATGATTCGTCAAAAGTTTAGTGGCCAAGGCTAGCATGATTGTGTTTAGATTTGATTTAAAATATTGTATTGTACTTTTATCCTAATGGTAGTAATCTTAAGAAACTTTATTGACAAATAAAACTGCGAAAATAGAGTGAAAATGAGAGTTTTTCAAGTAAAAGGTACCATAATAGGCCAAATACAACACGTCTTCGAAGCAAAACTTTTTTTGAGTTTTCATTCTTTTTTCTACATATTTCGAAAGAACAAGTATTTCTAAGATAAATTGCCAAAGCATACCTCTGGGCGATCTGTGGTTCTCAAATAAGAGCATTTTTCTGAAAAATGATGATGTCCCAAATGTTCATAAATCGTGTATAAATGCAAGAAATCACCCAGTCCGGCACCATCTGGTCCGGCACCATCTGGTCCGGCACCATCTGGGCTGACATCGATTTTGGCGAACTATAGTGTATGCATTATCAATTGTTTCGTGAATAATGTAATACGAACTAACTTAACATTTAATAAACATTTGATTATAATATTACATACAGACAAAGTCCGACACAAATTCACTATTCTCTAGTTTTCAGAAATGGTAGCTCTAGAAGAGCTGTTTGGGTTTAAAAGGGTCTGTTTGAGAGATATTTCATGTGATCTTTCAATTCATGTGGTGATACATGGAGGTGAACACCCGCTGTAATTCTTCAAACAGTGGCATGTGATTCTCCTCTTGTATTCTGTCGAAGATTCTAACACCAAGTGGTCGCCTAGTTCTGCGCACGTCCGCTTGACACACTCTATGGGACCTCCCCCCCCCGGCATGGCGTTTCTCCCATGCATGTCAGGTCAGGTCTGCGGTTCTGTAAGATGTACACGGCTCTTGGAAGCGTGGTGATTACCTCCCTGTGTCGAGGATACCGCAGGTGACACCGGTGGTAACCATATCCTTGTTCCTACAATACACCCAATACGAACCAACTTCAATTTCTAAAACATTTCTGGTTATAGGTATGCTGTAGTTTTGACAGTATCTACTGCTCATCCGTCAAGCTATCACCGCTAACCATAGAGTACAATGCCCCTTTTGATGATTCGTCAAAAGTTTAGTGGCCAAGGCTAGCATGATTGTGTTTAGATTTGATTTAAAATATTGTATTGTACTTTTATCCTAATGGTAGTAATCTTAAGAAACTTTATTGACAAATAAAACTGCGAAAATAGAGTGAAAATGAGAGTTTTTCAAGTAAAAGGTACCATAATAGGCCAAATACAACACGTCTTCGAAGCAAAACCTTTTTTGAGTTTTCATTCTTTTTTCTACATATTTCGAAAGAACAAGTATTTCTAAGATAAATTGCCAAAGCATACCTCTGGGCGATCTGTGGTTCTCAAATAAGAGCATTTTTCTGAAAAATGATGATGTCCCAAATGTTCATAAATCGTGTATAAATGCAAGAAATCACCCAGTCCGGCTCCATCTGGTCCGGCACCATCTGGGCTGACATCGATTTTGGCGAACTATAGTGTATGCATTATCAATTGTTTCGTGAATAATGTAATACGAACTAACTTAACATTTAATAAACATTTGATTATAATATTACATACAGACAAAGTCCGACACAAATTCACTATTCTCTAGTTTTCAGAAATGGTAGCTCTAGAAGAGCTGTTTGGGTTTAAAAGGGTCTGTTTGAGAGATATTTCATGTGATCTTTCAATTCATGTGGTGATACATGGAGGTGAACACCCGCTGTAATTCTTCAAACCGTGGCATGTGATTCTCCTCTTGTATTCTGTCGAAGATTCTAACACCAAGTGGTCGCCTAGTTCTGCGCACGTCCGCTTGACACACTCTATGGGACCTCCCCCCCCCCCGGCATGGCGTTTCTCCCATGCATGTCAGGTCAGGTCTGCGGTTCTGTAAGATGTACACGGCTCTTGGAAGCGTGGTGATTACCTCCCTGTGTCGAGGATACCGCAGGTGACACCGGTGGTAACCATATCCTTGTTCCTACAATACACCCAATACGAACCAACTTCAATTTCTAAAACATTTCTGGTTATAGGTATGCTGTAGTTTTGACAGTATCTACTGCTCATCCGTCAAGCTATCACCGCTAACCATAGAGTACAATGCCCCTTTTGATGATTCGTCAAAAGTTTAGTGGCCAAGGCTAGCATGATTGTGTTTAGATTTGATTTAAAATATTGTATTGTACTTTTATCCTAATGGTAGTAATCTTAAGAAACTTTATTGACAAATAAAACTGCGAAAATAGAGTGAAAATGAGAGTTTTTCAAGTAAAAGGTACCATAATAGGCCAAATACAACACGTCTTCGAAGCAAAACTTTTTTTGAGTTTTCATTCTTTTTTCTACATATTTCGAAAGAACAAGTATTTCTAAGATAAATTGCCAAAGCATACCTCTGGGCGATCTGTGGTTCTCAAATAAGAGCATTTTTCTGAAAAATGATGATGTCCCAAATGTTCATAAATCGTGTATAAATGCAAGAAATCACCCAGTCCGGCACCATCTGGTCCGGCACCATCTGGGCTGACATCGATTTTGGCGAACTATAGTGTATGCATTATCAATTGTTTCGTGAATAATGTAATACGAACTAACTTAACATTTAATAAACATTTGATTATAATATTACATACAGACAAAGTCCGACACAAATTCACTATTCTCTAGTTTTCAGAAATGGTAGCTCTAGAAGAGCTGTTTGGGTTTAAAAGGGTCTGTTTGAGAGATATTTCATGTGATCTTTCAATTCATGTGGTGATACATGGAGGTGAACACCCGCTGTAATTCTTCAAACCGTGGCATGTGATTCTCCTCTTGTATTCTGTCGAAGATTCTAACACCAAGTGGTCGCCTAGTTCTGCGCACGTCCGCTTGACACACTCTATGGGACCTCCCCCCCCCCCCGGCATGGCGTTTCTCCCATGCATGTCAGGTCAGGTCTGCGGTTCTGTAAGATGTACACGGCTCTTGGAAGCGTGGTGATTACCTCCCTGTGTCGAGGATACCGCAGGTGACACCGGTGGTAACCATATCCTTGTTCCTACAATACACCCAATACGAACCAACTTCAATTTCTAAAACATTTCTGGTTATAGGTATGCTGTAGTTTTGACAGTATCTACTGCTCATCCGTCAAGCTATCACCGCTAACCATAGAGTACAATGCCCCTTTTGATGATTCGTCAAAAGTTTAGTGGCCAAGGCTAGCATGATTGTGTTTAGATTTGATTTAAAATATTGTATTGTACTTTTATCCTAATGGTAGTAATCTTAAGAAACTTTATTGACAAATAAAACTGCGAAAATAGAGTGAAAATGAGAGTTTTTCAAGTAAAAGGTACCATAATAGGCCAAATACAACACGTCTTCGAAGCAAAACTTTTTTTGAGTTTTCATTCTTTTTTCTACATATTTCGAAAGAACAAGTATTTCTAAGATAAATTGCCAAAGCATACCTCTGGGCGATCTGTGGTTCTCAAATAAGAGCATTTTTCTGAAAAATGATGATGTCCCAAATGTTCATAAATCGTGTATAAATGCAAGAAATCACCCAGTCCGGCACCATCTGGTCCGGCACCATCTGGGCTGACATCGATTTTGGCGAACTATAGTGTATGCATTATCAATTGTTTCGTGAATAATGTAATACGAACTAACTTAACATTTAATAAACATTTGATTATAATATTACATACAGACAAAGTCCGACACAAATTCACTATTCTCTAGTTTTCAGAAATGGTAGCTCTAGAAGAGCTGTTTGGGTTTAAAAGGGTCTGTTTGAGAGATATTTCATGTGATCTTTCAATTCATGTGGTGATACATGGAGGTGAACACCCGCTGTAATTCTTCAAACCGTGGCATGTGATTCTCCTCTTGTATTCTGTCGAAGATTCTAACACCAAGTGGTCGCCTAGTTCTGCGCACGTCCGCTTGACACACTCTATGGGACCTCCCCCCCCCCCCCCCGGCATGGCGTTTCTCCCATGCATGTCAGGTCAGGTCTGCGGTTCTGTAAGATGTACACGGCTCTTGGAAGCGTGGTGATTACCTCCCTGTGTCGAGGATACCGCAGGTGACACCGGTGGTAACCATATCCTTGTTCCTACAATACACCCAATACGAACCAACTTCAATTTCTAAAACATTTCTGGTTATAGGTATGCTGTAGTTTTGACAGTATCTACTGCTCATCCGTCAAGCTATCACCGCTAACCATAGAGTACAATGCCCCTTTTGATGATTCGTCAAAAGTTTAGTGGCCAAGGCTAGCATGATTGTGTTTAGATTTGATTTAAAATATTGTATTGTACTTTTATCCTAATGGTAGTAATCTTAAGAAACTTTATTGACAAATAAAACTGCGAAAATAGAGTGAAAATGAGAGTTTTTCAAGTAAAAGGTACCATAATAGGCCAAATACAACACGTCTTCGAAGCAAAACTTTTTTTGAGTTTTCATTCTTTTTTCTACATATTTCGAAAGAACAAGTATTTCTAAGATAAATTGCCAAAGCATACCTCTGGGCGATCTGTGGTTCTCAAATAAGAGCATTTTTCTGAAAAATGATGATGTCCCAAATGTTCATAAATCGTGTATAAATGCAAGAAATCACCCAGTCCGGCACCATCTGGTCCGGCACCATCTGGGCTGACATCGATTTTGGCGAACTATAGTGTATGCATTATCAATTGTTTCGTGAATAATGTAATACGAACTAACTTAACATTTAATAAACATTTGATTATAATATTACATACAGACAAAGTCCGACACAAATTCACTATTCTCTAGTTTTCAGAAATGGTAGCTCTAGAAGAGCTGTTTGGGTTTAAAAGGGTCTGTTTGAGAGATATTTCATGTGATCTTTCAATTCATGTGGTGATACATGGAGGTGAACACCCGCTGTAATTCTTCAAACCGTGGCATGTGATTCTCCTCTTGTATTCTGTCGAAGATTCTAACACCAAGTGGTCGCCTAGTTCTGCGCACGTCCGCTTGACACACTCTATGGGACCTCCCCCCCCCCCGGCATGGCGTTTCTCCCATGCATGTCAGGTCAGGTCTGCGGTTCTGTAAGATGTACACGGCTCTTGGAAGCGTGGTGATTACCTCCCTGTGTCGAGGATACCGCAGGTGACACCGGTGGTAACCATATCCTTGTTCCTACAATACACCCAATACGAACCAACTTCAATTTCTAAAACATTTCTGGTTATAGGTATGCTGTAGTTTTGACAGTATCTACTGCTCATCCGTCAAGCTATCACCGCTAACCATAGAGTACAATGCCCCTTTTGATGATTCGTCAAAAGTTTAGTGGCCAAGGCTAGCATGATTGTGTTTAGATTTGATTTAAAATATTGTATTGTACTTTTATCCTAATGGTAGTAATCTTAAGAAACTTTATTGACAAATAAAACTGCGAAAATAGAGTGAAAATGAGAGTTTTTCAAGTAAAAGGTACCATAATAGGCCAAATACAACACGTCTTCGAAGCAAAACTTTTTTTGAGTTTTCATTCTTTTTTCTACATATTTCGAAAGAACAAGTATTTCTAAGATAAATTGCCAAAGCATACCTCTGGGCGATCTGTGGTTCTCAAATAAGAGCATTTTTCTGAAAAATGATGATGTCCCAAATGTTCATAAATCGTGTATAAATGCAAGAAATCACCCAGTCCGGCACCATCTGGTCCGGCACCATCTGGGCTGACATCGATTTTGGCGAACTATAGTGTATGCATTATCAATTGTTTCGTGAATAATGTAATACGAACTAACTTAACATTTAATAAACATTTGATTATAATATTACATACAGACAAAGTCCGACACAAATTCACTATTCTCTAGTTTTCAGAAATGGTAGCTCTAGAAGAGCTGTTTGGGTTTAAAAGGGTCTGTTTGAGAGATATTTCATGTGATCTTTCAATTCATGTGGTGATACATGGAGGTGAACACCCGCTGTAATTCTTCAAACCGTGGCATGTGATTCTCCTCTTGTATTCTGTCGAAGATTCTAACACCAAGTGGTCGCCTAGTTCTGCGCACGTCCGCTTGACACACTCTATGGGACCTCCCCCCCCCCCGGCATGGCGTTTCTCCCATGCATGTCAGGTCAGGTCTGCGGTTCTGTAAGATGTACACGGCTCTTGGAAGCGTGGTGATTACCTCCCTGTGTCGAGGATACCGCAGGTGACACCGGTGGTAACCATATCCTTGTTCCTACAATACACCCAATACGAACCAACTTCAATTTCTAAAACATTTCTGGTTATAGGTATGCTGTAGTTTTGACAGTATCTACTGCTCATCCGTCAAGCTATCACCGCTAACCATAGAGTACAATGCCCCTTTTGATGATTCGTCAAAAGTTTAGTGGCCAAGGCTAGCATGATTGTGTTTAGATTTGATTTAAAATATTGTATTGTACTTTTATCCTAATGGTAGTAATCTTAAGAAACTTTATTGACAAATAAAACTGCGAAAATAGAGTGAAAATGAGAGTTTTTCAAGTAAAAGGTACCATAATAGGCCAAATACAACACGTCTTCGAAGCAAAACTTTTTTTGAGTTTTCATTCTTTTTTCTACATATTTCGAAAGAACAAGTATTTCTAAGATAAATTGCCAAAGCATACCTCTGGGCGATCTGTGGTTCTCAAATAAGAGCATTTTTCTGAAAAATGATGATGTCCCAAATGTTCATAAATCGTGTATAAATGCAAGAAATCACCCAGTCCGGCACCATCTGGTCCGGCACCATCTGGGCTGACATCGATTTTGGCGAACTATAGTGTATGCATTATCAATTGTTTCGTGAATAATGTAATACGAACTAACTTAACATTTAATAAACATTTGATTATAATATTACATACAGACAAAGTCCGACACAAATTCACTATTCTCTAGTTTTCAGAAATGGTAGCTCTAGAAGAGCTGTTTGGGTTTAAAAGGGTCTGTTTGAGAGATATTTCATGTGATCTTTCAATTCATGTGGTGATACATGGAGGTGAACACCCGCTGTAATTCTTCAAACCGTGGCATGTGATTCTCCTCTTGTATTCTGTCGAAGATTCTAACACCAAGTGGTCGCCTAGTTCTGCGCACGTCCGCTTGACACACTCTATGGGACCTCCCCCCCCCCGGCATGGCGTTTCTCCCATGCATGTCAGGTCAGGTCTGCGGTTCTGTAAGATGTACACGGCTCTTGGAAGCGTGGTGATTACCTCCCTGTGTCGAGGATACCGCAGGTGACACCGGTGGTAACCATATCCTTGTTCCTACAATACACCCAATACGAACCAACTTCAATTTCTAAAACATTTCTGGTTATAGGTATGCTGTAGTTTTGACAGTATCTACTGCTCATCCGTCAAGCTATCACCGCTAACCATAGAGTACAATGCCCCTTTTGATGATTCGTCAAAAGTTTAGTGGCCAAGGCTAGCATGATTGTGTTTAGATTTGATTTAAAATATTGTATTGTACTTTTATCCTAATGGTAGTAATCTTAAGAAACTTTATTGACAAATAAAACTGCGAAAATAGAGTGAAAATGAGAGTTTTTCAAGTAAAAGGTACCATAATAGGCCAAATACAACACGTCTTCGAAGCAAAACTTTTTTTGAGTTTTCATTCTTTTTTCTACATATTTCGAAAGAACAAGTATTTCTAAGATAAATTGCCAAAGCATACCTCTGGGCGATCTGTGGTTCTCAAATAAGAGCATTTTTCTGAAAAATGATGATGTCCCAAATGTTCATAAATCGTGTATAAATGCAAGAAATCACCCAGTCCGGCACCATCTGGTCCGGCACCATCTGGGCTGACATCGATTTTGGCGAACTATAGTGTATGCATTATCAATTGTTTCGTGAATAATGTAATACGAACTAACTTAACATTTAATAAACATTTGATTATAATATTACATACAGACAAAGTCCGACACAAATTCACTATTCTCTAGTTTTCAGAAATGGTAGCTCTAGAAGAGCTGTTTGGGTTTAAAAGGGTCTGTTTGAGAGATATTTCATGTGATCTTTCAATTCATGTGGTGATACATGGAGGTGAACACCCGCTGTAATTCTTCAAACCGTGGCATGTGATTCTCCTCTTGTATTCTGTCGAAGATTCTAACACCAAGTGGTCGCCTAGTTCTGCGCACGTCCGCTTGACACACTCTATGGGACCCCCCCCCCCCCGGCATGGCGTTTCTCCCATGCATGTCAGGTCAGGTCTGCGGTTCTGTAAGATGTACACGGCTCTTGGAAGCGTGGTGATTACCTCCCTGTGTCGAGGATACCGCAGGTGACACCGGTGGTAACCATATCCTTGTTCCTACAATACACCCAATACGAACCAACTTCAATTTCTAAAACATTTCTGGTTATAGGTATGCTGTAGTTTTGACAGTATCTACTGCTCATCCGTCAAGCTATCACCGCTAACCATAGAGTACAATGCCCCTTTTGATGATTCGTCAAAAGTTTAGTGGCCAAGGCTAGCATGATTGTGTTTAGATTTGATTTAAAATATTGTATTGTACTTTTATCCTAATGGTAGTAATCTTAAGAAACTTTATTGACAAATAAAACTGCGAAAATAGAGTGAAAATGAGAGTTTTTCAAGTAAAAGGTACCATAATAGGCCAAATACAACACGTCTTCGAAGCAAAACTTTTTTTGAGTTTTCATTCTTTTTTCTACATATTTCGAAAGAACAAGTATTTCTAAGATAAATTGCCAAAGCATACCTCTGGGCGATCTGTGGTTCTCAAATAAGAGCATTTTTCTGAAAAATGATGATGTCCCAAATGTTCATAAATCGTGTATAAATGCAAGAAATCACCCAGTCCGGCACCATCTGGTCCGGCACCATCTGGGCTGACATCGATTTTGGCGAACTATAGTGTATGCATTATCAATTGTTTCGTGAATAATGTAATACGAACTAACTTAACATTTAATAAACATTTGATTATAATATTACATACAGACAAAGTCCGACACAAATTCACTATTCTCTAGTTTTCAGAAATGGTAGCTCTAGAAGAGCTGTTTGGGTTTAAAAGGGTCTGTTTGAGAGATATTTCATGTGATCTTTCAATTCATGTGGTGATACATGGAGGTGAACACCCGCTGTAATTCTTCAAACCGTGGCATGTGATTCTCCTCTTGTATTCTGTCGAAGATTCTAACACCAAGTGGTCGCCTAGTTCTGCGCACGTCCGCTTGACACACTCTATGGGACCTCCCCCCCCCCCCCGGCATGGCGTTTCTCCCATGCATGTCAGGTCAGGTCTGCGGTTCTGTAAGATGTACACGGCTCTTGGAAGCGTGGTGATTACCTCCCTGTGTCGAGGATACCGCAGGTGACACCGGTGGTAACCATATCCTTGTTCCTACAATACACCCAATACGAACCAACTTCAATTTCTAAAACATTTCTGGTTATAGGTATGCTGTAGTTTTGACAGTATCTACTGCTCATCCGTCAAGCTATCACCGCTAACCATAGAGTACAATGCCCCTTTTGATTATTCGTCAAAAGTTTAGTGGCCAAGGCTAGCATGATTGTGTTTAGATTTGATTTAAAATATTGTATTGTACTTTTATCCTAATGGTAGTAATCTTAAGAAACTTTATTGACAAATAAAACTGCGAAAATAGAGTGAAAATGAGAGTTTTTCAAGTAAAAGGTACCATAATAGGCCAAATACAACACGTCTTCGAAGCAAAACTTTTTTTGAGTTTTCATTCTTTTTTCTACATATTTCGAAAGAACAAGTATTTCTAAGATAAATTGCCAAAGCATACCTCTGGGCGATCTGTGGTTCTCAAATAAGAGCATTTTTCTGAAAAATGATGATGTCCCAAATGTTCATAAATCGTGTATAAATGCAAGAAATCACCCAGTCCGGCACCATCTGGTCCGGCACCACCTGGGCTGACATCGATTTTGGCGAACTATAGTGTATGCATTATCAATTGTTTCGTGAATAATGTAATACGAACTAACTTAACATTTAATAAACATTTGATTATAATATTACATACAGACAAAGTCCGACACAAATTCACTATTCTCTAGTTTTCAGAAATGGTAGCTCTAGAAGAGCTGTCTGGGTTTAAAAGGGTCTGTTTGAGAGATATTTCATGTGATCTTTCAATTCATGTGGTGATACATGGAGGTGAACACCCGCTGTAATTCTTCAAACCGTGGCATGTGATTCTCCTCTTGTATTCTGTCGAAGATTCTAACACCAAGTGGTCGCCTAGTTCTGCGCACGTCCGCTTGACACACTCTATGGGACCTCCCCCCCCCGGCATGGCGTTTCTCCCATGCATGTCAGGTCAGGTCTGCGGTTCTGTAAGATGTACACGGCTCTTGGAAGCGTGGTGATTACCTCCCTGTGTCGAGGATACCGCAGGTGACACCGGTGGTAACCATATCCTTGTTCCTACAATACACCCAATACGAACCAACTTCAATTTCTAAAACATTTCTGGTTATAGGTATGCTGTAGTTTTGACAGTATCTACTGCTCATCCGTCAAGCTATCACCGCTAACCATAGAGTACAATGCCCCTTTTGATGATTCGTCAAAAGTTTAGTGGCCAAGGCTAGCATGATTGTGTTTAGATTTGATTTAAAATATTGTATTGTACTTTTATCCTAATGGTAGTAATCTTAAGAAACTTTATTGACAAATAAAACTGCGAAAATAGAGTGAAAATGAGAGTTTTTCAAGTAAAAGGTACCATAATAGGCCAAATACAACACGTCTTCGAAGCAAAACTTTTTTTGAGTTTTCATTCTTTTTTCTACATATTTCGAAAGAACAAGTATTTCTAAGATAAATTGCCAAAGCATACCTCTGGGCGATCTGTGGTTCTCAAATAAGAGCATTTTTCTGAAAAATGATGATGTCCCAAATGTTCATAAATCGTGTATAAATGCAAGAAATCACCCAGTCCGGCACCATCTGGTCCGGCACCATCTGGGCTGACATCGATTTTGGCGAACTATAGTGTATGCATTATCAATTGTTTCGTGAATAATGTAATACGAACTAACTTAACATTTAATAAACATTTGATTATAATATTACATACAGACAAAGTCCGACACAAATTCACTATTCTCTAGTTTTCAGAAATGGTAGCTCTAGAAGAGCTGTTTGGGTTTAAAAGGGTCTGTTTGAGAGATATTTCATGTGATCTTTCAATTCATGTGGTGATACATGGAGGTGAACACCCGCTGTAATTCTTCAAACCGTGGCATGTGATTCTCCTCTTGTATTCTGTCGAAGATTCTAACACCAAGTGGTCGCCTAGTTCTGCGCACGTCCGCTTGACACACTCTATGGGACCTCCCCCCCCCCGGCATGGCGTTTCTCCCATGCATGTCAGGTCAGGTCTGCGGTTCTGTAAGATGTACACGGCTCTTGGAAGCGTGGTGATTACCTCCCTGTGTCGAGGATACCGCAGGTGACACCGGTGGTAACCATATCCTTGTTCCTACAATACACCCAATACGAACCAACTTCAATTTCTAAAACATTTCTGGTTATAGGTATGCTGTAGTTTTGACAGTATCTACTGCTCATCCGTCAAGCTATCACCGCTAACCATAGAGTACAATGCCCCTTTTGATGATTCGTCAAAAGTTTAGTGGCCAAGGCTAGCATGATTGTGTTTAGATTTGATTTAAAATATTGTATTGTACTTTTATCCTAATGGTAGTAATCTTAAGAAACTTTATTGACAAATAAAACTGCGAAAATAGAGTGAAAATGAGAGTTTTTCAAGTAAAAGGTACCATAATAGGCCAAATACAACACGTCTTCGAAGCAAAACTTTTTTTGAGTTTTCATTCTTTTTTCTACATATTTCGAAAGAACAAGTATTTCTAAGATAAATTGCCAAAGCATACCTCTGGGCGATCTGTGGTTCTCAAATAAGAGCATTTTTCTGAAAAATGATGATGTCCCAAATGTTCATAAATCGTGTATAAATGCAAGAAATCACCCAGTCCGGCACCATCTGGTCCGGCACCATCTGGGCTGACATCGATTTTGGCGAACTATAGTGTATGCATTATCAATTGTTTCGTGAATAATGTAATACGAACTAACTTAACATTTAATAAACATTTGATTATAATATTACATACAGACAAAGTCCGACACAAATTCACTATTCTCTAGTTTTCAGAAATGGTAGCTCTAGAAGAGCTGTTTGGGTTTAAAAGGGTCTGTTTGAGAGATATTTCATGTGATCTTTCAATTCATGTGGTGATACATGGAGGTGAACACCCGCTGTAATTCTTCAAACCGTGGCATGTGATTCTCCTCTTGTATTCTGTCGAAGATTCTAACACCAAGTGGTCGCCTAGTTCTGCGCACGTCCGCTTGACACACTCTATGGGACCTCCCCCCCCCCGGCATGGCGTTTCTCCCATGCATGTCAGGTCAGGTCTGCGGTTCTGTAAGATGTACACGGCTCTTGGAAGCGTGGTGATTACCTCCCTGTGTCGAGGATACCGCAGGTGACACCGGTGGTAACCATATCCTTGTTCCTACAATACACCCAATACGAACCAACTTCAATTTCTAAAACATTTCTGGTTATAGGTATGCTGTAGTTTTGACAGTATCTACTGCTCATCCGTCAAGCTATCACCGCTAACCATAGAGTACAATGCCCCTTTTGATGATTCGTCAAAAGTTTAGTGGCCAAGGCTAGCATGATTGTGTTTAGATTTGATTTAAAATATTGTATTGTACTTTTATCCTAATGGTAGTAATCTTAAGAAACTTTATTGACAAATAAAACTGCGAAAATAGAGTGAAAATGAGAGTTTTTCAAGTAAAAGGTACCATAATAGGCCAAATACAACACGTCTTCGAAGCAAAACTTTTTTTGAGTTTTCATTCTTTTTTCTACATATTTCGAAAGAACAAGTATTTCTAAGATAAATTGCCAAAGCATACCTCTGGGCGATCTGTGGTTCTCAAATAAGAGCATTTTTCTGAAAAATGATGATGTCCCAAATGTTCATAAATCGTGTATAAATGCAAGAAATCACCCAGTCCGGCACCATCTGGTCCGGCACCATCTGGGCTGACATCGATTTTGGCGAACTATAGTGTATGCATTATCAATTGTTTCGTGAATAATGTAATACGAACTAACTTAACATTTAATAAACATTTGATTATAATATTACATACAGACAAAGTCCGACACAAATTCACTATTCTCTAGTTTTCAGAAATGGTAGCTCTAGAAGAGCTGTTTGGGTTTAAAAGGGTCTGTTTGAGAGATATTTCATGTGATCTTTCAATTCATGTGGTGATACATGGAGGTGAACACCCGCTGTAATTCTTCAAACCGTGGCATGTGATTCTCCTCTTGTATTCTGTCGAAGATTCTAACACCAAGTGGTCGCCTAGTTCTGCGCACGTCCGCTTGACACACTCTATGGGACCTCCCCCCCCCCCCCGGCATGGCGTTTCTCCCATGCATGTCAGGTCAGGTCTGCGGTTCTGTAAGATGTACACGGCTCTTGGAAGCGTGGTGATTACCTCCCTGTGTCGAGGATACCGCAGGTGACACCGGTGGTAACCATATCCTTGTTCCTACAATACACCCAATACGAACCAACTTCAATTTCTAAAACATTTCTGGTTATAGGTATGCTGTAGTTTTGACAGTATCTACTGCTCATCCGTCAAGCTATCACCGCTAACCATAGAGTACAATGCCCCTTTTGATGATTCGTCAAAAGTTTAGTGGCCAAGGCTAGCATGATTGTGTTTAGATTTGATTTAAAATATTGTATTGTACTTTTATCCTAATGGTAGTAATCTTAAGAAACTTTATTGACAAATAAAACTGCGAAAATAGAGTGAAAATGAGAGTTTTTCAAGTAAAAGGTACCATAATAGGCCAAATACAACACGTCTTCGAAGCAAAACTTTTTTTGAGTTTTCATTCTTTTTTCTACATATTTCGAAAGAACAAGTATTTCTAAGATAAATTGCCAAAGCATACCTCTGGGCGATCTGTGGTTCTCAAATAAGAGCATTTTTCTGAAAAATGATGATGTCCCAAATGTTCATAAATCGTGTATAAATGCAAGAAATCACCCAGTCCGGCACCATCTGGTCCGGCACCATCTGGGCTGACATCGATTTTGGCGAACTATAGTGTATGCATTATCAATTGTTTCGTGAATAATGTAATACGAACTAACTTAACATTTAATAAACATTTGATTATAATATTACATACAGACAAAGTCCGACACAAATTCACTATTCTCTAGTTTTCAGAAATGGTAGCTCTAGAAGAGCTGTTTGGGTTTAAAAGGGTCTGTTTGAGAGATATTTCATGTGATCTTTCAATTCATGTGGTGATACATGGAGGTGAACACCCGCTGTAATTCTTCAAACCGTGGCATGTGATTCTCCTCTTGTATTCTGTCGAAGATTCTAACACCAAGTGGTCGCCTAGTTCTGCGCACGTCCGCTTGACACACTCTATGGGACCTCCCCCCCCCCGGCATGGCGTTTCTCCCATGCATGTCAGGTCAGGTCTGCGGTTCTGTAAGATGTACACGGCTCTTGGAAGCGTGGTGATTACCTCCCTGTGTCGAGGATACCGCAGGTGACACCGGTGGTAACCATATCCTTGTTCCTACAATACACCCAATACGAACCAACTTCAATTTCTAAAACATTTCTGGTTATAGGTATGCTGTAGTTTTGACAGTATCTACTGCTCATCCGTCAAGCTATCACCGCTAACCATAGAGTACAATGCCCCTTTTGATGATTCGTCAAAAGTTTAGTGGCCAAGGCTAGCATGATTGTGTTTAGATTTGATTTAAAATATTGTATTGTACTTTTATCCTAATGGTAGTAATCTTAAGAAACTTTATTGACAAATAAAACTGCGAAAATAGAGTGAAAATGAGAGTTTTTCAAGTAAAAGGTACCATAATAGGCCAAATACAACACGTCTTCGAAGCAAAACTTTTTTTGAGTTTTCATTCTTTTTTCTACATATTTCGAAAGAACAAGTATTTCTAAGATAAATTGCCAAAGCATACCTCTGGGCGATTTGTGGTTCTCAAATAAGAGCATTTTTCTGAAAAATGATGATGTCCCAAATGTTCATAAATCGTGTATAAATGCAAGAAATCACCCAGTCCGGCACCATCTGGTCCGGCACCATCTGGGCTGACATCGATTTTGGCGAACTATAGTGTATGCATTATCAATTGTTTCGTGAATAATGTAATACGAACTAACTTAACATTTAATAAACATTTGATTATAATATTACATACAGACAAAGTCCGACACAAATTCACTATTCTCTAGTTTTCAGAAATGGTAGCTCTAGAAGAGCTGTTTGGGTTTAAAAGGGTCTGTTTGAGAGATATTTCATGTGATCTTTCAATTCATGTGGTGATACATGGAGGTGAACACCCGCTGTAATTCTTCAAACCGTGGCATGTGATTCTCCTCTTGTATTCTGTCGAAGATTCTAACACCAAGTGGTCGCCTAGTTCTGCGCACGTCCGCTTGACACACTCTATGGGACCTCCCCCCCCGGCATGGCGTTTCTCCCATGCATGTCAGGTCAGGTCTGCGGTTCTGTAAGATGTACACGGCTCTTGGAAGCGTGGTGATTACCTCCCTGTGTCGAGGATACCGCAGGTGACACCGGTGGTAACCATATCCTTGTTCCTACAATACACCCAATACGAACCAACTTCAATTTCTAAAACATTTCTGGTTATAGGTATGCTGTAGTTTTGACAGTATCTACTGCTCATCCGTCAAGCTATCACCGCTAACCATAGAGTACAATGCCCCTTTTGATGATTCGTCAAAAGTTTAGTGGCCAAGGCTAGCATGATTGTGTTTAGATTTGATTTAAAATATTGTATTGTACTTTTATCCTAATGGTAGTAATCTTAAGAAACTTTATTGACAAATAAAACTGCGAAAATAGAGTGAAAATGAGAGTTTTTCAAGTAAAAGGTACCATAATAGGCCAAATACAACACGTCTTCGAAGCAAAACTTTTTTTGAGTTTTCATTCTTTTTTCTACATATTTCGAAAGAACAAGTATTTCTAAGATAAATTGCCAAAGCATACCTCTGGGCGATCTGTGGTTCTCAAATAAGAGCATTTTTCTGAAAAATGATGATGTCCCAAATGTTCATAAATCGTGTATAAATGCAAGAAATCACCCAGTCCGGCACCATCTGGTCCGGCACCATCTGGGCTGACATCGATTTTGGCGAACTATAGTGTATGCATTATCAATTGTTTCGTGAATAATGTAATACGAACTAACTTAACATTTAATAAACATTTGATTATAATATTACATACAGACAAAGTCCGACACAAATTCACTATTCTCTAGTTTTCAGAAATGGTAGCTCTAGAAGAGCTGTTTGGGTTTAAAAGGGTCTGTTTGAGAGATATTTCATGTGATCTTTCAATTCATGTGGTGATACATGGAGGTGAACACCCGCTGTAATTCTTCAAACCGTGGCATGTGATTCTCCTCTTGTATTCTGTCGAAGATTCTAACACCAAGTGGTCGCCTAGTTCTGCGCACGTCCGCTTGACACACTCTATGGGACCTCCCCCCCCCCCCCGGCATGGCGTTTCTCCCATGCATGTCAGGTCAGGTCTGCGGTTCTGTAAGATGTACACGGCTCTTGGAAGCGTGGTGATTACCTCCCTGTGTCGAGGATACCGCAGGTGACACCGGTGGTAACCATATCCTTGTTCCTACAATACACCCAATACGAACCAACTTCAATTTCTAAAACATTTCTGGTTATAGGTATGCTGTAGTTTTGACAGTATCTACTGCTCATCCGTCAAGCTATCACCGCTTACCATAGAGTACAATGCCCCTTTTGATTATTCGTCAAAAGTTTAGTGGCCAAGGCTAGCATGATTGTGTTTAGATTTGATTTAAAATATTGTATTGTACTTTTATCCTAATGGTAGTAATCTTAAGAAACTTTATTGACAAATAAAACTGCGAAAATAGAGTGAAAATGAGAGTTTTTCAAGTAAAAGGTACCATAATAGGCCAAATACAACACGTCTTCGAAGCAAAACTTTTTTTGAGTTTTCATTCTTTTTTCTACATATTTCGAAAGAACACGTATTTCTAAGATAAATTGCCAAAGCATACCTCTGGGCGATCTGTGGTTCTCAAATAAGAGCATTTTTCTGAAAAATGATGATGTCCCAAATGTTCATAAATCGTGTATAAATGCAAGAAATCACCCAGTCCGGCACCATCTGGTCCGGCACCACCTGGGCTGACATCGATTTTGGCGAACTATAGTGTATGCATTATCAATTGTTTCGTGAATAATGTAATACGAACTAACTTAACATTTAATAAACATTTGATTATAATATTACATACAGACAAAGTCCGACACAAATTCACTATTCTCTAGTTTTCAGAAATGGTAGCTCTAGAAGAGCTGTTTGGGTTTAAAAGGGTCTGTTTGAGAGATATTTCATGTGATCTTTCAATTCATGTGGTGATACATGGAGGTGAACACCCGCTGTAATTCTTCAAACCGTGGCATGTGATTCTCCTCTTGTATTCTGTCGAAGATTCTAACACCAAGTGGTCGCCTAGTTCTGCGCACGTCCGCTTGACACACTCTATGGGACCTCCCCCCCCCCCCCGGCATGGCGTTTCTCCCATGCATGTCAGGTCAGGTCTGCGGTTCTGTAAGATGTACACGGCTCTTGGAAGCGTGGTGATTACCTCCCTGTGTCGAGGATACCGCAGGTGACACCGGTGGTAACCATATCCTTGTTCCTACAATACACCCAATACGAACCAACTTCAATTTCTAAAACATTTCTGGTTATAGGTATGCTGTAGTTTTGACAGTATCTACTGCTCATCCGTCAAGCTATCACCGCTAACCATAGAGTACAATGCCCCTTTTGATGATTCGTCAAAAGTTTAGTGGCCAAGGCTAGCATGATTGTGTTTAGATTTGATTTAAAATATTGTATTGTACTTTTATCCTAATGGTAGTAATCTTAAGAAACTTTATTGACAAATAAAACTGCGAAAATAGAGTGAAAATGAGAGTTTTTCAAGTAAAAGGTACCATAATAGGCCAAATACAACACGTCTTCGAAGCAAAACTTTTTTTGAGTTTTCATTCTTTTTTCTACATATTTCGAAAGAACAAGTATTTCTAAGATAAATTGCCAAAGCATACCTCTGGGCGATCTGTGGTTCTCAAATAAGAGCATTTTTCTGAAAAATGATGATGTCCCAAATGTTCATAAATCGTGTATAAATGCAAGAAATCACCCAGTCCGGCACCATCTGGTCCGGCACCATCTGGGCTGACATCGATTTTGGCGAACTATAGTGTATGCATTATCAATTGTTTCGTGAATAATGTAATACGAACTAACTTAACATTTAATAAACATTTGATTATAATATTACATACAGACAAAGTCCGACACAAATTCACTATTCTCTAGTTTTCAGAAATGGTAGCTCTAGAAGAGCTGTTTGGGTTTAAAAGGGTCTGTTTGAGAGATATTTCATGTGATCTTTCAATTCATGTGGTGATACATGGAGGTGAACACCCGCTGTAATTCTTCAAACCGTGGCATGTGATTCTCCTCTTGTATTCTGTCGAAGATTCTAACACCAAGTGGTCGCCTAGTTCTGCGCACGTCCGCTTGACACACTCTATGGGACCTCCCCCCCCCCGGCATGGCGTTTCTCCCATGCATGTCAGGTCAGGTCTGCGGTTCTGTAAGATGTACACGGCTCTTGGAAGCGTGGTGATTACCTCCCTGTGTCGAGGATACCGCAGGTGACACCGGTGGTAACCATATCCTTGTTCCTACAATACACCCAATACGAACCAACTTCAATTTCTAAAACATTTCTGGTTATAGGTATGCTGTAGTTTTGACAGTATCTACTGCTCATCCGTCAAGCTATCACCGCTAACCATAGAGTACAATGCCCCTTTTGATGATTCGTCAAAAGTTTAGTGGCCAAGGCTAGCATGATTGTGTTTAGATTTGATTTAAAATATTGTATTGTACTTTTATCCTAATGGTAGTAATCTTAAGAAACTTTATTGACAAATAAAACTGCGAAAATAGAGTGAAAATGAGAGTTTTTCAAGTAAAAGGTACCATAATAGGCCAAATACAACACGTCTTCGAAGCAAAACTTTTTTTGAGTTTTCATTCTTTTTTCTACATATTTCGAAAGAACAAGTATTTCTAAGATAAATTGCCAAAGCATACCTCTGGGCGATCTGTGGTTCTCAAATAAGAGCATTTTTCTGAAAAATGATGATGTCCCAAATGTTCATAAATCGTGTATAAATGCAAGAAATCACCCAGTCCGGCACCATCTGGTCCGGCACCATCTGGGCTGACATCGATTTTGGCGAACTATAGTGTATGCATTATCAATTGTTTCGTGAATAATGTAATACGAACTAACTTAACATTTAATAAACATTTGATTATAATATTACATACAGACAAAGTCCGACACAAATTCACTATTCTCTAGTTTTCAGAAATGGTAGCTCTAGAAGAGCTGTTTGGGTTTAAAAGGGTCTGTTTGAGAGATATTTCATGTGATCTTTCAATTCATGTGGTGATACATGGAGGTGAACACCCGCTGTAATTCTTCAAACCGTGGCATGTGATTCTCCTCTTGTATTCTGTCGAAGATTCTAACACCAAGTGGTCGCCTAGTTCTGCGCACGTCCGCTTGACACACTCTATGGGACCTCCCCCCCCCCGGCATGGCGTTTCTCCCATGCATGTCAGGTCAGGTCTGCGGTTCTGTAAGATGTACACGGCTCTTGGAAGCGTGGTGATTACCTCCCTGTGTCGAGGATACCGCAGGTGACACCGGTGGTAACCATATCCTTGTTCCTACAATACACCCAATACGAACCAACTTCAATTTCTAAAACATTTCTGGTTATAGGTATGCTGTAGTTTTGACAGTATCTACTGCTCATCCGTCAAGCTATCACCGCTAACCATAGAGTACAATGCCCCTTTTGATGATTCGTCAAAAGTTTAGTGGCCAAGGCTAGCATGATTGTGTTTAGATTTGATTTAAAATATTGTATTGTACTTTTATCCTAATGGTAGTAATCTTAAGAAACTTTATTGACAAATAAAACTGCGAAAATAGAGTGAAAATGAGAGTTTTTCAAGTAAAAGGTACCATAATAGGCCAAATACAACACGTCTTCGAAGCAAAACTTTTTTTGAGTTTTCATTCTTTTTTCTACATATTTCGAAAGAACAAGTATTTCTAAGATAAATTGCCAAAGCATACCTCTGGGCGATCTGTGGTTCTCAAATAAGAGCATTTTTCTGAAAAATGATGATGTCCCAAATGTTCATAAATCGTGTATAAATGCAAGAAATCACCCAGTCCGGCACCATCTGGTCCGGCACCATCTGGGCTGACATCGATTTTGGCGAACTATAGTGTATGCATTATCAATTGTTTCGTGAATAATGTAATACGAACTAACTTAACATTTAATAAACATTTGATTATAATATTACATACAGACAAAGTCCGACACAAATTCACTATTCTCTAGTTTTCAGAAATGGTAGCTCTAGAAGAGCTGTTTGGGTTTAAAAGGGTCTGTTTGAGAGATATTTCATGTGATCTTTCAATTCATGTGGTGATACATGGAGGTGAACACCCGCTGTAATTCTTCAAACCGTGGCATGTGATTCTCCTCTTGTATTCTGTCGAAGATTCTAACACCAAGTGGTCGCCTAGTTCTGCGCACGTCCGCTTGACACACTCTATGGGACCTCCCCCCCCCCCGGCATGGCGTTTCTCCCATGCATGTCAGGTCAGGTCTGCGGTTCTGTAAGATGTACACGGCTCTTGGAAGCGTGGTGATTACCTCCCTGTGTCGAGGATACCGCAGGTGACACCGGTGGTAACCATATCCTTGTTCCTACAATACACCCAATACGAACCAACTTCAATTTCTAAAACATTTCTGGTTATAGGTATGCTGTAGTTTTGACAGTATCTACTGCTCATCCGTCAAGCTATCACCGCTAACCATAGAGTACAATGCCCCTTTTGATGATTCGTCAAAAGTTTAGTGGCCAAGGCTAGCATGATTGTGTTTAGATTTGATTTAAAATATTGTATTGTACTTTTATCCTAATGGTAGTAATCTTAAGAAACTTTATTGACAAATAAAACTGCGAAAATAGAGTGAAAATGAGAGTTTTTCAAGTAAAAGGTACCATAATAGGCCAAATACAACACGTCTTCGAAGCAAAACTTTTTTTGAGTTTTCATTCTTTTTTCTACATATTTCGAAAGAACAAGTATTTCTAAGATAAATTGCCAAAGCATACCTCTGGGCGATTTGTGGTTCTCAAATAAGAGCATTTTTCTGAAAAATGATGATGTCCCAAATGTTCATAAATCGTGTATAAATGCAAGAAATCACCCAGTCCGGCACCATCTGGTCCGGCACCATCTGGGCTGACATCGATTTTGGCGAACTATAGTGTATGCATTATCAATTGTTTCGTGAATAATGTAATACGAACTAACTTAACATTTAATAAACATTTGATTATAATATTACATACAGACAAAGTCCGACACAAATTCACTATTCTCTAGTTTTCAGAAATGGTAGCTCTAGAAGAGCTGTTTGGGTTTAAAAGGGTCTGTTTGAGAGATATTTCATGTGATCTTTCAATTCATGTGGTGATACATGGAGGTGAACACCCGCTGTAATTCTTCAAACCGTGGCATGTGATTCTCCTCTTGTATTCTGTCGAAGATTCTAACACCAAGTGGTCGCCTAGTTCTGCGCACGTCCGCTTGACACACTCTATGGGACCTCCCCCCCCGGCATGGCGTTTCTCCCATGCATGTCAGGTCAGGTCTGCGGTTCTGTAAGATGTACACGGCTCTTGGAAGCGTGGTGATTACCTCCCTGTGTCGAGGATACCGCAGGTGACACCGGTGGTAACCATATCCTTGTTCCTACAATACACCCAATACGAACCAACTTCAATTTCTAAAACATTTCTGGTTATAGGTATGCTGTAGTTTTGACAGTATCTACTGCTCATCCGTCAAGCTATCACCGCTAACCATAGAGTACAATGCCCCTTTTGATGATTCGTCAAAAGTTTAGTGGCCAAGGCTAGCATGATTGTGTTTAGATTTGATTTAAAATATTGTATTGTACTTTTATCCTAATGGTAGTAATCTTAAGAAACTTTATTGACAAATAAAACTGCGAAAATAGAGTGAAAATGAGAGTTTTTCAAGTAAAAGGTACCATAATAGGCCAAATACAACACGTCTTCGAAGCAAAACTTTTTTTGAGTTTTCATTCTTTTTTCTACATATTTCGAAAGAACAAGTATTTCTAAGATAAATTGCCAAAGCATACCTCTGGGCGATCTGTGGTTCTCAAATAAGAGCATTTTTCTGAAAAATGATGATGTCCCAAATGTTCATAAATCGTGTATAAATGCAAGAAATCACCCAGTCCGGCACCATCTGGTCCGGCACCATCTGGGCTGACATCGATTTTGGCGAACTATAGTGTATGCATTATCAATTGTTTCGTGAATAATGTAATACGAACTAACTTAACATTTAATAAACATTTGATTATAATATTACATACAGACAAAGTCCGACACAAATTCACTATTCTCTAGTTTTCAGAAATGGTAGCTCTAGAAGAGCTGTTTGGGTTTAAAAGGGTCTGTTTGAGAGATATTTCATGTGATCTTTCAATTCATGTGGTGATACATGGAGGTGAACACCCGCTGTAATTCTTCAAACCGTGGCATGTGATTCTCCTCTTGTATTCTGTCGAAGATTCTAACACCAAGTGGTCGCCTAGTTCTGCGCACGTCCGCTTGACACACTCTATGGGACCTCCCCCCCCCCCCGGCATGGCGTTTCTCCCATGCATGTCAGGTCAGGTCTGCGGTTCTGTAAGATGTACACGGCTCTTGGAAGCGTGGTGATTACCTCCCTGTGTCGAGGATACCGCAGGTGACACCGGTGGTAACCATATCCTTGTTCCTACAATACACCCAATACGAACCAACTTCAATTTCTAAAACATTTCTGGTTATAGGTATGCTGTAGTTTTGACAGTATCTACTGCTCATCCGTCAAGCTATCACCGCTTACCATAGAGTACAATGCCCCTTTTGATTATTCGTCAAAAGTTTAGTGGCCAAGGCTAGCATGATTGTGTTTAGATTTGATTTAAAATATTGTATTGTACTTTTATCCTAATGGTAGTAATCTTAAGAAACTTTATTGACAAATAAAACTGCGAAAATAGAGTGAAAATGAGAGTTTTTCAAGTAAAAGGTACCATAATAGGCCAAATACAACACGTCTTCGAAGCAAAACTTTTTTTGAGTTTTCATTCTTTTTTCTACATATTTCGAAAGAACACGTATTTCTAAGATAAATTGCCAAAGCATACCTCTGGGCGATCTGTGGTTCTCAAATAAGAGCATTTTTCTGAAAAATGATGATGTCCCAAATGTTCATAAATCGTGTATAAATGCAAGAAATCACCCAGTCCGGCACCATCTGGTCCGGCACCACCTGGGCTGACATCGATTTTGGCGAACTATAGTGTATGCATTATCAATTGTTTCGTGAATAATGTAATACGAACTAACTTAACATTTAATAAACATTTGATTATAATATTACATACAGACAAAGTCCGACACAAATTCACTATTCTCTAGTTTTCAGAAATGGTAGCTCTAGAAGAGCTGTTTGGGTTTAAAAGGGTCTGTTTGAGAGATATTTCATGTGATCTTTCAATTCATGTGGTGATACATGGAGGTGAACACCCGCTGTAATTCTTCAAACCGTGGCATGTGATTCTCCTCTTGTATTCTGTCGAAGATTCTAACACCAAGTGGTCGCCTAGTTCTGCGCACGTCCGCTTGACACACTCTATGGGACCTCCCCCCCCCCCGGCATGGCGTTTCTCCCATGCATGTCAGGTCAGGTCTGCGGTTCTGTAAGATGTACACGGCTCTTGGAAGCGTGGTGATTACCTCCCTGTGTCGAGGATACCGCAGGTGACACCGGTGGTAACCATATCCTTGTTCCTACAATACACCCAATACGAACCAACTTCAATTTCTAAAACATTTCTGGTTATAGGTATGCTGTAGTTTTGACAGTATCTACTGCTCATCCGTCAAGCTATCACCGCTAACCATAGAGTACAATGCCCCTTTTGATGATTCGTCAAAAGTTTAGTGGCCAAGGCTAGCATGATTGTGTTTAGATTTGATTTAAAATATTGTATTGTACTTTTATCCTAATGGTAGTAATCTTAAGAAACTTTATTGACAAATAAAACTGCGAAAATAGAGTGAAAATGAGAGTTTTTCAAGTAAAAGGTACCATAATAGGCCAAATACAACACGTCTTCGAAGCAAAACTTTTTTTGAGTTTTCATTCTTTTTTCTACATATTTCGAAAGAACAAGTATTTCTAAGATAAATTGCCAAAGCATACCTCTGGGCGATCTGTGGTTCTCAAATAAGAGCATTTTTCTGAAAAATGATGATGTCCCAAATGTTCATAAATCGTGTATAAATGCAAGAAATCACCCAGTCCGGCACCATCTGGTCCGGCACCATCTGGGCTGACATCGATTTTGGCGAACTATAGTGTATGCATTATCAATTGTTTCGTGAATAATGTAATACGAACTAACTTAACATTTAATAAACATTTGATTATAATATTACATACAGACAAAGTCCGACACAAATTCACTATTCTCTAGTTTTCAGAAATGGTAGCTCTAGAAGAGCTGTTTGGGTTTAAAAGGGTCTGTTTGAGAGATATTTCATGTGATCTTTCAATTCATGTGGTGATACATGGAGGTGAACACCCGCTGTAATTCTTCAAACCGTGGCATGTGATTCTCCTCTTGTATTCTGTCGAAGATTCTAACACCAAGTGGTCGCCTAGTTCTGCGCACGTCCGCTTGACACACTCTATGGGACCTCCCCCCCCCGGCATGGCGTTTCTCCCATGCATGTCAGGTCAGGTCTGCGGTTCTGTAAGATGTACACGGCTCTTGGAAGCGTGGTGATTACCTCCCTGTGTCGAGGATACCGCAGGTGACACCGGTGGTAACCATATCCTTGTTCCTACAATACACCCAATACGAACCAACTTCAATTTCTAAAACATTTCTGGTTATAGGTATGCTGTAGTTTTGACAGTATCTACTGCTCATCCGTCAAGCTATCACCGCTAACCATAGAGTACAATGCCCCTTTTGATGATTCGTCAAAAGTTTAGTGGCCAAGGCTAGCATGATTGTGTTTAGATTTGATTTAAAATATTGTATTGTACTTTTATCCTAATGGTAGTAATCTTAAGAAACTTTATTGACAAATAAAACTGCGAAAATAGAGTGAAAATGAGAGTTTTTCAAGTAAAAGGTACCATAATAGGCCAAATACAACACGTCTTCGAAGCAAAACTTTTTTTGAGTTTTCATTCTTTTTTCTACATATTTCGAAAGAACAAGTATTTCTAAGATAAATTGCCAAAGCATACCTCTGGGCGATCTGTGGTTCTCAAATAAGAGCATTTTTCTGAAAAATGATGATGTCCCAAATGTTCATAAATCGTGTATAAATGCAAGAAATCACCCAGTCCGGCACCATCTGGTCCGGCACCATCTGGGCTGACATCGATTTTGGCGAACTATAGTGTATGCATTATCAATTGTTTCGTGAATAATGTAATACGAACTAACTTAACATTTAATAAACATTTGATTATAATATTACATACAGACAAAGTCCGACACAAATTCACTATTCTCTAGTTTTCAGAAATGGTAGCTCTAGAAGAGCTGTTTGGGTTTAAAAGGGTCTGTTTGAGAGATATTTCATGTGATCTTTCAATTCATGTGGTGATACATGGAGGTGAACACCCGCTGTAATTCTTCAAACCGTGGCATGTGATTCTCCTCTTGTATTCTGTCGAAGATTCTAACACCAAGTGGTCGCCTAGTTCTGCGCACGTCCGCTTGACACACTCTATGGGACCTCCCCCCCCCCCGGCATGGCGTTTCTCCCATGCATGTCAGGTCAGGTCTGCGGTTCTGTAAGATGTACACGGCTCTTGGAAGCGTGGTGATTACCTCCCTGTGTCGAGGATACCGCAGGTGACACCGGTGGTAACCATATCCTTGTTCCTACAATACACCCAATACGAACCAACTTCAATTTCTAAAACATTTCTGGTTATAGGTATGCTGTAGTTTTGACAGTATCTACTGCTCATCCGTCAAGCTATCACCGCTAACCATAGAGTACAATGCCCCTTTTGATGATTCGTCAAAAGTTTAGTGGCCAAGGCTAGCATGATTGTGTTTAGATTTGATTTAAAATATTGTATTGTACTTTTATCCTAATGGTAGTAATCTTAAGAAACTTTATTGACAAATAAAACTGCGAAAATAGAGTGAAAATGAGAGTTTTTCAAGTAAAAGGTACCATAATAGGCCAAATACAACACGTCTTCGAAGCAAAACTTTTTTTGAGTTTTCATTCTTTTTTCTACATATTTCGAAAGAACAAGTATTTCTAAGATAAATTGCCAAAGCATACCTCTGGGCGATCTGTGGTTCTCAAATAAGAGCATTTTTCTGAAAAATGATGATGTCCCAAATGTTCATAAATCGTGTATAAATGCAAGAAATCACCCAGTCCGGCACCATCTGGTCCGGCACCATCTGGGCTGACATCGATTTTGGCGAACTATAGTGTATGCATTATCAATTGTTTCGTGAATAATGTAATACGAACTAACTTAACATTTAATAAACATTTGATTATAATATTACATACAGACAAAGTCCGACACAAATTCACTATTCTCTAGTTTTCAGAAATGGTAGCTCTAGAAGAGCTGTTTGGGTTTAAAAGGGTCTGTTTGAGAGATATTTCATGTGATCTTTCAATTCATGTGGTGATACATGGAGGTGAACACCCGCTGTAATTCTTCAAACCGTGGCATGTGATTCTCCTCTTGTATTCTGTCGAAGATTCTAACACCAAGTGGTCGCCTAGTTCTGCGCACGTCCGCTTGACACACTCTATGGGACCTCCCCCCCCCCCGGCATGGCGTTTCTCCCATGCATGTCAGGTCAGGTCTGCGGTTCTGTAAGATGTACACGGCTCTTGGAAGCGTGGTGATTACCTCCCTGTGTCGAGGATACCGCAGGTGACACCGGTGGTAACCATATCCTTGTTCCTACAATACACCCAATACGAACCAACTTCAATTTCTAAAACATTTCTGGTTATAGGTATGCTGTAGTTTTGACAGTATCTACTGCTCATCCGTCAAGCTATCACCGCTAACCATAGAGTACAATGCCCCTTTTGATGATTCGTCAAAAGTTTAGTGGCCAAGGCTAGCATGATTGTGTTTAGATTTGATTTAAAATATTGTATTGTACTTTTATCCTAATGGTAGTAATCTTAAGAAACTTTATTGACAAATAAAACTGCGAAAATAGAGTGAAAATGAGAGTTTTTCAAGTAAAAGGTACCATAATAGGCCAAATACAACACGTCTTCGAAGCAAAACTTTTTTTGAGTTTTCATTCTTTTTTCTACATATTTCGAAAGAACAAGTATTTCTAAGATAAATTGCCAAAGCATACCTCTGGGCGATCTGTGGTTCTCAAATAAGAGCATTTTTCTGAAAAATGATGATGTCCCAAATGTTCATAAATCGTGTATAAATGCAAGAAATCACCCAGTCCGGCACCATCTGGTCCGGCACCATCTGGGCTGACATCGATTTTGGCGAACTATAGTGTATGCATTATCAATTGTTTCGTGAATAATGTAATACGAACTAACTTAACATTTAATAAACATTTGATTATAATATTACATACAGACAAAGTCCGACACAAATTCACTATTCTCTAGTTTTCAGAAATGGTAGCTCTAGAAGAGCTGTTTGGGTTTAAAAGGGTCTGTTTGAGAGATATTTCATGTGATCTTTCAATTCATGTGGTGATACATGGAGGTGAACACCCGCTGTAATTCTTCAAACCGTGGCATGTGATTCTCCTCTTGTATTCTGTCGAAGATTCTAACACCAAGTGGTCGCCTAGTTCTGCGCACGTCCGCTTGACACACTCTATGGGACCTCCCCCCCCCCCGGCATGGCGTTTCTCCCATGCATGTCAGGTCAGGTCTGCGGTTCTGTAAGATGTACACGGCTCTTGGAAGCGTGGTGATTACCTCCCTGTGTCGAGGATACCGCAGGTGACACCGGTGGTAACCATATCCTTGTTCCTACAATACACCCAATACGAACCAACTTCAATTTCTAAAACATTTCTGGTTATAGGTATGCTGTAGTTTTGACAGTATCTACTGCTCATCCGTCAAGCTATCACCGCTAACCATAGAGTACAATGCCCCTTTTGATGATTCGTCAAAAGTTTAGTGGCCAAGGCTAGCATGATTGTGTTTAGATTTGATTTAAAATATTGTATTGTACTTTTATCCTAATGGTAGTAATCTTAAGAAACTTTATTGACAAATAAAACTGCGAAAATAGAGTGAAAATGAGAGTTTTTCAAGTAAAAGGTACCATAATAGGCCAAATACAACACGTCTTCGAAGCAAAACTTTTTTTGAGTTTTCATTCTTTTTTCTACATATTTCGAAAGAACAAGTATTTCTAAGATAAATTGCCAAAGCATACCTCTGGGCGATCTGTGGTTCTCAAATAAGAGCATTTTTCTGAAAAATGATGATGTCCCAAATGTTCATAAATCGTGTATAAATGCAAGAAATCACCCAGTCCGGCACCATCTGGTCCGGCACCATCTGGGCTGACATCGATTTTGGCGAACTATAGTGTATGCATTATCAATTGTTTCGTGAATAATGTAATACGAACTAACTTAACATTTAATAAACATTTGATTATAATATTACATACAGACAAAGTCCGACACAAATTCACTATTCTCTAGTTTTCAGAAATGGTAGCTCTAGAAGAGCTGTTTGGGTTTAAAAGGGTCTGTTTGAGAGATATTTCATGTGATCTTTCAATTCATGTGGTGATACATGGAGGTGAACACCCGCTGTAATTCTTCAAACCGTGGCATGTGATTCTCCTCTTGTATTCTGTCGAAGATTCTAACACCAAGTGGTCGCCTAGTTCTGCGCACGTCCGCTTGACACACTCTATGGGACCTCCCCCCCCCCCGGCATGGCGTTTCTCCCATGCATGTCAGGTCAGGTCTGCGGTTCTGTAAGATGTACACGGCTCTTGGAAGCGTGGTGATTACCTCCCTGTGTCGAGGATACCGCAGGTGACACCGGTGGTAACCATATCCTTGTTCCTACAATACACCCAATACGAACCAACTTCAATTTCTAAAACATTTCTGGTTATAGGTATGCTGTAGTTTTGACAGTATCTACTGCTCATCCGTCAAGCTATCACCGCTAACCATAGAGTACAATGCCCCTTTTGATGATTCGTCAAAAGTTTAGTGGCCAAGGCTAGCATGATTGTGTTTAGATTTGATTTAAAATATTGTATTGTACTTTTATCCTAATGGTAGTAATCTTAAGAAACTTTATTGACAAATAAAACTGCGAAAATAGAGTGAAAATGAGAGTTTTTCAAGTAAAAGGTACCATAATAGGCCAAATACAACACGTCTTCGAAGCAAAACTTTTTTTGAGTTTTCATTCTTTTTTCTACATATTTCGAAAGAACAAGTATTTCTAAGATAAATTGCCAAAGCATACCTCTGGGCGATCTGTGGTTCTCAAATAAGAGCATTTTTCTGAAAAATGATGATGTCCCAAATGTTCATAAATCGTGTATAAATGCAAGAAATCACCCAGTCCGGCACCATCTGGTCCGGCACCATCTGGGCTGACATCGATTTTGGCGAACTATAGTGTATGCATTATCAATTGTTTCGTGAATAATGTAATACGAACTAACTTAACATTTAATAAACATTTGATTATAATATTACATACAGACAAAGTCCGACACAAATTCACTATTCTCTAGTTTTCAGAAATGGTAGCTCTAGAAGAGCTGTTTGGGTTTAAAAGGGTCTGTTTGAGAGATATTTCATGTGATCTTTCAATTCATGTGGTGATACATGGAGGTGAACACCCGCTGTAATTCTTCAAACCGTGGCATGTGCTTCTCCTCTTGTATTCTGTCGAAGATTCTAACACCAAGTGGTCGCCTAGTTCTGCGCACGTCCGCTTGACACACTCTATGGGACCTCCCCCCCCCCCCCCCCCCCGGCATGGCGTTTCTCCCATGCATGTCAGGTCAGGTCTGCGGTTCTGTAAGATGTACACGGCTCTTGGAAGCGTGGTGATTACCTCCCTGTGTCGAGGATACCGCAGGTGACACCGGTGGTAACCATATCCTTGTTCCTACAATACACCCAATACGAACCAACTTCAATTTCTAAAACATTTCTGGTTATAGGTATGCTGTAGTTTTGACAGTATCTACTGCTCATCCGTCAAGCTATCACCGCTAACCATAGAGTACAATGCCCCTTTTGATGATTCGTCAAAAGTTTAGTGGCCAAGGCTAGCATGATTGTGTTTAGATTTGATTTAAAATATTGTATTGTACTTTTATCCTAATGGTAGTAATCTTAAGAAACTTTATTGACAAATAAAACTGCGAAAATAGAGTGAAAATGAGAGTTTTTCAAGTAAAAGGTACCATAATAGGCCAAATACAACACGTCT
Source organism: Ophiura sarsii (assembly GCA_035610835.1). Classification (NCBI taxonomy): domain Eukaryota; kingdom Metazoa; phylum Echinodermata; class Ophiuroidea; order Amphilepidida; family Ophiuridae; genus Ophiura; species Ophiura sarsii. The sequence goes on along the minus strand of CM069453.1, from coordinate 56,032,175 downwards.
TCGAAGCAAAACTTTTTTTGAGTTTTCATTCTTTTTTCTACATATTTCGAAAGAACAAGTATTTCTAAGATAAATTGCCAAAGCATACCTCTGGGCGATCTGTGGTTCTCAAATAAGAGCATTTTTCTGAAAAATGATGATGTCCCAAATGTTCATAAATCGTGTATAAATGCAAGAAATCACCCAGTCCGGCACCATCTGGTCCGGCACCATCTGGGCTGACATCGATTTTGGCGAACTATAGTGTATGCATTATCAATTGTTTCGTGAATAATGTAATACGAACTAACTTAACATTTAATAAACATTTGATTATAATATTACATACAGACAAAGTCCGACACAAATTCACTATTCTCTAGTTTTCAGAAATGGTAGCTCTAGAAGAGCTGTTTGGGTTTAAAAGGGTCTGTTTGAGAGATATTTCATGTGATCTTTCAATTCATGTGGTGATACATGGAGGTGAACACCCGCTGTAATTCTTCAAACCGTGGCATGTGATTCTCCTCTTGTATTCTGTCGAAGATTCTAACACCAAGTGGTCGCCTAGTTCTGCGCACGTCCGCTTGACACACTCTATGGGACCTCCCCCCCCCCCGGCATGGCGTTTCTCCCATGCATGTCAGGTCAGGTCTGCGGTTCTGTAAGATGTACACGGCTCTTGGAAGCGTGGTGATTACCTCCCTGTGTCGAGGATACCGCAGGTGACACCGGTGGTAACCATATCCTTGTTCCTACAATACACCCAATACGAACCAACTTCAATTTCTAAAACATTTCTGGTTATAGGTATGCTGTAGTTTTGACAGTATCTACTGCTCATCCGTCAAGCTATCACCGCTAACCATAGAGTACAATGCCCCTTTTGATGATTCGTCAAAAGTTTAGTGGCCAAGGCTAGCATGATTGTGTTTAGATTTGATTTAAAATATTGTATTGTACTTTTATCCTAATGGTAGTAATCTTAAGAAACTTTATTGACAAATAAAACTGCGAAAATAGAGTGAAAATGAGAGTTTTTCAAGTAAAAGGTACCATAATAGGCCAAATACAACACGTCTTCGAAGCAAAACTTTTTTTGAGTTTTCATTCTTTTTTCTACATATTTCGAAAGAACAAGTATTTCTAAGATAAATTGCCAAAGCATACCTCTGGGCGATCTGTGGTTCTCAAATAAGAGCATTTTTCTGAAAAATGATGATGTCCCAAATGTTCATAAATCGTGTATAAATGCAAGAAATCACCCAGTCCGGCACCATCTGGTCCGGCACCATCTGGGCTGACATCGATTTTGGCGAACTATAGTGTATGCATTATCAATTGTTTCGTGAATAATGTAATACGAACTAACTTAACATTTAATAAACATTTGATTATAATATTACATACAGACAAAGTCCGACACAAATTCACTATTCTCTAGTTTTCAGAAATGGTAGCTCTAGAAGAGCTGTTTGGGTTTAAAAGGGTCTGTTTGAGAGATATTTCATGTGATCTTTCAATTCATGTGGTGATACATGGAGGTGAACACCCGCTGTAATTCTTCAAACCGTGGCATGTGATTCTCCTCTTGTATTCTGTCGAAGATTCTAACACCAAGTGGTCGCCTAGTTCTGCGCACGTCCGCTTGACACACTCTATGGGACCTCCCCCCCCCCCGGCATGGCGTTTCTCCCATGCATGTCAGGTCAGGTCTGCGGTTCTGTAAGATGTACACGGCTCTTGGAAGCGTGGTGATTACCTCCCTGTGTCGAGGATACCGCAGGTGACACCGGTGGTAACCATATCCTTGTTCCTACAATACACCCAATACGAACCAACTTCAATTTCTAAAACATTTCTGGTTATAGGTATGCTGTAGTTTTGACAGTATCTACTGCTCATCCGTCAAGCTATCACCGCTAACCATAGAGTACAATGCCCCTTTTGATGATTCGTCAAAAGTTTAGTGGCCAAGGCTAGCATGATTGTGTTTAGATTTGATTTAAAATATTGTATTGTACTTTTATCCTAATGGTAGTAATCTTAAGAAACTTTATTGACAAATAAAACTGCGAAAATAGAGTGAAAATGAGAGTTTTTCAAGTAAAAGGTACCATAATAGGCCAAATACAACACGTCTTCGAAGCAAAACTTTTTTTGAGTTTTCATTCTTTTTTCTACATATTTCGAAAGAACAAGTATTTCTAAGATAAATTGCCAAAGCATACCTCTGGGCGATCTGTGGTTCTCAAATAAGAGCATTTTTCTGAAAAATGATGATGTCCCAAATGTTCATAAATCGTGTATAAATGCAAGAAATCACCCAGTCCGGCACCATCTGGTCCGGCACCATCTGGGCTGACATCGATTTTGGCGAACTATAGTGTATGCATTATCAATTGTTTCGTGAATAATGTAATACGAACTAACTTAACATTTAATAAACATTTGATTATAATATTACATACAGACAAAGTCCGACACAAATTCACTATTCTCTAGTTTTCAGAAATGGTAGCTCTAGAAGAGCTGTTTGGGTTTAAAAGGGTCTGTTTGAGAGATATTTCATGTGATCTTTCAATTCATGTGGTGATACATGGAGGTGAACACCCGCTGTAATTCTTCAAACCGTGGCATGTGATTCTCCTCTTGTATTCTGTCGAAGATTCTAACACCAAGTGGTCGCCTAGTTCTGCGCACGTCCGCTTGACACACTCTATGGGACCTCCCCCCCCCCGGCATGGCGTTTCTCCCATGCATGTCAGGTCAGGTCTGCGGTTCTGTAAGATGTACACGGCTCTTGGAAGCGTGGTGATTACCTCCCTGTGTCGAGGATACCGCAGGTGACACCGGTGGTAACCATATCCTTGTTCCTACAATACACCCAATACGAACCAACTTCAATTTCTAAAACATTTCTGGTTATAGGTATGCTGTAGTTTTGACAGTATCTACTGCTCATCCGTCAAGCTATCACCGCTAACCATAGAGTACAATGCCCCTTTTGATGATTCGTCAAAAGTTTAGTGGCCAAGGCTAGCATGATTGTGTTTAGATTTGATTTAAAATATTGTATTGTACTTTTATCCTAATGGTAGTAATCTTAAGAAACTTTATTGACAAATAAAACTGCGAAAATAGAGTGAAAATGAGAGTTTTTCAAGTAAAAGGTACCATAATAGGCCAAATACAACACGTCTTCGAAGCAAAACTTTTTTTGAGTTTTCATTCTTTTTTCTACATATTTCGAAAGAACAAGTATTTCTAAGATAAATTGCCAAAGCATACCTCTGGGCGATCTGTGGTTCTCAAATAAGAGCATTTTTCTGAAAAATGATGATGTCCCAAATGTTCATAAATCGTGTATAAATGCAAGAAATCACCCAGTCCGGCACCATCTGGTCCGGCACCATCTGGGCTGACATCGATTTTGGCGAACTATAGTGTATGCATTATCAATTGTTTCGTGAATAATGTAATACGAACTAACTTAACATTTAATAAACATTTGATTATAATATTACATACAGACAAAGTCCGACACAAATTCACTATTCTCTAGTTTTCAGAAATGGTAGCTCTAGAAGAGCTGTTTGGGTTTAAAAGGGTCTGTTTGAGAGATATTTCATGTGATCTTTCAATTCATGTGGTGATACATGGAGGTGAACACCCGCTGTAATTCTTCAAACCGTGGCATGTGATTCTCCTCTTGTATTCTGTCGAAGATTCTAACACCAAGTGGTCGCCTAGTTCTGCGCACGTCCGCTTGACACACTCTATGGGACCTCCCCCCCCCCCCCCGGCATGGCGTTTCTCCCATGCATGTCAGGTCAGGTCTGCGGTTCTGTAAGATGTACACGGCTCTTGGAAGCGTGGTGATTACCTCCCTGTGTCGAGGATACCGCAGGTGACACCGGTGGTAACCATATCCTTGTTCCTACAATACACCCAATACGAACCAACTTCAATTTCTAAAACATTTCTGGTTATAGGTATGCTGTAGTTTTGACAGTATCTACTGCTCATCCGTCAAGCTATCACCGCTAACCATAGAGTACAATGCCCCTTTTGATGATTCGTCAAAAGTTTAGTGGCCAAGGCTAGCATGATTGTGTTTAGATTTGATTTAAAATATTGTATTGTACTTTTATCCTAATGGTAGTAATCTTAAGAAACTTTATTGACAAATAAAACTGCGAAAATAGAGTGAAAATGAGAGTTTTTCAAGTAAAAGGTACCATAATAGGCCAAATACAACACGTCTTCGAAGCAAAACTTTTTTTGAGTTTTCATTCTTTTTTCTACATATTTCGAAAGAACAAGTATTTCTAAGATAAATTGCCAAAGCATACCTCTGGGCGATCTGTGGTTCTCAAATAAGAGCATTTTTCTGAAAAATGATGATGTCCCAAATGTTCATAAATCGTGTATAAATGCAAGAAATCACCCAGTCCGGCACCATCTGGTCCGGCACCATCTGGGCTGACATCGATTTTGGCGAACTATAGTGTATGCATTATCAATTGTTTCGTGAATAATGTAATACGAACTAACTTAACATTTAATAAACATTTGATTATAATATTACATACAGACAAAGTCCGACACAAATTCACTATTCTCTAGTTTTCAGAAATGGTAGCTCTAGAAGAGCTGTTTGGGTTTAAAAGGGTCTGTTTGAGAGATATTTCATGTGATCTTTCAATTCATGTGGTGATACATGGAGGTGAACACCCGCTGTAATTCTTCAAACCGTGGCATGTGATTCTCCTCTTGTATTCTGTCGAAGATTCTAACACCAAGTGGTCGCCTAGTTCTGCGCACGTCCGCTTGACACACTCTATGGGACCTCCCCCCCCCCCCCCGGCATGGCGTTTCTCCCATGCATGTCAGGTCAGGTCTGCGGTTCTGTAAGATGTACACGGCTCTTGGAAGCGTGGTGATTACCTCCCTGTGTCGAGGATACCGCAGGTGACACCGGTGGTAACCATATCCTTGTTCCTACAATACACCCAATACGAACCAACTTCAATTTCTAAAACATTTCTGGTTATAGGTATGCTGTAGTTTTGACAGTATCTACTGCTCATCCGTCAAGCTATCACCGCTAACCATAGAGTACAATGCCCCTTTTGATGATTCGTCAAAAGTTTAGTGGCCAAGGCTAGCATGATTGTGTTTAGATTTGATTTAAAATATTGTATTGTACTTTTATCCTAATGGTAGTAATCTTAAGAAACTTTATTGACAAATAAAACTGCGAAAATAGAGTGAAAATGAGAGTTTTTCAAGTAAAAGGTACCATAATAGGCCAAATACAACACGTCTTCGAAGCAAAACTTTTTTTGAGTTTTCATTCTTTTTTCTACATATTTCGAAAGAACAAGTATTTCTAAGATAAATTGCCAAAGCATACCTCTGGGCGATCTGTGGTTCTCAAATAAGAGCATTTTTCTGAAAAATGATGATGTCCCAAATGTTCATAAATCGTGTATAAATGCAAGAAATCACCCAGTCCGGCACCATCTGGTCCGGCACCATCTGGGCTGACATCGATTTTGGCGAACTATAGTGTATGCATTATCAATTGTTTCGTGAATAATGTAATACGAACTAACTTAACATTTAATAAACATTTGATTATAATATTACATACAGACAAAGTCCGACACAAATTCACTATTCTCTAGTTTTCAGAAATGGTAGCTCTAGAAGAGCTGTTTGGGTTTAAAAGGGTCTGTTTGAGAGATATTTCATGTGATCTTTCAATTCATGTGGTGATACATGGAGGTGAACACCCGCTGTAATTCTTCAAACCGTGGCATGTGATTCTCCTCTTGTATTCTGTCGAAGATTCTAACACCAAGTGGTCGCCTAGTTCTGCGCACGTCCGCTTGACACACTCTATGGGACCTCCCCCCCCCCGGCATGGCGTTTCTCCCATGCATGTCAGGTCAGGTCTGCGGTTCTGTAAGATGTACACGGCTCTTGGAAGCGTGGTGATTACCTCCCTGTGTCGAGGATACCGCAGGTGACACCGGTGGTAACCATATCCTTGTTCCTACAATACACCCAATACGAACCAACTTCAATTTCTAAAACATTTCTGGTTATAGGTATGCTGTAGTTTTGACAGTATCTACTGCTCATCCGTCAAGCTATCACCGCTAACCATAGAGTACAATGCCCCTTTTGATGATTCGTCAAAAGTTTAGTGGCCAAGGCTAGCATGATTGTGTTTAGATTTGATTTAAAATATTGTATTGTACTTTTATCCTAATGGTAGTAATCTTAAGAAACTTTATTGACAAATAAAACTGCGAAAATAGAGTGAAAATGAGAGTTTTTCAAGTAAAAGGTACCATAATAGGCCAAATACAACACGTCTTCGAAGCAAAACTTTTTTTGAGTTTTCATTCTTTTTTCTACATATTTCGAAAGAACAAGTATTTCTAAGATAAATTGCCAAAGCATACCTCTGGGCGATCTGTGGTTCTCAAATAAGAGCATTTTTCTGAAAAATGATGATGTCCCAAATGTTCATAAATCGTGTATAAATGCAAGAAATCACCCAGTCCGGCACCATCTGGTCCGGCACCATCTGGGCTGACATCGATTTTGGCGAACTATAGTGTATGCATTATCAATTGTTTCGTGAATAATGTAATACGAACTAACTTAACATTTAATAAACATTTGATTATAATATTACATACAGACAAAGTCCGACACAAATTCACTATTCTCTAGTTTTCAGAAATGGTAGCTCTAGAAGAGCTGTTTGGGTTTAAAAGGGTCTGTTTGAGAGATATTTCATGTGATCTTTCAATTCATGTGGTGATACATGGAGGTGAACACCCGCTGTAATTCTTCAAACCGTGGCATGTGATTCTCCTCTTGTATTCTGTCGAAGATTCTAACACCAAGTGGTCGCCTAGTTCTGCGCACGTCCGCTTGACACACTCTATGGGACCTCCCCCCCCCCCCGGCATGGCGTTTCTCCCATGCATGTCAGGTCAGGTCTGCGGTTCTGTAAGATGTACACGGCTCTTGGAAGCGTGGTGATTACCTCCCTGTGTCGAGGATACCGCAGGTGACACCGGTGGTAACCATATCCTTGTTCCTACAATACACCCAATACGAACCAACTTCAATTTCTAAAACATTTCTGGTTATAGGTATGCTGTAGTTTTGACAGTATCTACTGCTCATCCGTCAAGCTATCACCGCTAACCATAGAGTACAATGCCCCTTTTGATGATTCGTCAAAAGTTTAGTGGCCAAGGCTAGCATGATTGTGTTTAGATTTGATTTAAAATATTGTATTGTACTTTTATCCTAATGGTAGTAATCTTAAGAAACTTTATTGACAAATAAAACTGCGAAAATAGAGTGAAAATGAGAGTTTTTCAAGTAAAAGGTACCATAATAGGCCAAATACAACACGTCTTCGAAGCAAAACTTTTTTTGAGTTTTCATTCTTTTTTCTACATATTTCGAAAGAACAAGTATTTCTAAGATAAATTGCCAAAGCATACCTCTGGGCGATCTGTGGTTCTCAAATAAGAGCATTTTTCTGAAAAATGATGATGTCCCAAATGTTCATAAATCGTGTATAAATGCAAGAAATCACCCAGTCCGGCACCATCTGGTCCGGCACCATCTGGGCTGACATCGATTTTGGCGAACTATAGTGTATGCATTATCAATTGTTTCGTGAATAATGTAATACGAACTAACTTAACATTTAATAAACATTTGATTATAATATTACATACAGACAAAGTCCGACACAAATTCACTATTCTCTAGTTTTCAGAAATGGTAGCTCTAGAAGAGCTGTTTGGGTTTAAAAGGGTCTGTTTGAGAGATATTTCATGTGATCTTTCAATTCATGTGGTGATACATGGAGGTGAACACCCGCTGTAATTCTTCAAACCGTGGCATGTGATTCTCCTCTTGTATTCTGTCGAATATTCTAACACCAAGTGGTCGCCTAGTTCTGCGCACGTCCGCTTGACACACTCTATGGGACCTCCCCCCCCCCCGGCATGGCGTTTCTCCCATGCATGTCAGGTCAGGTCTGCGGTTCTGTAAGATGTACACGGCTCTTGGAAGCGTGGTGATTACCTCCCTGTGTCGAGGATACCGCAGGTGACACCGGTGGTAACCATATCCTTGTTCCTACAATACACCCAATACGAACCAACTTCAATTTCTAAAACATTTCTGGTTATAGGTATGCTGTAGTTTTGACAGTATCTACTGCTCATCCGTCAAGCTATCACCGCTAACCATAGAGTACAATGCCCCTTTTGATGATTCGTCAAAAGTTTAGTGGCCAAGGCTAGCATGATTGTGTTTAGATTTGATTTAAAATATTGTATTGTACTTTTATCCTAATGGTAGTAATCTTAAGAAACTTTATTGACAAATAAAACTGCGAAAATAGAGTGAAAATGAGAGTTTTTCAAGTAAAAGGTACCATAATAGGCCAAATACAACACGTCTTCGAAGCAAAACTTTTTTTGAGTTTTCATTCTTTTTTCTACATATTTCGAAAGAACAAGTATTTCTAAGATAAATTGCCAAAGCATACCTCTGGGCGATCTGTGGTTCTCAAATAAGAGCATTTTTCTGAAAAATGATGATGTCCCAAATGTTCATAAATCGTGTATAAATGCAAGAAATCACCCAGTCCGGCACCATCTGGTCCGGCACCATCTGGGCTGACATCGATTTTGGCGAACTATAGTGTATGCATTATCAATTGTTTCGTGAATAATGTAATACGAACTAACTTAACATTTAATAAACATTTGATTATAATATTACATACAGACAAAGTCCGACACAAATTCACTATTCTCTAGTTTTCAGAAATGGTAGCTCTAGAAGAGCTGTTTGGGTTTAAAAGGGTCTGTTTGAGAGATATTTCATGTGATCTTTCAATTCATGTGGTGATACATGGAGGTGAACACCCGCTGTAATTCTTCAAACCGTGGCATGTGATTCTCCTCTTGTATTCTGTCGAAGATTCTAACACCAAGTGGTCGCCTAGTTCTGCGCACGTCCGCTTGACACACTCTATGGGACCTCCCCCCCCCCGGCATGGCGTTTCTCCCATGCATGTCAGGTCAGGTCTGCGGTTCTGTAAGATGTACACGGCTCTTGGAAGCGTGGTGATTACCTCCCTGTGTCGAGGATACCGCAGGTGACACCGGTGGTAACCATATCCTTGTTCCTACAATACACCCAATACGAACCAACTTCAATTTCTAAAACATTTCTGGTTATAGGTATGCTGTAGTTTTGACAGTATCTACTGCTCATCCGTCAAGCTATCACCGCTAACCATAGAGTACAATGCCCCTTTTGATGATTCGTCAAAAGTTTAGTGGCCAAGGCTAGCATGATTGTGTTTAGATTTGATTTAAAATATTGTATTGTACTTTTATCCTAATGGTAGTAATCTTAAGAAACTTTATTGACAAATAAAACTGCGAAAATAGAGTGAAAATGAGAGTTTTTCAAGTAAAAGGTACCATAATAGGCCAAATACAACACGTCTTCGAAGCAAAACTTTTTTTGAGTTTTCATTCTTTTTTCTACATATTTCGAAAGAACAAGTATTTCTAAGATAAATTGCCAAAGCATACCTCTGGGCGATCTGTGGTTCTCAAATAAGAGCATTTTTCTGAAAAATGATGATGTCCCAAATGTTCATAAATCGTGTATAAATGCAAGAAATCACCCAGTCCGGCACCATCTGGTCCGGCACCATCTGGGCTGACATCGATTTTGGCGAACTATAGTGTATGCATTATCAATTGTTTCGTGAATAATGTAATACGAACTAACTTAACATTTAATAAACATTTGATTATAATATTACATACAGACAAAGTCCGACACAAATTCACTATTCTCTAGTTTTCAGAAATGGTAGCTCTAGAAGAGCTGTTTTGGTTTAAAAGGGTCTGTTTGAGAGATATTTCATGTGATCTTTCAATTCATGTGGTGATACATGGAGGTGAACACCCGCTGTAATTCTTCAAACCGTGGCATGTGATTCTCCTCTTGTATTCTGTCGAAGATTCTAACACCAAGTGGTCGCCTAGTTCTGCGCACGTCCGCTTGACACACTCTATGGGACCTCCCCCCCCCCGGCATGGCGTTTCTCCCATGCATGTCAGGTCAGGTCTGCGGTTCTGTAAGATGTACACGGCTCTTGGAAGCGTGGTGATTACCTCCCTGTGTCGAGGATACCGCAGGTGACACCGGTGGTAACCATATCCTTGTTCCTACAATACACCCAATACGAACCAACTTCAATTTCTAAAACATTTCTGGTTATAGGTATGCTGTAGTTTTGACAGTATCTACTGCTCATCCGTCAAGCTATCACCGCTAACCATAGAGTACAATGCCCCTTTTGATGATTCGTCAAAAGTTTAGTGGCCAAGGCTAGCATGATTGTGTTTAGATTTGATTTAAAATATTGTATTTTACTTTTATCCTAATGGTAGTAATCTTAAGAAACTTTATTGACAAATAAAACTGCGAAAATAGAGTGAAAATGAGAGTTTTTCAAGTAAAAGGTACCATAATAGGCCAAATACAACACGTCTTCGAAGCAAAACTTTTTTTGAGTTTTCATTCTTTTTTCTACATATTTCGAAAGAACAAGTATTTCTAAGATAAATTGCCAAAGCATACCTCTGGGCGATCTGTGGTTCTCAAATAAGAGCATTTTTCTGAAAAATGATGATGTCCCAAATGTTCATAAATCGTGTATAAATGCAAGAAATCACCCAGTCCGGCACCATCTGGTCCGGCACCATCTGGGCTGACATCGATTTTGGCGAACTATAGTGTATGCATTATCAATTGTTTCGTGAATAATGTAATACGAACTAACTTAACATTTAATAAACATTTGATTATAATATTACATACAGACAAAGTCCGACACAAATTCACTATTCTCTAGTTTTCAGAAATGGTAGCTCTAGAAGAGCTGTTTGGGTTTAAAAGGGTCTGTTTGAGAGATATTTCATGTGATCTTTCAATTCATGTGGTGATACATGGAGGTGAACACCCGCTGTAATTCTTCAAACCGTGGCATGTGATTCTCCTCTTGTATTCTGTCGAAGATTCTAACACCAAGTGGTCGCCTAGTTCTGCGCACGTCCGCTTGACACACTCTATGGGACCTCCCCCCCCGGCATGGCGTTTCTCCCATGCATGTCAGGTCAGGTCTGCGGTTCTGTAAGATGTACACGGCTCTTGGAAGCGTGGTGATTACCTCCCTGTGTCGAGGATACCGCAGGTGACACCGGTGGTAACCATATCCTTGTTCCTACAATACACCCAATACGAACCAACTTCAATTTCTAAAACATTTCTGGTTATAGGTATGCTGTAGTTTTGACAGTATCTACTGCTCATCCGTCAAGCTATCACCGCTAACCATAGAGTACAATGCCCCTTTTGATGATTCGTCAAAAGTTTAGTGGCCAAGGCTAGCATGATTGTGTTTAGATTTGATTTAAAATATTGTATTGTACTTTTATCCTAATGGTAGTAATCTTAAGAAACTTTATTGACAAATAAAACTGCGAAAATAGAGTGAAAATGAGAGTTTTTCAAGTAAAAGGTACCATAATAGGCCAAATACAACACGTCTTCGAAGCAAAACTTTTTTTGAGTTTTCATTCTTTTTTCTACATATTTCGAAAGAACAAGTATTTCTAAGATAAATTGCCAAAGCATACCTCTGGGCGATCTGTGGTTCTCAAATAAGAGCATTTTTCTGAAAAATGATGATGTCCCAAATGTTCATAAATCGTGTATAAATGCAAGAAATCACCCAGTCCGGCACCATCTGGTCCGGCACCATCTGGGCTGACATCGATTTTGGCGAACTATAGTGTATGCATTATCAATTGTTTCGTGAATAATGTAATACGAACTAACTTAACATTTAATAAACATTTGATTATAATATTACATACAGACAAAGTCCGACACAAATTCACTATTCTCTAGTTTTCAGAAATGGTAGCTCTAGAAGAGCTGTTTGGGTTTAAAAGGGTCTGTTTGAGAGATATTTCATGTGATCTTTCAATTCATGTGGTGATACATGGAGGTGAACACCCGCTGTAATTCTTCAAACCGTGGCATGTGATTCTCCTCTTGTATTCTGTCGAAGATTCTAACACCAAGTGGTCGCCTAGTTCTGCGCACGTCCGCTTGACACACTCTATGGGACCTCCCCCCCCCCCGGCATGGCGTTTCTCCCATGCATGTCAGGTCAGGTCTGCGGTTCTGTAAGATGTACACGGCTCTTGGAAGCGTGGTGATTACCTCCCTGTGTCGAGGATACCGCAGGTGACACCGGTGGTAACCATATCCTTGTTCCTACAATACACCCAATACGAACCAACTTCAATTTCTAAAACATTTCTGGTTATAGGTATGCTGTAGTTTTGACAGTATCTACTGCTCATCCGTCAAGCTATCACCGCTAACCATAGAGTACAATGCCCCTTTTGATGATTCGTCAAAAGTTTAGTGGCCAAGGCTAGCATGATTGTGTTTAGATTTGATTTAAAATATTGTATTTTACTTTTATCCTAATGGTAGTAATCTTAAGAAACTTTATTGACAAATAAAACTGCGAAAATAGAGTGAAAATTAGAGTTTTTCAAGTAAAAGGTACCATAATAGGCCAAATACAACACGTCTTCGAAGCAAAACTTTTTTTGAGTTTTCATTCTTTTTTCTACATATTTCGAAAGAACAAGTATTTCTAAGATAAATTGCCAAAGCATACCTCTGGGCGATCTGTGGTTCTCAAATAAGAGCATTTTTCTGAAAAATGATGATGTCCCAAATGTTCATAAATCGTGTATAAATGCAAGAAATCACCCAGTCCGGCACCATCTGGTCCGGCACCATCTGGGCTGACATCGATTTTGGCGAACTATAGTGTATGCATTATCAATTGTTTCGTGAATAATGTAATACGAACTAACTTAACATTTAATAAACATTTGATTATAATATTACATACAGACAAAGTCCGACACAAATTCACTATTCTCTAGTTTTCAGAAATGGTAGCTCTAGAAGAGCTGTTTGGGTTTAAAAGGGTCTGTTTGAGAGATATTTCATGTGATCTTTCAATTCATGTGGTGATACATGGAGGTGAACACCCGCTGTAATTCTTCAAACCGTGGCATGTGATTCTCCTCTTGTATTCTGTCGAAGATTCTAACACCAAGTGGTCGCCTAGTTCTGCGCACGTCCGCTTGACACACTCTATGGGACCTCCCCCCCCCCCCGGCATGGCGTTTCTCCCATGCATGTCAGGTCAGGTCTGCGGTTCTGTAAGATGTACACGGCTCTTGGAAGCGTGGTGATTACCTCCCTGTGTCGAGGATACCGCAGGTGACACCGGTGGTAACCATATCCTTGTTCCTACAATACACCCAATACGAACCAACTTCAATTTCTAAAACATTTCTGGTTATAGGTATGCTGTAGTTTTGACAGTATCTACTGCTCATCCGTCAAGCTATCACCGCTAACCATAGAGTACAATGCCCCTTTTGATGATTCGTCAAAAGTTTAGTGGCCAAGGCTAGCATGATTGTGTTTAGATTTGATTTAAAATATTGTATTGTACTTTTATCCTAATGGTAGTAATCTTAAGAAACTTTATTGACAAATAAAACTGCGAAAATAGAGTGAAAATGAGAGTTTTTCAAGTAAAAGGTACCATAATAGGCCAAATACAACACGTCTTCGAAGCAAAACTTTTTTTGAGTTTTCATTCTTTTTTCTACATATTTCGAAAGAACAAGTATTTCTAAGATAAATTGCCAAAGCATACCTCTGGGCGATCTGTGGTTCTCAAATAAGAGCATTTTTCTGAAAAATGATGATGTCCCAAATGTTCATAAATCGTGTATAAATGCAAGAAATCACCCAGTCCGGCACCATCTGGTCCGGCACCATCTGGGCTGACATCGATTTTGGCGAACTATAGTGTATGCATTATCAATTGTTTCGTGAATAATGTAATACGAACTAACTTAACATTTAATAAACATTTGATTATAATATTACATACAGACAAAGTCCGACACAAATTCACTATTCTCTAGTTTTCAGAAATGGTAGCTCTAGAAGAGCTGTTTGGGTTTAAAAGGGTCTGTTTGAGAGATATTTCATGTGATCTTTCAATTCATGTGGTGATACATGGAGGTGAACACCCGATGTAATTCTTCAAACCGTGGCATGTGATTCTCCTCTTGTATTCTGTCGAAGATTCTAACACCAAGTGGTCGCCTAGTTCTGCGCACGTCCGCTTGACACACTCTATGGGACCTCCCCCCCCCCCCCCCGGCATGGCGTTTCTCCCATGCATGTCAGGTCAGGTCTGCGGTTCTGTAAGATGTACACGGCTCTTGGAAGCGTGGTGATTACCTCCCTGTGTCGAGGATACCGCAGGTGACACCGGTGGTAACCATATCCTTGTTCCTACAATACACCCAATACGAACCAACTTCAATTTCTAAAACATTTCTGGTTATAGGTATGCTGTAGTTTTGACAGTATCTACTGCTCATCCGTCAAGCTATCACCGCTAACCATAGAGTACAATGCCCCTTTTGATGATTCGTCAAAAGTTTAGTGGCCAAGGCTAGCATGATTGTGTTTAGATTTGATTTAAAATATTGTATTGTACTTTTATCCTAATGGTAGTAATCTTAAGAAACTTTATTGACAAATAAAACTGCGAAAATAGAGTGAAAATGAGAGTTTTTCAAGTAAAAGGTACCATAATAGGCCAAATACAACACGTCTTCGAAGCAAAACTTTTTTTGAGTTTTCATTCTTTTTTCTACATATTTCGAAAGAACAAGTATTTCTAAGATAAATTGCCAAAGCATACCTCTGGGCGATCTGTGGTTCTCAAATAAGAGCATTTTTCTGAAAAATGATGATGTCCCAAATGTTCATAAATCGTGTATAAATGCAAGAAATCACCCAGTCCGGCACCATCTGGTCCGGCACCATCTGGGCTGACATCGATTTTGGCGAACTATAGTGTATGCATTATCAATTGTTTCGTGAATAATGTAATACGAACTAACTTAACATTTAATAAACATTTGATTATAATATTACATACAGACAAAGTCCGACACAAATTCACTATTCTCTAGTTTTCAGAAATGGTAGCTCTAGAAGAGCTGTTTGGGTTTAAAAGGGTCTGTTTGAGAGATATTTCATGTGATCTTTCAATTCATGTGGTGATACATGGAGGTGAACACCCGCTGTAATTCTTCAAACCGTGGCATGTGATTCTCCTCTTGTATTCTGTCGAAGATTCTAACACCAAGTGGTCGCCTAGTTCTGCGCACGTCCGCTTGACACACTCTATGGGACCTCCCCCCCCCCCCGGCATGGCGTTTCTCCCATGCATGTCAGGTCAGGTCTGCGGTTCTGTAAGATGTACACGGCTCTTGGAAGCGTGGTGATTACCTCCCTGTGTCGAGGATACCGCAGGTGACACCGGTGGTAACCATATCCTTGTTCCTACAATACACCCAATACGAACCAACTTCAATTTCTAAAACATTTCTGGTTATAGGTATGCTGTAGTTTTGACAGTATCTACTGCTCATCCGTCAAGCTATCACCGCTAACCATAGAGTACAATGCCCCTTTTGATGATTCGTCAAAAGTTTAGTGGCCAAGGCTAGCATGATTGTGTTTAGATTTGATTTAAAATATTGTATTGTACTTTTATCCTAATGGTAGTAATCTTAAGAAACTTTATTGACAAATAAAACTGCGAAAATAGAGTGAAAATGAGAGTTTTTCAAGTAAAAGGTACCATAATAGGCCAAATACAACACGTCTTCGAAGCAAAACTTTTTTTGAGTTTTCATTCTTTTTTCTACATATTTCGAAAGAACAAGTATTTCTAAGATAAATTGCCAAAGCATACCTCTGGGCGATCTGTGGTTCTCAAATAAGAGCATTTTTCTGAAAAATGATGATGTCCCAAATGTTCATAAATCGTGTATAAATGCAAGAAATCACCCAGTCCGGCACCATCTGGTCCGGCACCATCTGGGCTGACATCGATTTTGGCGAACTATAGTGTATGCATTATCAATTGTTTCGTGAATAATGTAATACGAACTAACTTAACATTTAATAAACATTTGATTATAATATTACATACAGACAAAGTCCGACACAAATTCACTATTCTCTAGTTTTCAGAAATGGTAGCTCTAGAAGAGCTGTTTGGGTTTAAAAGGGTCTGTTTGAGAGATATTTCATGTGATCTTTCAATTCATGTGGTGATACATGGAGGTGAACACCCGCTGTAATTCTTCAAACCGTGGCATGTGATTCTCCTCTTGTATTCTGTCGAAGATTCTAACACCAAGTGGTCGCCTAGTTCTGCGCACGTCCGCTTGACACACTCTATGGGACCTCCCCCCCCCCCCGGCATGGCGTTTCTCCCATGCATGTCAGGTCAGGTCTGCGGTTCTGTAAGATGTACACGGCTCTTGGAAGCGTGGTGATTACCTCCCTGTGTCGAGGATACCGCAGGTGACACCGGTGGTAACCATATCCTTGTTCCTACAATACACCCAATACGAACCAACTTCAATTTCTAAAACATTTCTGGTTATAGGTATGCTGTAGTTTTGACAGTATCTACTGCTCATCCGTCAAGCTATCACCGCTAACCATAGAGTACAATGCCCCTTTTGATGATTCGTCAAAAGTTTAGTGGCCAAGGCTAGCATGATTGTGTTTAGATTTGATTTAAAATATTGTATTGTACTTTTATCCTAATGGTAGTAATCTTAAGAAACTTTATTGACAAATAAAACTGCGAAAATAGAGTGAAAATTAGAGTTTTTCAAGTAAAAGGTACCATAATAGGCCAAATACAACACGTCTTCGAAGCAAAACTTTTTTTGAGTTTTCATTCTTTTTTCTACATATTTCGAAAGAACAAGTATTTCTAAGATAAATTGCCAAAGCATACCTCTGGGCGATCTGTGGTTCTCAAATAAGAGCATTTTTCTGAAAAATGATGATGTCCCAAATGTTCATAAATCGTGTATAAATGCAAGAAATCACCCAGTCCGGCACCATCTGGTCCGGCACCATCTGGGCTGACATCGATTTTGGCGAACTATAGTGTATGCATTATCAATTGTTTCGTGAATAATGTAATACGAACTAACTTAACATTTAATAAACATTTGATTATAATATTACATACAGACAAAGTCCGACACAAATTCACTATTCTCTAGTTTTCAGAAATGGTAGCTCTAGAAGAGCTGTTTGGGTTTAAAAGGGTCTGTTTGAGAGATATTTCATGTGATCTTTCAATTCATGTGGTGATACATGGAGGTGAACACCCGCTGTAATTCTTCAAACCGTGGCATGTGATTCTCCTCTTGTATTCTGTCGAAGATTCTAACACCAAGTGGTCGCCTAGTTCTGCGCACGTCCGCTTGACACACTCTATGGGACCTCCCCCCCCCCCCGGCATGGCGTTTCTCCCATGCATGTCAGGTCAGGTCTGCGGTTCTGTAAGATGTACACGGCTCTTGGAAGCGTGGTGATTACCTCCCTGTGTCGAGGATACCGCAGGTGACACCGGTGGTAACCATATCCTTGTTCCTACAATACACCCAATACGAACCAACTTCAATTTCTAAAACATTTCTGGTTATAGGTATGCTGTAGTTTTGACAGTATCTACTGCTCATCCGTCAAGCTATCACCGCTAACCATAGAGTACAATGCCCCTTTTGATGATTCGTCAAAAGTTTAGTGGCCAAGGCTAGCATGATTGTGTTTAGATTTGATTTAAAATATTGTATTGTACTTTTATCCTAATGGTAGTAATCTTAAGAAACTTTATTGACAAATAAAACTGCGAAAATAGAGTGAAAATGAGAGTTTTTCAAGTAAAAGGTACCATAATAGGCCAAATACAACACGTCTTCGAAGCAAAACTTTTTTTGAGTTTTCATTCTTTTTTCTACATATTTCGAAAGAACAAGTATTTCTAAGATAAATTGCCAATGCATACCTCTGGGCGATCTGTGGTTCTCAAATAAGAGCATTTTTCTGAAAAATGATGATGTCCCAAATGTTCATAAATCGTGTATAAATGCAAGAAATCACCCAGTCCGGCACCATCTGGTCCGGCACCATCTGGGCTGACATCGATTTTGGCGAACTATAGTGTATGCATTATCAATTGTTTCGTGAATAATGTAATACGAACTAACTTAACATTTAATAAACATTTGATTATAATATTACATACAGACAAAGTCCGACACAAATTCACTATTCTCTAGTTTTCAGAAATGGTAGCTCTAGAAGAGCTGTTTGGGTTTAAAAGGGTCTGTTTGAGAGATATTTCATGTGATCTTTCAATTCATGTGGTGATACATGGAGGTGAACACCCGCTGTAATTCTTCAAACCGTGGCATGTGATTCTCCTCTTGTATTCTGTCGAAGATTCTAACACCAAGTGGTCGCCTAGTTCTGCGCACGTCCGCTTGACACACTCTATGGGACCTCCCCCCCCCCCCCCGGCATGGCGTTTCTCCCATGCATGTCAGGTCAGGTCTGCGGTTCTGTAAGATGTACACGGCTCTTGGAAGCGTGGTGATTACCTCCCTGTGTCGAGGATACCGCAGGTGACACCGGTGGTAACCATATCCTTGTTCCTACAATACACCCAATACGAACCAACTTCAATTTCTAAAACATTTCTGGTTATAGGTATGCTGTAGTTTTGACAGTATCTACTGCTCATCCGTCAAGCTATCACCGCTAACCATAGAGTACAATGCCCCTTTTGATGATTCGTCAAAAGTTTAGTGGCCAAGGCTAGCATGATTGTGTTTAGATTTGATTTAAAATATTGTATTGTACTTTTATCCTAATGGTAGTAATCTTAAGAAACTTTATTGACAAATAAAACTGCGAAAATAGAGTGAAAATGAGAGTTTTTCAAGTAAAAGGTACCATAATAGGCCAAATACAACACGTCTTCGAAGCAAAACTTTTTTTGAGTTTTCATTCTTTTTTCTACATATTTCGAAAGAACAAGTATTTCTAAGATAAATTGCCAAAGCATACCTCTGGGCGATCTGTGGTTCTCAAATAAGAGCATTTTTCTGAAAAATGATGATGTCCCAAATGTTCATAAATCGTGTATAAATGCAAGAAATCACCCAGTCCGGCACCATCTGGTCCGGCACCATCTGGGCTGACATCGATTTTGGCGAACTATAGTGTATGCATTATCAATTGTTTCGTGAATAATGTAATACGAACTAACTTAACATTTAATAAACATTTGATTATAATATTACATACAGACAAAGTCCGACACAAATTCACTATTCTCTAGTTTTCAGAAATGGTAGCTCTAGAAGAGCTGTTTGGGTTTAAAAGGGTCTGTTTGAGAGATATTTCATGTGATCTTTCAATTCATGTGGTGATACATGGAGGTGAACACCCGCTGTAATTCTTCAAACCGTGGCATGTGATTCTCCTCTTGTATTCTGTCGAAGATTCTAACACCAAGTGGTCGCCTAGTTCTGCGCACGTCCGCTTGACACACTCTATGGGACCTCCCCCCCCCCGGCATGGCGTTTCTCCCATGCATGTCAGGTCAGGTCTGCGGTTCTGTAAGATGTACACGGCTCTTGGAAGCGTGGTGATTACCTCCCTGTGTCGAGGATACCGCAGGTGACACCGGTGGTAACCATATCCTTGTTCCTACAATACACCCAATACGAACCAACTTCAATTTCTAAAACATTTCTGGTTATAGGTATGCTGTAGTTTTGACAGTATCTACTGCTCATCCGTCAAGCTATCACCGCTAACCATAGAGTACAATGCCCCTTTTGATGATTCGTCAAAAGTTTAGTGGCCAAGGCTAGCATGATTGTGTTTAGATTTGATTTAAAATATTGTATTGTACTTTTATCCTAATGGTAGTAATCTTAAGAAACTTTATTGACAAATAAAACTGCGAAAATAGAGTGAAAATGAGAGTTTTTCAAGTAAAAGGTACCATAATAGGCCAAATACAACACGTCTTCGAAGCAAAACTTTTTTTGAGTTTTCATTCTTTTTTCTACATATTTCGAAAGAACAAGTATTTCTAAGATAAATTGCCAAAGCATACCTCTGGGCGATCTGTGGTTCTCAAATAAGAGCATTTTTCTGAAAAATGATGATGTCCCAAATGTTCATAAATCGTGTATAAATGCAAGAAATCACCCAGTCCGGCACCATCTGGTCCGGCACCATCTGGGCTGACATCGATTTTGGCGAACTATAGTGTATGCATTATCAATTGTTTCGTGAATAATGTAATACGAACTAACTTAACATTTAATAAACATTTGATTATAATATTACATACAGACAAAGTCCGACACAAATTCACTATTCTCTAGTTTTCAGAAATGGTAGCTCTAGAAGAGCTGTTTGGGTTTAAAAGGGTCTGTTTGAGAGATATTTCATGTGATCTTTCAATTCATGTGGTGATACATGGAGGTGAACACCCGCTGTAATTCTTCAAACCGTGGCATGTGATTCTCCTCTTGTATTCTGTCGAAGATTCTAACACCAAGTGGTCGCCTAGTTCTGCGCACGTCCGCTTGACACACTCTATGGGACCTCCCCCCCCCCCCCCGGCATGGCGTTTCTCCCATGCATGTCAGGTCAGGTCTGCGGTTCTGTAAGATGTACACGGCTCTTGGAAGCGTGGTGATTACCTCCCTGTGTCGAGGATACCGCAGGTGACACCGGTGGTAACCATATCCTTGTTCCTACAATACACCCAATACGAACCAACTTCAATTTCTAAAACATTTCTGGTTATAGGTATGCTGTAGTTTTGACAGTATCTACTGCTCATCCGTCAAGCTATCACCGCTAACCATAGAGTACAATGCCCCTTTTGATGATTCGTCAAAAGTTTAGTGGCCAAGGCTAGCATGATTGTGTTTAGATTTGATTTAAAATATTGTATTGTACTTTTATCCTAATGGTAGTAATCTTAAGAAACTTTATTGACAAATAAAACTGCGAAAATAGAGTGAAAATGAGAGTTTTTCAAGTAAAAGGTACCATAATAGGCCAAATACAACACGTCTTCGAAGCAAAACTTTTTTTGAGTTTTCATTCTTTTTTCTACATATTTCGAAAGAACAAGTATTTCTAAGATAAATTGCCAAAGCATACCTCTGGGCGATCTGTGGTTCTCAAATAAGAGCATTTTTCTGAAAAATGATGATGTCCCAAATGTTCATAAATCGTGTATAAATGCAAGAAATCACCCAGTCCGGCACCATCTGGTCCGGCACCATCTGGGCTGACATCGATTTTGGCGAACTATAGTGTATGCATTATCAATTGTTTCGTGAATAATGTAATACGAACTAACTTAACATTTAATAAACATTTGATTATAATATTACATACAGACAAAGTCCGACACAAATTCACTATTCTCTAGTTTTCAGAAATGGTAGCTCTAGAAGAGCTGTTTGGGTTTAAAAGGGTCTGTTTGAGAGATATTTCATGTGATCTTTCAATTCATGTGGTGATACATGGAGGTGAACACCCGCTGTAATTCTTCAAACCGTGGCATGTGATTCTCCTCTTGTATTCTGTCGAAGATTCTAACACCAAGTGGTCGCCTAGTTCTGCGCACGTCCGCTTGACACACTCTATGGGACCTCCCCCCCCCCCGGCATGGCGTTTCTCCCATGCATGTCAGGTCAGGTCTGCGGTTCTGTAAGATGTACACGGCTCTTGGAAGCGTGGTGATTACCTCCCTGTGTCGAGGATACCGCAGGTGACACCGGTGGTAACCATATCCTTGTTCCTACAATACACCCAATACGAACCAACTTCAATTTCTAAAACATTTCTGGTTATAGGTATGCTGTAGTTTTGACAGTATCTACTGCTCATCCGTCAAGCTATCACCGCTAACCATAGAGTACAATGCCCCTTTTGATGATTCGTCAAAAGTTTAGTGGCCAAGGCTAGCATGATTGTGTTTAGATTTGATTTAAAATATTGTATTGTACTTTTATCCTAATGGTAGTAATCTTAAGAAACTTTATTGACAAATAAAACTGCGAAAATAGAGTGAAAATGAGAGTTTTTCAAGTAAAAGGTACCATAATAGGCCAAATACAACACGTCTTCGAAGCAAAACTTTTTTTGAGTTTTCATTCTTTTTTCTACATATTTCGAAAGAACAAGTATTTCTAAGATAAATTGCCAAAGCATACCTCTGGGCGATCTGTGGTTCTCAAATAAGAGCATTTTTCTGAAAAATGATGATGTCCCAAATGTTCATAAATCGTGTATAAATGCAAGAAATCACCCAGTCCGGCACCATCTGGTCCGGCACCATCTGGGCTGACATCGATTTTGGCGAACTATAGTGTATGCATTATCAATTGTTTCGTGAATAATGTAATACGAACTAACTTAACATTTAATAAACATTTGATTATAATATTACATACAGACAAAGTCCGACACAAATTCACTATTCTCTAGTTTTCAGAAATGGTAGCTCTAGAAGAGCTGTTTGGGTTTAAAAGGGTCTGTTTGAGAGATATTTCATGTGATCTTTCAATTCATGTGGTGATACATGGAGGTGAACACCCGCTGTAATTCTTCAAACCGTGGCATGTGATTCTCCTCTTGTATTCTGTCGAAGATTCTAACACCAAGTGGTCGCCTAGTTCTGCGCACGTCCGCTTGACACACTCTATGGGACCTCCCCCCCCCCCCCCGGCATGGCGTTTCTCCCATGCATGTCAGGTCAGGTCTGCGGTTCTGTAAGATGTACACGGCTCTTGGAAGCGTGGTGATTACCTCCCTGTGTCGAGGATACCGCAGGTGACACCGGTGGTAACCATATCCTTGTTCCTACAATACACCCAATACGAACCAACTTCAATTTCTAAAACATTTCTGGTTATAGGTATGCTGTAGTTTTGACAGTATCTACTGCTCATCCGTCAAGCTATCACCGCTAACCATAGAGTACAATGCCCCTTTTGATGATTCGTCAAAAGTTTAGTGGCCAAGGCTAGCATGATTGTGTTTAGATTTGATTTAAAATATTGTATTGTACTTTTATCCTAATGGTAGTAATCTTAAGAAACTTTATTGACAAATAAAACTGCGAAAATAGAGTGAAAATGAGAGTTTTTCAAGTAAAAGGTACCATAATAGGCCAAATACAACACGTCTTCGAAGCAAAACTTTTTTTGAGTTTTCATTCTTTTTTCTACATATTTCGAAAGAACAAGTATTTCTAAGATAAATTGCCAAAGCATACCTCTGGGCGATCTGTGGTTCTCAAATAAGAGCATTTTTCTGAAAAATGATGATGTCCCAAATGTTCATAAATCGTGTATAAATGCAAGAAATCACCCAGTCCGGCACCATCTGGTCCGGCACCATCTGGGCTGACATCGATTTTGGCGAACTATAGTGTATGCATTATCAATTGTTTCGTGAATAATGTAATACGAACTAACTTAACATTTAATAAACATTTGATTATAATATTACATACAGACAAAGTCCGACACAAATTCACTATTCTCTAGTTTTCAGAAATGGTAGCTCTAGAAGAGCTGTTTGGGTTTAAAAGGGTCTGTTTGAGAGATATTTCATGTGATCTTTCAATTCATGTGGTGATACATGGAGGTGAACACCCGCTGTAATTCTTCAAACCGTGGCATGTGATTCTCCTCTTGTATTCTGTCGAAGATTCTAACACCAAGTGGTCGCCTAGTTCTGCGCACGTCCGCTTGACACACTCTATGGGACCTCCCCCCCCCCCCCGGCATGGCGTTTCTCCCATGCATGTCAGGTCAGGTCTGCGGTTCTGTAAGATGTACACGGCTCTTGGAAGCGTGGTGATTACCTCCCTGTGTCGAGGATACCGCAGGTGACACCGGTGGTAACCATATCCTTGTTCCTACAATACACCCAATACGAACCAACTTCAATTTCTAAAACATTTCTGGTTATAGGTATGCTGTAGTTTTGACAGTATCTACTGCTCATCCGTCAAGCTATCACCGCTAACCATAGAGTACAATGCCCCTTTTGATGATTCGTCAAAAGTTTAGTGGCCAAGGCTAGCATGATTGTGTTTAGATTTGATTTAAAATATTGTATTGTACTTTTATCCTAATGGTAGTAATCTTAAGAAACTTTATTGACAAATAAAACTGCGAAAATAGAGTGAAAATGAGAGTTTTTCAAGTAAAAGGTACCATAATAGGCCAAATACAACACGTCTTCGAAGCAAAACTTTTTTTGAGTTTTCATTCTTTTTTCTACATATTTCGAAAGAACAAGTATTTCTAAGATAAATTGCCAAAGCATACCTCTGGGCGATCTGTGGTTCTCAAATAAGAGCATTTTTCTGAAAAATGATGATGTCCCAAATGTTCATAAATCGTGTATAAATGCAAGAAATCACCCAGTCCGGCACCATCTGGTCCGGCACCATCTGGGCTGACATCGATTTTGGCGAACTATAGTGTATGCATTATCAATTGTTTCGTGAATAATGTAATACGAACTAACTTAACATTTAATAAACATTTGATTATAATATTACATACAGACAAAGTCCGACACAAATTCACTATTCTCTAGTTTTCAGAAATGGTAGCTCTAGAAGAGCTGTTTGGGTTTAAAAGGGTCTGTTTGAGAGATATTTCATGTGATCTTTCAATTCATGTGGTGATACATGGAGGTGAACACCCGCTGTAATTCTTCAAACCGTGGCATGTGATTCTCCTCTTGTATTCTGTCGAAGATTCTAACACCAAGTGGTCGCCTAGTTCTGCGCACGTCCGCTTGACACACTCTATGGGACCTCCCCCCCCCCCCGGCATGGCGTTTCTCCCATGCATGTCAGGTCAGGTCTGCGGTTCTGTAAGATGTACACGGCTCTTGGAAGCGTGGTGATTACCTCCCTGTGTCGAGGATACCGCAGGTGACACCGGTGGTAACCATATCCTTGTTCCTACAATACACCCAATACGAACCAACTTCAATTTCTAAAACATTTCTGGTTATAGGTATGCTGTAGTTTTGACAGTATCTACTGCTCATCCGTCAAGCTATCACCGCTAACCATAGAGTACAATGCCCCTTTTGATGATTCGTCAAAAGTTTAGTGGCCAAGGCTAGCATGATTGTGTTTAGATTTGATTTAAAATATTGTATTGTACTTTTATCCTAATGGTAGTAATCTTAAGAAACTTTATTGACAAATAAAACTGCGAAAATAGAGTGAAAATGAGAGTTTTTCAAGTAAAAGGTACCATAATAGGCCAAATACAACACGTCTTCGAAGCAAAACTTTTTTTGAGTTTTCATTCTTTTTTCTACATATTTCGAAAGAACAAGTATTTCTAAGATAAATTGCCAAAGCATACCTCTGGGCGATCTGTGGTTCTCAAATAAGAGCATTTTTCTGAAAAATGATGATGTCCCAAATGTTCATAAATCGTGTATAAATGCAAGAAATCACCCAGTCCGGCACCATCTGGTCCGGCACCATCTGGGCTGACATCGATTTTGGCGAACTATAGTGTATGCATTATCAATTGTTTCGTGAATAATGTAATACGAACTAACTTAACATTTAATAAACATTTGATTATAATATTACATACAGACAAAGTCCGACACAAATTCACTATTCTCTAGTTTTCAGAAATGGTAGCTCTAGAAGAGCTGTTTGGGTTTAAAAGGGTCTGTTTGAGAGATATTTCATGTGATCTTTCAATTCATGTGGTGATACATGGAGGTGAACACCCGCTGTAATTCTTCAAACCGTGGCATGTGATTCTCCTCTTGTATTCTGTCGAAGATTCTAACACCAAGTGGTCGCCTAGTTCTGCGCACGTCCGCTTGACACACTCTATGGGACCTCCCCCCCCCCCCCGGCATGGCGTTTCTCCCATGCATGTCAGGTCAGGTCTGCGGTTCTGTAAGATGTACACGGCTCTTGGAAGCGTGGTGATTACCTCCCTGTGTCGAGGATACCGCAGGTGACACCGGTGGTAACCATATCCTTGTTCCTACAATACACCCAATACGAACCAACTTCAATTTCTAAAACATTTCTGGTTATAGGTATGCTGTAGTTTTGACAGTATCTACTGCTCATCCGTCAAGCTATCACCGCTAACCATAGAGTACAATGCCCCTTTTGATGATTCGTCAAAAGTTTAGTGGCCAAGGCTAGCATGATTGTGTTTAGATTTGATTTAAAATATTGTATTGTACTTTTATCCTAATGGTAGTAATCTTAAGAAACTTTATTGACAAATAAAACTGCGAAAATAGAGTGAAAATGAGAGTTTTTCAAGTAAAAGGTACCATAATAGGCCAAATACAACACGTCTTCGAAGCAAAACTTTTTTTGAGTTTTCATTCTTTTTTCTACATATTTCGAAAGAACAAGTATTTCTAAGATAAATTGCCAAAGCATACCTCTGGGCGATCTGTGGTTCTCAAATAAGAGCATTTTTCTGAAAAATGATGATGTCCCAAATGTTCATAAATCGTGTATAAATGCAAGAAATCACCCAGTCCGGCACCATCTGGTCCGGCACCATCTGGGCTGACATCGATTTTGGCGAACTATAGTGTATGCATTATCAATTGTTTCGTGAATAATGTAATACGAACTAACTTAACATTTAATAAACATTTGATTATAATATTACATACAGACAAAGTCCGACACAAATTCACTATTCTCTAGTTTTCAGAAATGGTAGCTCTAGAAGAGCTGTTTGGGTTTAAAAGGGTCTGTTTGAGAGATATTTCATGTGATCTTTCAATTCATGTGGTGATACATGGAGGTGAACACCCGCTGTAATTCTTCAAACCGTGGCATGTGATTCTCCTCTTGTATTCTGTCGAAGATTCTAACACCAAGTGGTCGCCTAGTTCTGCGCACGTCCGCTTGACACACTCTATGGGACCTCCCCCCCCCCCGGCATGGCGTTTCTCCCATGCATGTCAGGTCAGGTCTGCGGTTCTGTAAGATGTACACGGCTCTTGGAAGCGTGGTGATTACCTCCCTGTGTCGAGGATACCGCAGGTGACACCGGTGGTAACCATATCCTTGTTCCTACAATACACCCAATACGAACCAACTTCAATTTCTAAAACATTTCTGGTTATAGGTATGCTGTAGTTTTGACAGTATCTACTGCTCATCCGTCAAGCTATCACCGCTAACCATAGAGTACAATGCCCCTTTTGATGATTCGTCAAAAGTTTAGTGGCCAAGGCTAGCATGATTGTGTTTAGATTTGATTTAAAATATTGTATTGTACTTTTATCCTAATGGTAGTAATCTTAAGAAACTTTATTGACAAATAAAACTGCGAAAATAGAGTGAAAATGAGAGTTTTTCAAGTAAAAGGTACCATAATAGGCCAAATACAACACGTCTTCGAAGCAAAACTTTTTTTGAGTTTTCATTCTTTTTTCTACATATTTCGAAAGAACAAGTATTTCTAAGATAAATTGCCAAAGCATACCTCTGGGCGATCTGTGGTTCTCAAATAAGAGCATTTTTCTGAAAAATGATGATGTCCCAAATGTTCATAAATCGTGTATAAATGCAAGAAATCACCCAGTCCGGCACCATCTGGTCCGGCACCATCTGGGCTGACATCGATTTTGGCGAACTATAGTGTATGCATTATCAATTGTTTCGTGAATAATGTAATACGAACTAACTTAACATTTAATAAACATTTGATTATAATATTACATACAGACAAAGTCCGACACAAATTCACTATTCTCTAGTTTTCAGAAATGGTAGCTCTAGAAGAGCTGTTTGGGTTTAAAAGGGTCTGTTTGAGAGATATTTCATGTGATCTTTCAATTCATGTGGTGATACATGGAGGTGAACACCCGCTGTAATTCTTCAAACCGTGGCATGTGATTCTCCTCTTGTATTCTGTCGAAGATTCTAACACCAAGTGGTCGCCTAGTTCTGCGCACG
Organism: Ophiura sarsii; assembly: GCA_035610835.1. NCBI lineage: Eukaryota > Metazoa > Echinodermata > Ophiuroidea > Amphilepidida > Ophiuridae > Ophiura > Ophiura sarsii. The sequence continues at coordinate 56,004,007 of CM069453.1, read as the reverse complement.
TCCGCTTGACACACTCTATGGGACCTCCCCCCCCCCCCGGCATGGCGTTTCTCCCATGCATGTCAGGTCAGGTCTGCGGTTCTGTAAGATGTACACGGCTCTTGGAAGCGTGGTGATTACCTCCCTGTGTCGAGGATACCGCAGGTGACACCGGTGGTAACCATATCCTTGTTCCTACAATACACCCAATACGAACCAACTTCAATTTCTAAAACATTTCTGGTTATAGGTATGCTGTAGTTTTGACAGTATCTACTGCTCATCCGTCAAGCTATCACCGCTAACCATAGAGTACAATGCCCCTTTTGATGATTCGTCAAAAGTTTAGTGGCCAAGGCTAGCATGATTGTGTTTAGATTTGATTTAAAATATTGTATTGTACTTTTATCCTAATGGTAGTAATCTTAAGAAACTTTATTGACAAATAAAACTGCGAAAATAGAGTGAAAATGAGAGTTTTTCAAGTAAAAGGTACCATAATAGGCCAAATACAACACGTCTTCGAAGCAAAACTTTTTTTGAGTTTTCATTCTTTTTTCTACATATTTCGAAAGAACAAGTATTTCTAAGATAAATTGCCAAAGCATACCTCTGGGCGATCTGTGGTTCTCAAATAAGAGCATTTTTCTGAAAAATGATGATGTCCCAAATGTTCATAAATCGTGTATAAATGCAAGAAATCACCCAGTCCGGCACCATCTGGTCCGGCACCATCTGGGCTGACATCGATTTTGGCGAACTATAGTGTATGCATTATCAATTGTTTCGTGAATAATGTAATACGAACTAACTTAACATTTAATAAACATTTGATTATAATATTACATACAGACAAAGTCCGACACAAATTCACTATTCTCTAGTTTTCAGAAATGGTAGCTCTAGAAGAGCTGTTTGGGTTTAAAAGGGTCTGTTTGAGAGATATTTCATGTGATCTTTCAATTCATGTGGTGATACATGGAGGTGAACACCCGCTGTAATTCTTCAAACCGTGGCATGTGATTCTCCTCTTGTATTCTGTCGAAGATTCTAACACCAAGTGGTCGCCTAGTTCTGCGCACGTCCGCTTGACACACTCTATGGGACCTCCCCCCCCCCCCCCGGCATGGCGTTTCTCCCATGCATGTCAGGTCAGGTCTGCGGTTCTGTAAGATGTACACGGCTCTTGGAAGCGTGGTGATTACCTCCCTGTGTCGAGGATACCGCAGGTGACACCGGTGGTAACCATATCCTTGTTCCTACAATACACCCAATACGAACCAACTTCAATTTCTAAAACATTTCTGGTTATAGGTATGCTGTAGTTTTGACAGTATCTACTGCTCATCCGTCAAGCTATCACCGCTAACCATAGAGTACAATGCCCCTTTTGATGATTCGTCAAAAGTTTAGTGGCCAAGGCTAGCATGATTGTGTTTAGATTTGATTTAAAATATTGTATTGTACTTTTATCCTAATGGTAGTAATCTTAAGAAACTTTATTGACAAATAAAACTGCGAAAATAGAGTGAAAATGAGAGTTTTTCAAGTAAAAGGTACCATAATAGGCCAAATACAACACGTCTTCGAAGGGGGCACACCACTAAATACGTCTCCCATTGAAATACACGCGTTTCGGCCCTTTTTCAAGACCGTATTTTTACCCCACGTAACAATGATGGAAGTTTTTATTTCGCATGAATGTATTAGATATGTGTTGAATTTTATTTTAAACTTGATTTTTCTTGACCCATCTAGATGAAATTTTTCGCTACGTGCACCTAAACAGCGCCCTCACCATTTTAAACCGATATTTTCGCTTCCTCACCGGTTCCGGCAACGATATCCTTCCGCAGCCTAGGCTCCCGTTCGTATTCGATTCCGACGATTTTTGACCACATTAGCAATGCTGAGGTTCTATTCTATCTTTTTCATAAAAAATAAGCAAGTTTTACTTCTATTTGCTTCCCCTGGGACGATGATCAAATTGATGTAGGTACTATTTCTCCGAACCATACACCAAACGCGGAAGGATTTAGTGTAGTGCCCCCTTAGTGTTGTGCCCCGTGTAAATGTATATGTACAGCCCGTCACCCATGTCAGCGGTGGTGAGAGGGCGCGCTACAACACTAAATCCATAGATATCTAAGCGGAGCGTAGATCGGAAACTCCCCAAAAAGAATGAAGCCACGCACCAGCCCTACGCGCCTTGACGCGGCCTATCCTTCCCCTGTTATTTCAGCTCAAGAATAATTCAGCTGGGTACTTTTCGGTACCCAGCTGACAAAAGTGCGTACGCGTGCGTACGCGTTTGAATTGTGCGGCGTACTTCCCCGCGTCGAGATACGCGACCGTGCCACACGGTACAGCGCTCGCTGACAGTGCTTCGCTCACAGCCAACGTGTTATTATTTCCGCAATTTCCCCAAATTAGGGATTTGTTCGCGTAAAAGAAAAAGGTAAGCCTGATAATAGCAGTGGTAGTCTATTATAAATGTATATACAACACAAAGCTTTTGTTAAAGTTAATTTAAATAAAGCAATCAGTTTTACAACGTACAAGTAAGTTAACACGATGAGTAGTGTGTCATGTAGGCCTATCAAACAATTGTCCTCGTTTTTGTGCAAATCGGATTGCTAAATTAGAAAGTGTCGTTTTCAGACAAAATGTCCTTGTTTTGTTCGAAAAGGGGTTCACCCCCCACCCCCCCCCCCCCCCCCCCCCCCGACTCAACACAATTAAGGTTAATTGGAACCATAATGTGTGTTCTTCATTTTTTTTTCACCTGCAAGATCCATGTTAACCCCTTTTGTTTGTTTGCATACCTCCACGCGGTTTCAGAGATTGAAAAACATGATACGAAAAGGGGTGCATGCTTGGCTACCCATACAAGCTTTACCCTTACAATGGTTACTTCTCTCAAAGTCACATTTCCCCAAAATGATGTCTTCCGAAAAGTGGCGCTTTTCAACGATACAGGGAAGTTATTGACGTGAAGGTGAACATAATTGACTAATCATGCATAAAAAGAATCATTTTTTTATTTTAAATAAGAACCACCTATATATTTAGAGAGAAAATAACTTTCTTTTAATTGTAAAGACAATCGAAATCAATTTTAAAAAACACTAGAGACATTGTGTAACTTTCTTGCATAAGATTTTGGAAATAGCCACTTTTTCTGAAAACATCATTTTGGGGGAATGTGAAAATATTTTGGAAAAGGTGAACATCTCTGCAGGATGTGTCAAAAAAGGTGTCCCATGAGACTATGAGTTAGAAGATTGATTAGAAATACATCCCATCAGTGGCGTACCAAGCTTTTGGAAACTGGGGTGTGGGGAGGGGGGGGGGGGGGGGGGGGGGGCACGACCATAGTCGTACCGACGAAAGGCATGATTTACCGACAATTTTGTTTACAGACTCTCATGACTTTTGGTAAACCATATTATTAGTCCGCTATCAAATACACTTTATCCCATTGAATTTCACCACCTATATATAATTACCGAGATATGATCAATTCAGTAACAAGAGTGCAAATCCCACTTTGAACAAGAAAATGACTTTCAACTGAAAAACTGACTTTGTGATGATAATGATTTTAGGATAATGTCAATTTCTTGTTCAAAATACATCTAAAATTCAAATATGTTATGGTATGTCACGGATTGGATAAACATATGGATGGCAATAATGTGTTTTTTGTTCAAATTCAAAAACACACATTAGGCCTATGTGTCAAAGAAATCGGTGTAACTTGTTTGGGTCCATTTCTTTTTGTGTTGGGAAATGTGCTTTGTTTTTGTTATTTGTCGTTTGTTCTTTCTATTTGTATTGTTCTAAATGTTTGCACTCTAATAATTGAGTGGAGGTGCCTTTTTGTCGCTATTATTATTATTATTATAGTAGGCGCGGCCTGTTATAGTTCTTTTTCTATTTAGTCACTCTTTGATCTAGTTTACCTGCATGTCATTAGGCTATTTTACTAGCGTGATAGTAAAGACAGAAATGATCAATTAGTTGTGATTGTTGAAAAATGATGAGAAAAACAACTTATAGATCAAAAAACGCCTATCATAAAATCAAGATTTAATTCAAAAAGTGTTTAGTTTCAAATAAAATTGAAAAAACAAAAAATGCTTCCAAACAGTATAAAAATGTTTCTACTTCAATCTAGAAATCACTTCATATTTTTATTTCAAAAACAATATTACTTTCAACATCACGAGGCCAGGTCACGGTTGCAAAGGCAGCCCGAAAACGCAGAAGGATGAACTTATTTCTCACTGAGAAAGATGGATAACTTCAAAACAGTTTCAATCTAAATTAGAAAAAGAGACAGCTTCGTTTCTGATTAAAATTCGCTGTTTGCGGCGTGATGATACGCAGCCCCTGAAACATAACGCGGAAAAGGCTGCGTACGTGCGTAATATTTTTCAGAAGTACGCACGGCTGCGTAAAATGTAAACAAAAACGTTCGGCTTCACTTTACGCAGCAAATACGCGGGGAGTTTCCTATCTAGCAGCGCCTTACGGCGCATAAGATATCTATGACTAAATCCATAGATATCTAAAGCGGAGCATAAGATATCTATGACTAAATCTCACAGAATTATAAAGGAGAATACGGACGATTTTTTTGCCCTATCTCTTTACGTGTAACGGGCGCCATTTTGGATTCCCACTATGGGGGGCAAATTGGAGGTATGTCGGTAATTTTCGGAACTGCACGGAAAAGAACGAATGCAGCAGCGTGCGCACACTTGAGCCGTGTCTCTCTCCGCGTAAAACGCAGTCGTTGCGTGTATGGTTGCGTGGGCGCAATGGCGCGCACTATTCAAACGCCAGTGCAGTTTTCACGATCGTCACGCTAATCGAAAGGTGCCGCCATATTTGAACCGTATAAAATACCGCGCTACACGGACGGTGACCGATTATCATGCTGATTTAATCAAAAGGTAAGATTTATTTTAAATATATGATACCGTATTTTGTTAAATCTTCTTACAAACAACTGACAATGATCACTTAAAAAATATACGGCTGCAAACAGCGGTTTTTGTGAAGAACTGATTCACGGTGTAGGCCTAATTAATTGCCGCGGCCTATGTTTAACGAAACAAAACCAGAATGAAGCACAATTTGACTCAAGTGACTACTTTTCTTCAAGATACCGACCGTATTAGGTTCAATCTTCCTATTACCAACATCTTAGGCCTACCCATGAATCATGTAAATTGGATCAACCATTGTTTGCGGCCGTATATTTTAAAATATATTGCCGCTAAGCCTGTATTAAATATTTCAAACATTTCTACATAATAAAGTACAACTATGACTCAAGTAATCAACTTTCCTTATGATAGTAGGCCTATATGATGCAAACGAGACAAAACAAACGTTTACTTATAAAGGCCTACATTTGGTTAATGTTTTTATGAACAAAGTCACTACTATTTTTACGAGCATATTTTCTGAAAAGTAGCACCCCCGTCTTCATGGTCTCAGTTACCTTACGTGCCTAAATTGATCAAGCATACCCTTTTGAATACAAATGACAATCAAACCATCGGCATTTTGAAAGCCAACTATAATATTAGGCAACTATGAATTCCAAACTAGATGCAAGATGCGTCTAAAATGCGTAGGACATGTCTATTGAAGCCAATTTTGAAGACATATCTTGAGTATCTGTCATGAGACGTGACCCGTGTGTCATTATGTGTTTCACTTGATTGTCCTTTAATTGTCGGGAGTGTCCAGCCAAATATTTGAGTTCATTTACAAGACTGTGACATAGTTCATCATGTAGTTCAAAAACTCGTAAAGACACAATGTTCAAATATCATGTTTATAGTGCAGTGGGATACTTTTGTGCCTATAGTATACGTGTTAATGCTCAATCATAACTAGATAAATAAAAGGAATTATCGTTTGCCTTAAATCAAGTTTTGTTCACCTCAGGCTCGCTTGCAGTTCGAATGAGCACTGCAATCCCTTTTGACGGCATCTTTAATTTTAAATCTATGGTCAGACCAGACACAGTATGTCAAAACGTTTCGAATCAATCACGTTTATAGTCTGTTAAATGTTAAGAGATATCTTACATTTATAACGGATTCTTAACAGATTTACGTTTAGGCCTGATGTCTTGAGAGACTTGACGAAATCATATAACACATGCACATTTTGCTTTTTAGCCGTTTTTGTCCGGCGATTAAGTTTGACATAAAATTGAATGTTTCGGCTTTTACCGCAGCGACTTAAGAAAAGCACAACTATTTACTCAGGCCAAAAATACTCGGCCTATTATTGTATTAATCATGTTAATAGAATAAGACTGGCTCATATTATAGCAAAGTTTTGAGGTACGGTAGAATGGGTAGGCCTACTACATGTACGTTAGAAAAGAATTGTACCATCTGTCAACTTGATGGAATTGAACAGCTTTAGTGCCTCAAAAATAAACATACAATATACATATTTATCATAACGAACTATTTTAACTAAACTCTTATTATTTTCAGTAATTCGCTTTATGCGTCTTCAGGCTATCACCCTCTGAGTCGAGCAGTGGACCCTTTCCTATCTCGTCTTTATTCTCGCAGATCTGGGCTGTTGAGAGGTACGTAAGTCGTAATATGTATGTTAATGTTTTTTAATTGAGGCATGCAAGATTTCATGCTTAAAATATTGCACACGCGTCTATTACGGCTTCAATGCATAAGCTGTTTATTGAAATAGGCCTACATAAGTTATAACATTTAATAAAGTGAATATAAATTCAGGGAAGTTTCATTAACTAATATAATAATACTTAATATAGCGCATCAGCGGCATAAAAGCGATGTACAACCTAAGACCACACAATTCTACCCATTACCACAATTAAAAATCAATATAAAATACGGTCTAAAATAAAGTTTGGAAATTAATTAAAGGTAGATGACCCGATCACATTTTCGTAACACAGAATTATTTCAAACATACGGAGATTTTCATATCATATAAAAGCTCGTATTTTTCTCATCATCATACTGAAATTTGACGGGCTAAATCGGTATAATCACGGAGAAATTGATGAAATAACGTCGAATTACCGCGAATGGTGGTAACCACCGATATAGTTTGTGTACTACTCAATGGGTACAGTTCACAGCATCTTGTGCGTCTAAAATAAGAACCATTAGAGCTATGCAACTCAAACTTTGGAACACGACTTTTTTAAGGATGACCTTTCATGTAGAATAGAAAACTTCAAGTTGAAAATCGGAACATCTACCTTTAACTTGATGAAATATACCAGAGAAAGAACGTGTTAATAAAGCACAAGAAGGATTCAACAAAACTTGGGGAAATGCAGATGACATAGGATTGGGATTTTTTAAATACACAAAACAAGATCAAATTTGTATATAGGCCTATAAATACAACTAAACAATCCTATATATTATTATTATTTTTTTCTTCTTTCAGCGACTCGATACAATCCGGCATCTCCAGTCAAGTTTGTGATTGCACCTAAAGATCTTTTGACTTCCAATCTTTCGAGCCTCAGACGCGTAGACGGACCTAAAAAACAACGGCCCCATCGGCATGATCGGTTGCGAATGATCTGTGCGGGTATGTTGGAGTAGGGAAAGCAGGGGAAAGGGGAACGCTCATATATATATGAGACAGACGGGGTGTACGCCGTACTCTCTAAATGTAAAAGAGCTAAAACTCACTCTTTTGAGAGCTCAGTAGGAGGGACAACTCTCTTTTGGAGTGAAGTTCACTCGTTTCTGGAGTGAAGTTCACTCTTTTCAGAGTGAGCTGTCCCTCCTAGAGCTCTCAAAAGAGTGAGTTTTAGCTCTTTTACATAGAGAGTATGGTAGCAACATTTACAATAAGGGCTATTTGGTAAGGCTATAACTGAAAGAGAGGTCTTCGAGCCTTGCGTTCTAAAACCCCAAATTTCGTTCACTGTTGTCAAATTTCATAAAATCCACTCAGTTCAGTTCCGAAGCAACCCCTTTTGGTAACCAAGGAAAAAAAATAAGCATTCATGAACTGGAAGCTTCTTTTCTTGAAAGATTATCCGTCTACTTTTTCCCTTTTTGGACAAAAGTAGCTCCCGGTCCTATACTTTATACTGTGCAAAAACTGAAAACGCCAGGAGCTAAATCTTGGCAACTGTTGGGTAAAAATCTCCCAGAGCCCGCTTATTTGTCTCCTTGTTGGTAACCCTGGGCATTGTGGGTATCGGCATGATTGTCACTGAGATTCTGTTGCCATGTTGAAACTGTTGTTAACTAGTGAACGTTATAATATATTATCCTCTTACATGGTGGGTAATTGGGTTTCCGTAATAAAATTTATAGAAATATTTATGCACAATTGAAATTTACATTTTGTTACAGAAATTCAACATGGTCAACGTTTGTGCATATTCAGGGTGTAGTAGCAATAGTACATTGGACAAGCATCTGTCATTTCACCGGTAAGTTAAATATCTGGGGTTGTTTTGCTGAAATATTATATTTATAACAAAAGATATCGCTAGTTAAGTGTTCAAAAAATATTTCAAAAGGTCCTACAATTGTAAATTAAGTCAATTTTATCATTATACTCAAGTCACTTCCAATTCTTCGGAGTGATGACTGATGAGGTAAATAATTAGACACGAGTTCCCATTGTTTGGATTAACATTACCACCTTTTTACACCTTAGTTCTTCTTATCTTTAAAGTTCTTACCACTTTTGTTTTATACATTTTGAGCCCTGAAGAAGGGTGGTATATCCTCTTGAATTGTCGGTCTTTATTGTTACGTTATATTAAATGTTGTTGTTTTATTGCACAGTAATTGTTATTGCTTGTCCCAATACATTTCCGTGTATTGTTGTTATGTTTTCATTTATCTATTTTATCGCATTATTCGCCCTCGTCACTGCCTGTTTCCCACAGAGTGTATCAGTAAAATATTGGTGGAATTTGAACAAACCTAACACAATCACTTCTGGTAATTTTCGTAACCATATTATAGGTAATCTTGAATCCATATACAGTGATCACTGGTCTAATGTTATTAACAACTTCCAGTCTAAACTTCGATGTTACTGCACGTTCAAAGATTCTTTTGATTTGTAAAATTACATTGTTCTTTTTAACCACTCTCGTAGATCACTAGTAGGATTGTGGCATCAATTAAAATCAAATCAATTAGGAAATATTTTCAAAAAAGTGTTGCTTCGGTAGCACGTGTTACCGTTTTAGTTAACAACGGTCAATGGTTGCAATATTTTTTCCCTGAACGTTTGCATAGGCTTTGCACAACATAAATGTAAAATTAAATCTTTTGGAGCATTTTTTAGTTTTTTTGCTCCGTCACATTTTCATGGAATCGCCCATATGAAGTAATTGGGTTTTTTCTTGGTTTTTTTATACTTATGTACATTTCTGTTTTGTAATTTTATTTGTTTGTTTGTTTGTTTGTTTCCTTATCTTTGTACGTACTTTGACTGTGACCATACCTATATATTTGGTGAATGTTAAATAATAAATACATTATTATTATTCGACATTTCAATAGAGATTATGCCCTGTACTAGAACATCTTTAGTTGGATTTTTCTTTTTACATTTTATATTTTTGAGCAAGGGTTTTTGTTTGTGAAAGTTATCCTGTATTTATTTCCGAATTGCCACGTACTATCAATGGTGTTTGCGTTTGATAAACGTTTCATCTTTATACATTTACAAAATGCGGTATCGGTTTGTAGACAAACGCAAATTGTTTATTAACATAATTCCTATAGCCTACAATCTCATGATTTGTGGCTGATTTAAAGATTTGTCCATTAAAAAAGGAAGAATTACAGTCATTACGAAAACGCGGAAACATTTGAGGGCGCTTTTTTACAGGGTATCAAAGCCAGCCTTACTCACAGCCAGACCAGCGCGGTCACGGTGAACGATACATTTTTGATCTCAAATTTACTTGTCCAAAATTGGAATAGTTTACGTCATGATTGGTATCGGCGATACAGCGATACCGTATCGCTGTTAGGATACAAATGTATAAAGGAATATGCTTGCATTGCATGGCGGAAAGCGTTTTAGGCTATTTATATTTTTTCAATTATCGGTTTAATGTTTCAGATTTCCAAAAACAAACACATCGGCATTTACTCAATGGATAGCTGTAACCAATCGAGGGTCATCGTGGGTACCTACAGCTCACCATAGGATATGTAGCAAACATTTCAGCATGCACAGTGTCCATGTCACAGCTTGTGGTCGTAAGCGTATGGCCTCAAATACGATCCCATCGTGGAATGAGTTTGGAACGCCCAACAAAACACCTGCAAAGAAATATGCATATGATGACCCCAATTCCCCGCCCAATTCCCGCCCCGATCACACTTATGCAATGACACCCGAGACCAAATCTGTACGTGACATCAAAGCTGAGGTTAGATCTCTCAGGAGACGGATAATCTTTCAAGAAAAGAAGTTGGAGACACTAAACGATAGAGTAACTAAGATGATGAATGCACCGGACACAGAGGGAATGCTGGAAGATGAACAAATGGAAATCTTGAAGAAGAATTTCGATGGTGTTCCGCTGGATTTATTCGCTAATGAATTATCTAATAAAGAGTCGTCACCTACCAACCGCAGATACAGTGAGAAAGTGAAAGAGTTTAGTCTCACCCTACACTACTATTCACCCAAAGCTTATGATTTTATGAGAACAGAGTTATGTCTTCCTCATCCTGACACGATTCGTTCATGGTGCTCTTCTATAGAATGCTCCCCGGGATTCCTTACACAGGTTATCGCGAGTATTGGAGATAACGCTAAAGGAAATCCTCTGCTTCAAGATTGCGCACTCCTCATAGATGCCATGGCTATACGCAAGGAAAAGATTTGGAACAGGCATCTACATAGGTTTGAGGGTTTCGTAGATTATGGAGCCGCATGCCCTGAAGACAACGAAACCATGGCAAAAGAGGCCCTTGTTTTCATGCTAGCTGGAAGCCATCGGCATTGGAAACATCCTATAGGATATTTCCTAGTTGACCATCCAACGGGCAAGGTCCAAGCGCAGCTGATCAAGGATTGCATCCAACTGGTAGCAGATCAAGGAATGAACGTAAATGCAATCATCTTTGACGGCTGTTATGCCAACCAATCAACGGCTCAAATTCTTGGAGCAAAACTTCAAGTCACGGATCCTCAACCCTGGTTTCCACATCCATCCAGAGTTGGAGAGAAAGTGTTCGTCATCATGGATGCTTGTCACATGCTGAAGTTAATGCGCAACATGTTGGCGGCAATGAAGACCATACAATCGAGTTCCGGGATAATACGATGGTATTATGTTGAACGCTTACATCAACTACAGGTTGAAGAAGGGGTCAAACTAGGAAACAGGCTGTCAAAAAAACACATCGAATGGGACAAAAGAAAAATGAACGTTAAAGTTGCTGCTCAAACTCTCAGTCGGTCCGTCGCAGATGCCATCGACTATCTCAGAATCGACGCAAAGCATCCCGACTTCAGAGGTAGTTCAGCGACGACTGAGTTCATGCGACAATGTGATCGGGTTTTCGACATGTTAAACAGTCGAACGGCTTACGGCGGGGAAGGCAAAAGTCCGTTGCGATTGTCTAATCAGCAAACATGGACAGCCAGGTTTGAAGAAATCAAGCAGTACCTGTTGTCGCTAAGAGACACTTCAAGCAACAAATATATCTACGAAGGCAGACGCAAAACCGGAATCGTTGGATTCATCGTGACGATGATAAGCACGCAACGCTTGGCATGTAAGCTTTTGACCCGAGAGGAGAGTCCCTACAGTTACGTGTTAACATATAGATGGTCTCAAGATTTGATCGAGCTCTTCTTCTGCAAAGTCCGCAGAAGAGGTGGCTGGAACAACAACCCTAATGTCCAGCAGTTTCGGTATGCCATGCGCAGGATACTTGCCAGAAACACAATCCAGACCTTAACTAAGGGTGGCAACTGTTTATCGCTGGATGCTCCTTCTCTGACCCTCTTCGCTCCAAGGCTACATCGTCGACGAGCTATGGAGGACGTAACAGAAGATGCCGATGAAGTGCGTGCACTACATGATGTATTGGAGGATGACGATGAGACGGTAGACCCCACTGTACTGGATTCCAGTTTTGAAGTCGTATCGTCTGATGACAACTTCATCTATGACAACGCCCTCTATTATATCGCAGGTATGTTAGTGTTTCAGCTATAGACAAAGTCGTCTTGATTTCTTTATAGAGCAGCAGCAGTCAAAACTTAAATGTTCCCGTGTTTTGAACCTCTTGGCATTTTCTTTGGCATAACCAGAAACTTATGCTGACCTCTTTAAGCGCAGCCAATCTTAGGAACGTTGCTAAAATAAAAAATAACTGAAAGCAATTATCTCGAAGTTTTGATCTTGGATACTAGGCCTATGCCTCTTTCATAGGGGTTGATGACATGACGTATGTGCAGAATTGAAAACAAAGTTAAACGTATGATAAAATAAGTTTTCTTTCCATCAAGTATAATATTTGTAATTGTACTTTATGCTTGTAGGATGTATCGCAAAGAAGTTGGGTATCCATACACAATGCGAGTTGTGCGAATCTGCACTTTATGAAGAAAGCGAGGAGTTTGTCTTCCCATCCTGTTCTACCTTGACCCAAAGAAAAAACAGAGGAGGCCTTCTGCGCCCATCTGCTGGAGTAGTAAAAGTTGTTTTCACGGCAGATCGCGCCTATCGGTAAGAAATCCAAAACAGTAAATAGTGTCCAATTTCAAAAGAATGCTTGACTGGCTTTAAAGGGACACAATGTCATGTTGATTTTTTTAATTTTTAAAAAAAAATTAATTTACTTCAGGATTCAAGATGAACATTAACATTTGCCATTATTGTTGTTTCTCTACTAAAAGAAAAAACCCACCAGCAAAACTTGAATAAAACAATGTTTTAAATATGTTGGAATACCACCCTTAACCTTGTAAAATGCTGATCGTCTAGATCAACATTTTTGAATCGACGTTTTGTTGTACAAAGAGGGCTGATTTTTCTTAATCCGTGTAAGTTCATACATGTAATACAATTGTGAAAATATACAAATCCCAGTTTTTATTATTATATGATGTAATTGAGGGCGCTGCCTCCACCACATCTTAGCCTTTGCCTATTAGTATAGGCCTAAAGCTTTTATAGACCAATAATGAACTATGTGATGTTACAGTCTAAACCAATAGCATATAAATAAATGAAGGGGTTTGTTGTTTTCAGAGCGCTTGTCAAGTCCGGAGAAAACAGAAAGGTCGACCAACGAGTTGAGATCAGTGTCAATCGCAGCCTAATTGCCCAGCGTGATCGACTCTTTCCATCTCTGATCAACCACTTTGATCACCAATTCCAAGTTGAAGATGACCACCTAACCCAACTAATAAAGGGTATTGTTGGTATCTACGTTCGTACCAAGTTGTATCACAAGGGTAAGCATGATACAATAGAGTCGCAAGGGTCATCAGTTAGACACAAGCTTACTAAATTGATCTTATTCAGTAATCAGTAAACAATAAAGCTGAAGAGTCTCATTTTCACCCTCTTCCGTGAATATAGGCAGAATAAAACTAGCAATATTGCTTAAACTGGATCATTATCAGCAACTAAAAGCTCCAGGTCAACTATTGACAATTCAAGCTCAAGTAATTGATGAAACATGTTATAGATTTCATGTTTCCATGACAAAATACCTTTTGCTTGACGGATTTGCAAAGAGACGGAGAACTTGACAAGACGCTCATGGATCTATCTTGTAGTCATTGATTATAGATTTATCAACATCTCGTCTGCTAATAGACTATAAATATAATACGCAGATGGGACATGTGATGGTTGTTTTAGCAAAACTTCGATCAAGAACGTCAAAACAGCCTTGATCTTGCAAAGTTTCAAGTAGGCTAAGTATAAGTACTTTCATTGACTGTATAAGGTACTATAAGCAGATAAGCCTATATATACATGTGTAAGACCTATAAGGCAAAAAAAACAAAAAACATGTTAAGCGTCCTGACTTTTTCCAAAAGAGGAAGGAGGAGGCCCTTTTTATTTATTTTTATTTTTCCCACTTTAAGTGAAAAATTGCCCTAATTAGCGATAAACTTTGCTAACCAGAAAAAGGAGGAGGCACTTTTTAATATGTTAGATTTCAGGATTCTGAAGGGTTGGTACCCGGGGTTGGTCACTTAACAACTTGATTAAAATGCATATGGTAAAGTCGCCAGTTTTCGGTCAGCGCCTATTTTCGGTCACTTTCGCCAAAATCATGTTGCATCGGTCGTCGCCATTTTGAAAGCAATAAACCGGGCATCTATGCGGCGGTTTTCTAGCCGTCAGTTTATAACGACGAGGTCATTTTCATTACACGATTTAGGCGAGTGCCCGAAAAAATAGGCGCTGACCGAAGCCGTGGCGACTTTACCCATAAGGAAAAACAAACTAGTTACACACGTCGCATCTTTAAAACTCTGACACACTTGAACAAAAAATGTTAAAACTGAAATAAAAATAAAATAAAAAATTGAAGTGGACCCCAAAAGGGAAGCGGGAGGGGACGCTTTAAAACAGGTTTATTTTTTATTTTGCCTAATAATCTTATTTAGTAATTCATAAGGCAGTTTTTATAGCTAAATATTGATAAGTTCAAGCATCGCTTTTGTTTATGAAGATTTAGGAAAAGCCTTTATAATTTACATATAACTTTTACTTTGAAATATCAGGCATGTATAATTGATGTCAACTGATTATCAACTGATTGTAATGTTTATACGGCATAATACGTCAATATATTGATCAGCTTACAATCCTTTTTACATAGGCCTAGGCCTATATAGTTTTCAAATCAGGTTAAGGATAATCATTTGAATTGCGCTATTTCAGCAGTGTCATTACTACAATGTATACGGACTATTGGAATGAGACGAGTACGTGAAAATCACACTGATACACTGTTGCCATCATTCTGGGACACCCTGTATAGGCTTATGCAGTCTATTACTATAATAGATGTGTCTTTATTTAAAGCTGATTGTTTAATGTTTAACTGGTTTGCCGTCTAACATAATGAGCACATTTAATTATATTGTAACATGAATATAACTATAAGACAAGGGATTTACTATCGTTATGAAAATGTTACGCGTTGTACATGTTGTATATAATAGGTGACCATGGTGATCCGACGTTCAGATATTCTAGCGCAGTGTTTTGGATGATACCCGAACCAATGATTAAAGCGTCGAAACATGGCAATGTCAAAATGTAATTTTGCAGGGTTTGCGAGAAAAAGATGTGCTTTTCTCATATCAATCTCAATTATGACGGGGAAAGTGAATGTGATGGGTCAGTGATCACCCGGTCACTCACACACCTTTAATATTTTAAATAGAATTGTATAAAGGTGGATCATATAAATATTATTTTTTTATAATCATTTCATTATTGAATGTTTCAGCGATGTCAATTCAAGTTTATAAAAACACAGATAAGGTCGCCTGGTCTAGTACAAAAATGTTGGTCATTTGGAGCAAAATGGACACTAGCTATAAAAAGTTATACAAACCATTACATAGAATAATTGAGTTTAATTCAAATTATTGAGGTACAGTAGGCTATATCAATTACTGCCTCGGGCAGTTTATAACTTCATATTGTGCTCATGTTATGATTGAGTATGTGGCCTGTATAATAGCTTATTGTGTGTATCATTTGTACTTGAACTATATAAAAGTGTCTCTCTTTTCTAAAATTGTACTTTCCACACGGCTAGGCCTATATATTTTGACCTAAACCAACAAAACAGATTTTTCAGGGATTACAGAGCGAGTGTTTATGTTTAATTTAATGCATTTTTTATATATAGTTATTTCAAATATGGTGATGACGTTTTCAAAGTTGGCATTTTTGAAACATTTGGTTCTTGAAAGGTCGTCTGCAGACGCATGCCGCGTGGAAAGAGTCAAATTGTATACATCGACTTGAACCCGACAGACAACGCTTTTCAATACTGTCGGGATTGTCTTAGCAATATTTTACTAATTATTTTATCTTTAGCCTAATGTAGCCTATGCCAAGTCAATCTATTTTTATTATATTTATTTACTTTGTTTTATTATTGCATTAAAGGTAGATGTTCCGATTTTCAAATTGAAGTTTTCTATTCTACATGAAAGGTCATCCTTAAAAAAGTCGTATTCCAAAGTTTGAGTTGCATGGCTTTAATGGTTCTTATTCCAGACGCACAAGATGCCTTAAAATGTGTCCATTGAGTAGTACACAATCAATTTGGTAGTTAACCACCTTTCGCGGTAATTCAATGTTATTTCACCGATTTCTCCGTAATCATACCAATTCGGGACTGTGCAATTATTTCAGTATGTTATTAATCAGAATAATATGATCTTTCATATGATATGAAAATCTCCATATGTTTGAGGAAAATCTGTGTTATGAAAATGTGATCGGAACATATACCTTTAAAAGTAGGCCATCATAGACTTTTATAAGGGTTTATTATATAGGCCTAACTTATAAAAGAAAATAATCGCATCGGTGAGAAGTTCTCGAAATGTTATGGGTTATCAGGCCCGTAAGCAGGATTTTTTTTTAGGGGGCGGGCGTATTTTCTGGAAAAGGTACATTGGTACAAAAACAAAAATTCTTCTTTTTTCAGATTTGGGTGTGAGGGCACAATTATATGGGTCTAGTTAGCCACGTTATGTAAATTCACCCATTCATTGTGCCGTATAGGCCTACGTTATTTATAAATTAATAAACATACGATAAATCCACAGACTATAAGTTTGGCTTTCATGTTTTATTTTTGAAATATAATGTTTGAATGTTCTCATTTGTGAAGCCATAGCAAAATAGAGATATATTATAAGTTTTAGGATAGCAGTAATTTTGCAATAGGCTACGTTCAAAAAATAATAATTTGGAGATAACTCACCAGATTGTATGGTCGGAAATTCTTCTAGTGTCCCCTCGTGGCATAGATTGTATCTACGTTCGGAAAACATGGAAAATGGCTACTATTCGTAAACACGGGACTTCAACCATTTTTACACGTTTCATGCGGCGGGTGAATTCAAAAGTACTCACCCGATGGCGGTAAAATATTTTGATCTCATAAGTTCATTACACTATGAGATCGCAGTGGTTTTTTCAATCGTGAAACCTATACTAGGCCTGTGTGAGATTCTCACAAACCACTGTTTAGTAAAGACGTGTAAAAGTTCTGCCTTGGTCGGGCGACACGAAACATTCATTTCCCGGGTCTATGCCTGTTGTCACGCCCGAGGCCAAACTGGACGATTGATGCGCGTGACAGCGATTAACTTGTTGCGCGTTATTTTTGGCAGTGACTGCGTACGCGTTGGCCCGTGGTTTGAAATACGCGGAAAGAATGGCACTTTCCGAATGCTCACGAGCATTTACGGAAAATACCGACATACCTCCAATTGGGGCCCCATGATGGTTTCAAAATGGCGCCGGCATCCTGGATCTCTATTTTTAAATCTATGCTAAATCTAGACCAGACGATGCCGGTCGGCTTGTTCACGAATATGCAAGGTTAGATTATGCGTACAAGGTTTGGTCAAGCGATGGATTAAATTCAAAATATGATATTGAGGAATTTTCTTGTCGCTTTGTAAAATAATTAATAAATAAAGCTAAAATCATGTTGAACAGAAAGGTGGGCGGACACGATGTTTTTTTAAACATGAAGGGGGACGTGAAATTTTATTCTGGCAAAGGGGTACAAAAGTGGTCAAAAGTTTTTAAAAAATGTTAATTTATACTATACATTTTATACTATACAAATGCTTTTTTCCTATGAAAAATGACCTTGATTCACTACTTACGCCAAGGGGTGAGGAGGGGGGGGGGGGGGGGGGGGGAATCAGGGGGAAAAAATGTTTTTAAATATAAAGGGGGGATGCGAAATGTTATTCTGGCAAAGAGGGGGGGGGGGACAAGAAATGTTGATGGTCAAAAGTACAAAGATGTGTTTTTTTAAATTATAGTATTTATGTTAATTTATACTATACAAATGTTTTTCCGTCCTCTGAAAAATGACCTTTGAATCACTATTTATATTTATGCCGGGGGGGGGGGGGGTGGGGGTGGAGGAAATCAGGGGAGGACACGAACAAAATTTAAACATGAAAGGGGGGACGCGAAATTTTATTCTGGCAAAGAGGGGGGACATAACATTTTGATGGTCAAAAGTACAAAGATGAAAAATGTTCGCGCGATACGTGCGCAGGTCTCCCATAAATGAAATCTTTTTATTGGAAGAGCTTCTTTAGAGCCAAAATGTATATACATCAAACATAACATAAATTAGTGTAAAGTAAAATTCTTGAAAAACCTACATGCGCCACTGTTGACACACCCTGCATTCTACATATATATACCTGCAGGTAAGTTGTTTTGTCAACATGGTCAAATAGGATGGCACTGTGATGTTTCTTTACTACTAATAAAAAGCAAGGCGTTATCGTGAAGCTTCATTGTGTTGATGTTTTTCTATATGATAATAATGTTCACTTCTTTATACCAATCACTCTATTTATGGCTTTTTGTTGAAATTGGGACTTCACCATCATTTGTACCATCATTACATAAATAAGGGGGGGGGGGGGCATGATATTTGTTTAAATACTTGAGGTGGGGGGCATGACATTGTTCTGTGTTCAAGAAGGGGGGGGGGGTGATGAAAATATTGCCAAAAAAACACACCTTCCACCCAACCTGCCCCCACCCCTCCCCTGGCGTAAATAGTGATCGCTCCCTTAGAGAGAAATGTACGGCTTTTCAAGAAGCATGGCGCGGCGGTGGCGGATCCCGATGGTGTTTTTTGTGTTTCCGGTGTGTTGTTACGATACCACCATCATGTGACCAGGAGTTTTGCCATGATATTTCATGACCGGTATCGTCTGTAGTAACTTGCTTACTTGCTTAATACGAGTTGTGTTCTCGATCTACAATGGCTCTCCACACTTTCCTGTCCTGCATTGCTGTCTTTAAGTCTCCTACATCCAAACCAGTGTCCTGTTTAAGCACATCGATGTAAGTTAGGGCAGGTCTTCCAGGTTTCCTTCTCCCATGCTTTGGTATCCAGTGAACCAGCTTTGACACAAATTCTTGACTCCTAAAGCAGTGGCCTGAGAATCTTGTCCTTCTCTCCCTGATCTTTTGGGTGATTTTGGGGAGATCTCCATACAGCTCTGTGTTAGTTGTATGTTGCTTCCAGTGAATGTTGAGGACAGCCCTCAGCATACGAGTATAACAGCCGTCAAGTTGCTTTGCTAGCTTAGGGGTGGTGGTCCATGCCTCACAGCCATATAGTAACACAGATTCAACAGTTGCTGCGAACAGGCGAAGTTTGAATTTTCTTGGTAGGGTGGATTTCCAGATCTTGTTCAGCTTCCCACAGGCTCTCCAAGCTGCTGCCTTGCGTTGCTTGATATCCGTTTCAGTGCTTGACATCCAGGCACCTAGGTATTTGAAATCGTTTACTTCATCTAGTTTGTTTCCATTATTTGTTCTGATTTCCACAGCACTTGTTTGGTTATATGCCATGAACTTTGTCTTCTTTGCATTCATAGACAAGCCAACTTTAGCCACTGATGTCTCGACCCTCTGAAGCAGATCTTGTGCCTGGTGTAGTTCTTCAGACAGCAGGGCAATATCGTCTGCAAAGTCAAAGTCTGTCACACTGCTGTACAGGTCCAATCCTTCTGCTTCTTCGCTTTTCAAGGTGGTGTAGTAACAGATCTTTTTAACATGGCGCACTCTGCCGTCATTTTAACCCCCTGAGAGCACGTGTGGTGTAGTGGATAGCATGCCGGTCTCACGATGCAAAGGTCGTGAGTTCTAGCCCCGCTACAGCCAACTTGTTTGTATCCTTGGAGGACAAGGTACTTAGTCTCAATTGCTTCGTCGACCCAAGCGAGATTGGGGAGCTGTTAGGGGATATTACAATCTAAGTGCTGATACATTGTGTGCGCCGTATCGGATAGCCTGGTAAATGAAGCGAGGTGGTTGTGACGATTTCCTAATGGCAGCAAAAATCAGTGGTTCGGAAGTCACATAAAAATGGTGGTAGTAATACCCTGTATTTTTGCTTTGTTAACATACCTAAATCCAAGATGGCCACTAAAATGGCCGCCAAAATGATGGTCAAAATTCCATAAAATTGCACAATATCAACCAAAATGTATGATAAAAATATAGTTGTAACAATGGGATGTAAGTATTAGACCACTAGTAACTCATGTCGAGTATGTTTGCTTTCTTTACATACTTTTAAGTATGTTAAAACATAAAAAATGGCTGCCAGAACGGGCCCCATAATGGGTCCCAAAATGGCTGCAAAAATGTCAAATTCCATAAAATGGAATAATATCAACCAAAACGTACGATGAAAGTATAGTTTTAACAGTGGGATGTACGTTTCAGACCACTAGTAACTCATATCCAGTATTTTCGCTTTGTAATGACATACCTTTAAATCAAGATGGCTGCCAAATTGGCCGTTGTAAAAATACTCTATAAGAGTATTATAATAATAATAATAATAATCAGTATTTAGGCCTATATAGCGCATTTTCCAAAGGGCTGAAAGCGCTGTAATTTTGCAGCACATTCACTAAACAGTATGTTATAAACTGCTAAGCTATTGCTTTTAGATAGGAGACCCACCTCTGTGACAATTTTGATTATGTATGACTTTTCAAAATGGCTGCCAGATGGTTAAGTTGATGTTAAATTTTGTTTTTAAATATTGTAAATGCCTATATACTAATATGACTATGTAATACTAATACCCCTTAATCTATGGGACAGCATTCGCTATATTTCTATGATAAAGCCTAGGGGCTGTATATCTAGTTTAAGTATTTAAAAATATCCAATTGGTTGCAAAAGGTTAAAATAACTGAAAAGTAGTATTAGTTTATTATTAGTGTTACATTAGAAATGACCAAATTATTATATATATATATATCTTTTAATCCGTCAAGTAAACGTATTTGTACATGACACGATGTGATTGAATGAATTTTGACAATGTAATGTTATTAAGATGGCCATCATAATGACAATATAATTAAAACTACCTCAAATGGACAATAAAATTACCTCCAAATGGTCAAAGCAATTACCAAGGTGGCAACTACTGATCTTAATATGGTCAGAAATAGCTGATTCGACATCATCCAGTACTATAAACTAAATACCTGTATCTAACTTTCCCAGCAGATCGGTCAGTGATGTTATGGTGTTAATTATTGACTTGAAAACCTACCTTATTTAGTTTATTATAGTTTATTGTCACCAAATCGCAGCTAAAAAGCTGAATTACATGGTTATTACATTGGTATAAAAACATCAAATTGCACATAGAAATGTATACAAAGATAACAACAAAATTGAAAATTAAAAATGCTAAAAGAGATTAAAAGGTATCAAAAATACATAGATAATTAAAGGTATTAATAAATAGGTAATTGAAATATCCATCCAATAGGATCAACAAGCAGTTAAATTTGGACAAACCAGTATTTATGACCAACCATATATCGCGAGTTGTATGAATTTATCAATGAACATAATAATCAGAGATATATAGTATCCAATATCCTTTACTTTATTATCTGCAATTAACCGGCTATTTCTGACCACATTTTGATCAATTGGTGGCCACATTGGTAAATATTTTGACCATTTGAAGCGGGAATTTTATTGACCAATTGGAGGTAATTTTAATGGTCATTATGATCGCCATCTTAATAACATTACATTGTAAAAATGGAGTCTATACCATTCAATCATACCTTGTCATATAGTTAAAGAGTATGCAAATACGTTTACTGAGTAGATTAAACTGAGCTATAGATATAATAATGTATTAATAATGTAACACTTAAACAATAAACTAATACTGCTCTTAAGTTATTTTAACCTTTTGCAGCAATCCGGATATTTTATAAATACTCAAACTAGATAAACAGCCCAAGACTTTATCATATATAATAGTGGATGTTGTCCCATTAGATTTGGGGTATTGGTGTTATACAGTATGGTCATTTACAATACAAAACAATTGATTTATATAGGTCATTTAGCATCAACTTCAACCATCTGGAAGCCATTTTGGAAAGTGATACCGAATAAAAATTGTCACAGAGGGTCTTATACAACTAAAAGCAATAGCTTAGCAGTTAAGAACATAATACTAAATTGTATTTGGGGAATGCGATGCAATAGTATACACTCTTATAGACTATTTTTACATTGACAACGGCCATTATGGCAGCCATTTTGGACTTAAAGTATGTGATTACAAAGCAACAAATCTGGATATGAATTACTAGTGTCTAATACATAAATTTTGGTTGATATCATCCCATTTTATGGATTTCACAATACTTAGAGCCATTTTGGGGCCATGTTGGCGGCCATTTTGGATTTCAAGTATGTTAACAAAGCCAACATATTGGATATTAGTTTCTAGTGGTCTAACATTGTTAAAACTATACTCTGATCATTCATGTTGGTTGATATATGCCATTTTATGTAATTTTACAATATTTGGCGGCCATCTTTGATTTTGGTATGTTAACAAAGCAAAACTACTGGATATGAGTCTCTAGTTGTCTAATTAATACATACATCCCACTATTACAACTATACTTTCACCACGCATTTTGATTGCTATGTCATTTTATGAAATTTGACCAGTTTTGGCGGCCATTTTGGACGCCATCTTGAATAACACGAAAAAAATTCGGTAACATCCTGACTATGTGTTGGACCATGAAAAGAGTCTTGAAAGATGGTTTGGGGGAGTCCTGGGTGGTGGGGGTGCACGGTAACCCCTGTATATACCCGACTAATATGGCTAAATGTACCCATATATTGTTATGCAAATTAGCATTTTTCCCCAACTTCAGATTTTATCGATTTTTAATATAATGTTTGGAAGGGCATTTTGAAACAATTACAACAAAAACCATTTATGTTGCAATTTTGTCTAGGTCAAACCGTACATACCCTAGGCTATTGCCAGTATTAGTAAAACAGGAATACCAGCCAAGTTGGACCTTTACTGGCCGTATTTACCTCATACTCGATTTCAAACGATTGATTTTGCCGTTTCTGCATGATGTAGTACGTGCTATCATTTAAAAATGCATTTTGACAACATCAAATTTGAAGAAATTTTTTGTTTTGTTATTATACCTGTACTCACTTCAGCACTACATACAAACGTGTACAAATGTAATTAGTGTAAGGTACCAGCCCTGCACCAAGTCTATGGTGAAATACAATGCATTGTCCTTTATTCTATTATACAGTTACATTAAGCCCTTTATCGCTTACTTACGGTTATCGTGGTGTTTAGAATTACCCCACGTTCCCTATTTATTCATAAACGTGGGCCTAGGCTTACAATAATGCATGTCCCATATGGCCAACCTGAGAAAAAACAAATCGCCTGTTGCCATTGATGAACATAATTATAGCCTACAAATTGGCATGTTGCGACAAATTATACCCTATATAGAATAAAAGATGTAAATCAGTGGCATAATATAGGCCTACAGGAGTGGGAAAGTCTTCCCCCGCTTGACCGTCGTACTGAGTCTACATGTAAGTCAACGAAGTTAAACAACACAATTAATGGACATTAATTATTGTCCCATCTCCACACTCCAAAAAATGCACTACTTCTCAAAAACCCGAAATATTAACCGCCCAGGTTTACTCATCGAACCCAAAATATTAACCGCCCAGGTTTACTCATCTAGCGGGTGCCCGCTAGTATATACAAGTGTGTGAAATAATGTTGGCGTAGGAATAACTTCTGTTGGTGGTTGGGATTCAATTAGAGGAAAAGATGAGCGGGGTCGACAGTAGTAGTGATGTGGAACGACGTGGTGGTGGTGGAGGTGTGGAAGAAAGAGGTGGTGGTGGTGGAGGTGATGTGGAAGGACGTGGTGGTGGTGGAGGTGATGTGGAAAGAAGAGGTGGTAGTGGTAGTGGAGGTGGTGGAGGTGAGATGGAAGGACGTGGTGGTGGCGGTGGTAGAGGTGGTGGTGGAGGTGATGTGGAACGACGTGGTGGGGGAGGTGAGGTGAAAAGGCGAGAAATGAGGACGGAGGCGTGAGAGAGAGCTGGAGTGCAGGGAAAAGGAGGTGGATGCTGAATGGGGTAGGCACAAAGCTCGGGAAAGAGGGATAGTTGTAGACATTAAGTCGACTGGTAGTACAGGTAGTAGTAGCTATGCGGATATGACGTGAATAGTAATTATTTACAGTGATGATTCTGGGGTAGGATCACGTGTTGCGGGCTCAGAGTGGGGTAGCGTGGGTGAGTTCAGGATGGAGATAAAAACTCAGAAGGCGGGATCTTTGAAGGGAATGAGCTGAGTTTTGAGTCGTTATGTGAGATGTTAGACGCCGACCAAGAAATGAGAAGCAAGATGAAGGAGTGGTTGCTAGGTCATCTCGAAAGGCGATTTACGAGTTGGCATGTTTATAATGAGTCTTGGGAAAAGGAGTTGAGGGAATATAGCGACAAGATGGTGGATGGTCGAAAGGAGTTGAGGCGAAGGGAGGATGAGTTTTAACAATGGGAAGATGGGTTGAAACGACGGGAAGTTGCAGAAAAATCACGGGAGGTAGAGTTGCAGCAGTTGAGTGAGGGATTGGACCAGAGAGAATTGGCGGTCAGAGAACTTGAGCTTGATTGGAAGCAACGGATGAGTTTGGTGGCGAGTAAGGAAGAGAAGGTACGAGGGGTGGATGATTCGAGCGGCCAGGAACAGATGGGTAAGATGAGGAACTTGTCAGATCGTGAGAACGCCGTAAAGGAGGGGGAGAAAAGGAATGAGGAGCTTTATGAGGAAATGATATTGAAGAAGCGTAAATATAAGAAGAAGCAGGTAGAAGTCGAAGAGAAGTATCGGCTAGTACTAGTAGTAGGAGTGGAGTGAGCAGAGGCAGACGTATGACTGTTGTGTGAGGAGGTGAGCACGGGGTTGACTACGGCATCGGAGCGGAAGATGAGAAGTATTGCGTTGCTTGGGCAAGTGGTGGACAAACATAATGTCGTTATGGGGCGTAGAGAGCCGACAGCCGTAGCCAAAGGTCCTACTGTAACCGCTGGCAAGGATAGTAGTAGTGTAATTGGGGAAAGAGTTATGTGGTCGCAGGTGGTTAAGGAAGGACCGCTGGTTCGGATGAGCAGAGTCCAGGTGGGGGCGATAGTGGTTAGACTGGGGAGGTCACAGTCGGAAGGATTCGGGGAGTTTTCAGCCGGTGAGTGGATGGCAGCCAGATAGTAATTGTTGCCATTATTGTAAGAAGTCGGGGCATTGGAAACGGGAATGTCCGGCTTTACGAGCGAAACATGAGATGTGGGTCGCTAGGAAGGCGGCGTGGGTTAGGAGGTCAGAAATAGGAAACGGTCAAAATGGCAAGAGAGAGAAAGTGGGGGTAAGGGCAATATGCATATGGTCAGCGGAGCGCCAGAAGAGAGAGCAGGAAGAGCGTCAAGGAAAAGAGGATAAAGTGCGCCAGAAGAGAGAGCAGGAAGAGCGTCAAGGGAAAGATAATAAAGTGCGGTATGAGGGGTGCCGAAGAGACGAGGAGCGTCGGAAAGAGGAGGGGAGAGTGAAGGAGGAGGAAGAGCGTCAGAAGCGAGATCAGAAGCTCCAGGCGGAGAAGGAGCGTCTGGTAAGAGAGAAGATTAGGGTGGAGAAGGAGCGTCTCAGAAGGGAGAATGTTATTAAGGCGGAGAAGGACGTGGAAAGAGTTAGGGGGAAAAAGAGCGTTTCGAGAGGGAGAAGATTAGGGTGGAGGAGAGTCGGAAGGATGTGGAAGGAGTTAGCGTGGAAAAGGAGCGTCTCGAAAGAGAGAAGGTTCGGGTGGAAGAGGAACGTAAGAAGGACGTGGACCGAGTTAGAGGGGAAAAAGAGTGTTTCGAGAGGGAGAAGATTAGGGTGGAGGAGAGTCGGGAGGACGCGGAAAGACTTAGAAGAGAGAAGATTAGGGAGGAAAAGGAGCGCCTTGAAAAGGAGAGGGTTAGAGTGGAGGAGGAGCGTCTGTGGAAAAAGAAGATTAAGGCGGAGGAGGAGCGTCTGGGGAGAGAGAAGATTAAGGCGGAGAAGGAGCGTCTGGAAGGAGAGAAGGTTAGAATGGAGGAGAGTCGGAAGGAGGATGAAAGAATTAGGATGAACCGGGAACATAACTGTAACGCAGAGATGGAGAACTAGTCTTTGAAGAGGGTGAGGTTGGTGAGGGAGGAGGAGGTTGTCGGAAAGAGTTGAAGTTGCGGCGAGAGGAGGAGCAGCGGGAAGAGGAGGAGACGATGGCCAAACAGGGAACAGGTGGACGTGGAAGTGATGAGGAGGAGCAGGGAGGTGTGGATATTTGGGAGGTAACACCCGAGGAGAAGGGTGGAAAGGTGAAGCAGGGTGTGGGGGACGATCAGGAGGGTGGGGAAGATGAGTGGGAAAATGTGGAGGAAACGAGGCCTTCGAGAATCCGTCGGCGGAACGGAGTAGTGATGAGGATGGAGGGGAGATTGGTTGAGCAAAAGAAGGAGGTTTCCGAATTAGCAGCATAAGTCAAGGCACAATTGCCGGGGTGTTGATCATATCTGACGGAGAATATGATAAGGAATTGGATGTGAGAATTTGAGAGGCTTTCGGAGCAGTATAGGAGGCAAGCAGGTGGTGATGACGGGTTGAGCGTAGGTCTTAGCACACTAGGATATTAGACGGGGATTTAACACTTTCCACGCGGCCATTGGTTTAACCATATAAAAAATAGATTTTTCAGAAACCATTCCCAACTTTCAAGGTCTATCTCAAGGATTACTGAACCAATACCAGGCATGTTTGTACTTATTTCAATGTATTTCTCACGGTGATTCTAATGGTAATGAAATTCAACAATTTTGACATTTTTTAAACATTTTGTGAAATTTTGGAATGTCGTCTGCAGCCGCCTGCCGCGTGGAAAGTGTTAATTGATTAGTGTCATTGAGGAAATAGGAGTTTTCGTGACCATGGTGACGTTGGAGGTGGAGTTGGTCATAGGTGAGGAGTGCTGAGTTGACTCTGACGGAGAATATGATAAGGAATTGGATGTGAGAATTTGAGAGGCTTTCGGAGCAGTATAGGAGGCAAGCAGGTGGTGATGACGGGTTGAGTGTAGGTCTTAGGACACTAGGATATTAGACGGGGATTGAATTGATTAGTGTCATTGAGGAAATAGGAGTTTTCGTGACCATGGTGACATTGGAGGTGGAGTTGGTCATAGGTGAGGAGTGCTGAGTTGACTTGGACGTTTTGGTGACCGACTGAGGGGAATAACTTACCGTAAGTGGAGCAGGCGTGCGATCTCTGGAAAGAGGTGGTGACGGGCGGCGGAGTACAAAGTGCAGTGGGAGGCGAGATCGAGTTGGAGCGGCTACAGAGGGAATGGGTGAAGGCAGTAAGGAGTAGTTCCAGTAGAGAGGCAGAGAGCGGAAGAGGGGTGAAGGAATGAATGGAGGAGTTGTAAAGCAGAGGGGCGGATGTAGGCTGTGTCAAGAGATGGTAGGAGGAGTGCGAAAGCGTACGGTTGGTGGTGCGGTTGGATTGGAGGACTCGGTCGGGAAGGAATTGGACCAGGTGGAGGCGCTGATTTGGGAAGTTGGAGAGAGAAGGTAGGAACCGGCGCAGTTAGGGGAGGAAGAGGAGGAATTAGTAGCGACTATCAGGGCGCGGGAGGATCAGAGTATGAGTTTGATTGAGCGGGCATTAGAAGAAGTAAGTGTAGTTAGACAGTTGGGAGACAGAGTAGAAGTACAGCAGCAAAGGCTGGAGGAGAAGGAAGTCCAAAGATTAGCTCGGCAGAGGTGGGACGAAGCGGTGAGGCGAAGGCGGAAACGCCGAAAGCAGAGCCGGGGAAAGAAGGGATATTAGACAGAACTTGTTGAGGAGGGACATAATTTATAAACCGGCCAGCGCTACTCCCAATCCGTTAGAGTTCGACTAAATTATTGGCGGAGTTGCCGATATGTCAACTCATATGGGAGTGGCGGGAGACTCGCAGCTAGAGCTCCACTCAGATGGGAGGATGTGGCATCAAACCCGACCATGGGTACGACGAACCCGACCATGGGTACGAGAACCCGACCAGGGGTTGCACCAGACCCAACCAAGGGTCGCAACAAGATTGCCAGTGGCCCTACCAGCAACGCAAGACGGACTGAGGACCGAGGACGGAAGACCCAGGACGACGGAGGGAGAAGAAGACCGTGTTTTTTTGTTGTACATTAAGTAGTAGATTAAGATCAATTGTAGTAAGGTATACGAGTATGGTATTCATCTCTGATGTTTGGTGAGGTATATTTGGTACGCGTTGGCTACGTTACAGTGGCCAATCCCGCGTTTTGTTATTATCGCTTTTTATTGACGGGACGTCAAACGCTTGGTGGGGGGCTGTGAATCGGGATTGGATTTTGTGGAGCGATTTAAAATGTAATCATTATATTTAAGATATTATATTTATTTTACCTTATCCGCGAGTGGGGAACGAGGCTTTTGCCCGGATCTCCCCGTCGTAGCTTCGAGATGGGCCTAATTGATCTGCGCTGCGCAATGCGGCCAAAACGGTCGAAGCACCATTACGATGCATGGCGGACACGAGACGAGAGAAAAATTACGAGAACTAACGAAGTAGAGGAAGAAAATAGCTAGGAAAAGTCTAAAATTGCGAATAGATGACCGTAACTGGAATATTATCATAGGATATTTTCCGAGGATGATTTGGAAGTCCGAATAAGACGAGAAGTAGATAGTGCTAAGAAGATTATCAGCGTGTCACAGAGTGTTAGCCTAACGCTCCATGGGGTTGTGAATTAAAGTCCAGGAGTTGTAAATGTAAAGGCCGGGGGTAGACTGGTTAAAGTAGGGGCTGTGATTTAACGTACGGGGCTACCCAAATCTAATTCGTGATAAATTAAATACTGGGGGTGTGAGGCGTAGTTCATATAGCTTGGGTGTGTTTTGTTTATTAATTTGTTTTTGGAGATTAAGTCGTTGTTTAAGAAATGTAAATAAATAATGTGATATGCTCGTTGATGAACGGTCTCCGTGCTTGTCATTAACGTAGAAAACGCAGGTTCTGCCCTGCAAACGAATCCACGTGGCGTGCATCAACAGTACTCAGGTTTCCAAATTTAACCCTCAGCCACGCACAAAATTTGGTGGTGTCAGACCTGGTAAAACATTCTGCACACTTGGTCTGTGGCTGTATCGCGCACTTTTAGCTCCGGCGCCCTCCCGCGACAGTGTGCACAGTTGAATACAAATACACAGTCTAATACAAAATCGCAATGGATTGAAAATAGTTTTAAACAACTGAAATCGGCATAAGGTCCGTCCCGAGTTTTGAGGCGTAAATAAAGGGCCGAAATAGCTACATCAATTTCATCGCTTAATATTGAAAAATCTAGTCAAACACTTTTAGGTATACTTTTGATATGTTTTACGGGCATCTCTTGGACATAATCTCTGTAAATGTCATATAAGGACGTATGGGATAACTCAAGTTAGCGCCGATTGTTTGAGCCCTACTTTGCACGTATTGTCTATGGGGAGCGTATTGGTGGTGTGTACCCTTAAGACACACCGCATTATATTTCTTTTTGCCCGGTAGACGGTAAAATGGTATAATGCCGCGCCAGCGTGCCCATTGTATTTATTCGCACAACGCAACCTACAGCACTGCAGCACATGAGCTACTCTCCTTAGCATCTAAAATCTACATCCTGACAGAAGGATTCTGCCAAGCATCTACGTAAACGTAAACGTAAACGTAAGCGTAGACGTAAACGTAAACGTATCAAAACATCGTTCACGGCTTTTAGTTTTAAATGAAAAATGAGAGAGCCTTTTTATTGATACATACACCGTGACACACACAACATTGCGTGAATAGGGGAATATTAAGATAGGTGGTGCATGCTCTGTATTTCTGCTCACACCCGACATTCTTCTCCTTGACCTTGCGGTTGGAAACGCCATCGCATTGATATTACTATTGGCCATAACGAGACAGTGACGTAACTGCGTATCATACTATAATTTCCCGTATGTTGTATGTATAGATGTATGTGTGTATGTATCCTGAAAAGGCTTTCTCATTTTGCATCTTAAAGCCGTGAATATTGCACTGATAATAGATGATGTCTTGAGACAGGTTATAAGCTATAAATGGCTGAAAACCGTACAGAATTGACCGAGATATGAGCAAAAGCTGAAAATCCAAAACCTTTTCAGCCCGGCTTTTGAGACTATTTCTACGTGCCATGTTTGTTTTTCTCATGCGTACACTGTAACCATGCAGTCGGCGCGCGTAGCACATAACGCGTCGCAGTGCGCCATGCAAAATAAACGCGCACACGCACTACACCCACGCACCCCTACACACGCGGGCGGGCAAATATTAGAGAAATACGCTGAGCCACACGGGAGTTGGTTACGGTTTAGGCCTTGGGTTGAGATAAGCCACGGGGCGGGGCGGGGACGGCAGGGCGGGCGGGGACGGCAGGGCGGGCGGGGCCGGCGAGAACGGCGGCGGGTCATAAGTTTACGAAATAATGTGTTTCTGATAGAACAAAACATGATATGGTGCATCTAAATTACGTAACATGGTGTCAGATGTGGGATTTGATACTGTATGTGACACGCGGGTGGACAAATATTGTTGAAATACGCTGCACTACGGGAGATGGTTAAGGCGTTGGCGTTGAGATAAGCCGCGGGGCGGGGAACTTTAGGCCTTTGGGGTTGAGATTGGCCACGGGCGGGGCGGGGACGGTGACGAATGGGGGTTGTGTGTAATGATGTAATGTGGTTTGGGAGGCAGGGGGTTAATGAAGAAATGTGATGCTAAATTGCGTAACAGATATGCCACGGGGTGGGGGCGGGCGGGGGCGGGGGCGGGATGGTGACGGTTGGGGTACGGGAGATGGTTAAGGTTTAGGCCTTGGGCCTTGAAATTTGAAAACTTTTGAATTAAAACAAACACGCACTACACCCACGCACCCTACACACGCGGGCGGGCAAATATTAGAGAAATACGCTGAGCCACACGGGAGTTGGTTACGGCTTAGGCCTTGGGTTGAGATAAGCCACGGGGTGGGGGCGGGGGCGGGGTGGGGGCGGGGGCGGGGCGGGGACGGCAGGGCGGGCGGGGGCGAGAACGGCGGCGGGTCATAAGTTAACGAAATAATGTGTTTCTGATAGAACAAAACATGATATGGTGAATCTAAATTACGTAACATGG
Organism: Ophiura sarsii; assembly: GCA_035610835.1. NCBI lineage: Eukaryota > Metazoa > Echinodermata > Ophiuroidea > Amphilepidida > Ophiuridae > Ophiura > Ophiura sarsii. The sequence goes on along the minus strand of CM069453.1, from coordinate 55,972,600 downwards.
TGGGATTTGATACTGTATGTGACACGCGGGCGGACAAATATTGTTGAAATACGCTGCACTACGGGAGATGGTTAAGGCGTTGGCGTTGAGATAAGCCGCGGGCGAGGAACTTTAGGCCTTGGGTTGAGATTGGCCACGGGCGGGGCGGGGACGGTGACGAATGGGGGTTGTGTGTAATGATGTAATGTGGTTTGGGAGGCAGGGGGTTAATGAAGAAATGTGATGCTAAATTGCGTAACAGATATGCCACGGGGTGGGGCGGGATGGTGACGGTTGGGGTACGGGAGATGGTTAAGGTTTAGGCCTTGGAGTTAAAATATGCCACGGGGCGTGGGCGTGCGGGGGGTCTTTTAATTGACTAAATTTGAAAACTTTTGAATTAAAACAAAAATGTTTTAAATATTGTTCTATTCCTATGTGTTTCGTTATAAATTTTCCAACATTTATGTGTTGTTTCATTTGTAGGTGTTCTATCTGGTAGGCCCTACTCCCTAGCGGGAAAGCCCGTCCGAAGGACGGGCGTCCCGCTAGTCTTACTATAATTCACCGTATGTTGTATGTAGGTGTGGGGGTGAGTATGTATGTATGTATCCTGAAAAGGCTTTCTCATTTTGCGTCTAAAAGCCGTGAACGTTGCACTGATAATAGATGATTACTTGACACGGGTTATAAGCTATAAATGACTGAAAACCGTACAGAATTGACCGAGATATGAGCAAAAGCGGGAAATCCAAAGCCTTTTCAGACCGGCTTTTGAGACTATTTCTACGGGCCATGTTTGTTTTTCTCATGCGTACACTGTAACCATGCAGTCGGCGCGCGTAGCACATAACGCGTCGCAGTGCGCCATGTAAAATAAACGCGCCCACGCACTACACCCACGCACCCCTACACACGCGGGCGGGCAAATATTAGAAAAATACGCGGAACCACACGGGAGTTGGTTACGGTTTAGGCCTTGGGGTTGAGATAAGCCACGGGGCGGGGACGGGGACGTGGCGGGGACGGCAGGGCGGGCGGGCGGGGGAGGGAACGGCGGCGGGTCATAAGGTAACGAAATAATGTGGTTTCTGATAGAACAAAACATGATATGGTGAATCTAAATTACGTAACATGATGTCAGATGTGGGATTTGATACTGTATGTTACACGCGGGCGGGCAAATATTGGAGAAATACGCCGTGCTACGGGAGACGGTTAAGGTGAGGCCTTGGCGTTGAGATAAGCCGCGGGGCGGGGAACTTTATGCCTTTGGGGTTGAGATATGCCACGGGCGGGGCGGGGGCGGTGATGAATGGGGGTTGTGTGTAATGATGTACGCCCGTACATGACGCTACGGGAGATGGTTAAGCATGTTAAGGTTAGGCCTTGGGGTTGATATATGCCACTGGGCGGGGCGGGGGCGGTGACGAATGAGGGTTGTGCGTAATGATGTAATGTGGTTTGGGAGGCTGGGGGTTAATGAAGAAATGTGATGCTAAATTGCGTAACGGATATGCCACGGGGTGTGGGCGGGGCAGGGCGGGGGAGTGACGGGTGGGGTACGGGAGAAGGTTAAGGTTTAGGCCTTGGAGTTGAAATATGCCACGGGGCGTGGGGGGGGGGGTCTTTTTAATATTTTAATTGAAATTTGAAAACTTTTGAATTAAAACAAAACCTTTTGATTTACAAAAATGTTTTAAATATTGTTCTATTCTTATGTGTTTCGTTATACATTTTCCAACACTTTTGTGTTGTTTCATTTGTAGGTGTTCTATCTGGTAGGCCCTACTCCCTAGCGGGAGAGCCCGTCCGAAGGACGGGCGTCCCGCTAGTCTTACTATAATTCACCGTATGTTGTATGTATGTATGTATGTATGTATAAAGGCTCTCCCAGTTTGCAACTAAACGCCGTGAACGTTGCACTGATAAAAGATGATTATAATGTGAGTGTTATAAGCTATAAATGGCTGAAAACCGTACAGAATTGACCGAGATATGAGCAAAAGGAGTACAATTTAGGGCAGGGGTGGGCAACCTTTTTGAATGAATGGGCCAGATATAAGTAGTGAAAAATTGACTGGGCCGCACCTAACCAAATTTTGTAGTGATGACCTGCTGTAGATTTCAAACCTCTCAATACAGTACAGATGACAGTGGCATAACTAGGCTCTTCATATTAGGGGGGGAATGAAAGTCAACCGACAAGATTGTTCTGAGTCGAGCAATGCGCGCGTAGCGAGCAAAAATTGTCGACTTTACGTTATTTGTGGCACAATTGAGGTATATTTTGGTTCTAAACAAGCCTTTACTAACGAATGTTGCATTTTTGGGAGACATGTGCGCTCGTAGCGCGCGCAATTTTTTCATCTGTGTACATTTGACCATCATAATTCCATGATTCCTCTTGTTAAATGAACCCCCATCGCCACCCTCTGGTTATGCCACTGACAGATGACAATCAATGGGGAAAATGGACTTACGCACGTTGAGGAACATCATTTGTGCCGATAAATGCTAAGCAGCTAGCTCGTAGTTTTGTGATGATATTGTAAAATAGATTTTTATTTGTTATTTTTCTTGATACATCTCGTGGGCCGCAAAATAACCACTGGCGGGCCGCATGCGGCCCGCGGGCCGTAGGTTGCCCACCCCTGATTTAGGGCCTTTTCAGACTGTTTCTATGGGCCATGTTTGTTTATTTTTCTGTGCGTACTGCAACCATGCAGTCGAGCGCGTAACACATAACGCGGCGTAGTGCGCCATGTAAAATAAACGCTCACACGCACTACACCCACGCACCCTACACACGCGGGCGGACAAATATTGGAGACTACGCTGCGCTACTGGAGTTGATTAATTTAGGTCTTGAAGGTGTATAATCACGGGGCGGGCGGTAGGGGCGGGGACGGCGGGCGGGAACGGCGGTAGGGGCGAGGGACGACAGGGGGAGGACGGGTGGGGCGAGGCTATGAAGTAATGAGGTTTGGGAGGCAGGGAGTTACTGAAACACGCTACGGGAGTTGGTTAATTTAGGCATTGAAGGTTTAGATAAGCACGGGGCGGGCGGGACGAGGGGAGGCCATGAAGTAATAAGGTTTGGGAGGCAGGGGGTTAATGAAGAAATGTGATACTTAATTCCGTTACACCAACAGGGAGGGTCATGAGGTGGAAGGAAATAGTGTGGACAAAAGTATAAACCAGGGGATACAGCTTGGGGAGATGGTTAAGGTTTAGGCCTTGGGTGTTGAGATAAGCACGGTGCGGTGGTGGCGGGCTGGGGCAGAAGGGCGGGATGAGGGGGGACGAGGTGGCAGGGGGGTAAAGAAGAAATGCGATACTAAATTGCTTCACAGGGAGGGTCACGAGGTGGAATGAAATAGTATGGTTCCTTAAAAGTATAAACAATGGGATAAAACTTTGGGTAATGACGGTTATAAATTTCCTAACACTTATGTGTTGTTTCATTTCGTAGGTGTTCTATCTGGTAGGCCCTACTCCCTAGCGGGAGAGCCCGTCCGAAGGACGGGCGTCCCGCTAGTCTTACTATAATTCACCGTATGTTGTATGTATGGGTGTATGTAGGGGTGTATGTATGTGTGTATCCTGAAAAGGCTTTCTCATTTTGCATTTTAAAGCCGTGAATATTGCACTGATACTAGATGATGACCTGACACGGGTTATAAGCTATGAATGACCGAAAACCGTACAGAATTGACCGAGATATGAGCAAAAAGGAGTAAATCCAGGGCCTTTTCAGCCCGGCTTTTAAGACTATTTCTACGGGCCATGTTTGTTTTTCTCTGCGTACACTGTAACCATGCAGTCGGCGCGTAGCACCTAACGCGTCGCAGTGCGCCATACGCGCATACGCACTACACCCACGCACTCCTACACACGCGGGCGGGTAAATATTGGAGAAATACGCTGCGCCACACGGGGTTGGTTATGGTTTAGGCCTTGGGGTTGAGATAAGCCACGGGGCGTGGGCGGAGACGGGGGACGGCAGGGCGGGCGGTGGGGGGGGGGGGGGGGGGGGGCGGCAGCGGGTCATAAGGTAACGCAATCATGTAGTTTCTGATAAAACAAAACATGATATGGTGAATCTAAATTACGTAACATGGTGTCAGATGTGGGATTTGATACTGTATGCGACACGCTGGCGGACAAATATTGGAGAAATACGCCGCGCTACGGGAGATGGTTAAGGTTAGGCCTTGGCGTTGAGATAAGCCGCTGGGCGGGGAACTTTAGGCCTTGGGTTGAGATATGCCACGGGCAGGGCGGGGCGGTGACGAATGGGGGGGGGGGGGTGTAATGATGAAATGTGGTTTGGGAGGCAGGGGGTTAATGAAGAAATGTGATGCTAAATTGCGTAACGGATATGCCACGGGCGGGGGCGGGCGGGGCGGGGCAGGGCGGGGGAGTGACTGGTGGGCTACGGGAGATGGTTAAGGTTTAGGCCTTGGAGTTGAAATATGCCACGGGGCGTGGGCGGGCGGGGGTCTTTTAATTAAAATTTGAAAACTTTTGAAATAAAACAAAAATGTTTTAAATATTGTTCTATTCCTATGTGTTTCGTCGTAAATTTGCCAACACTTATGTGTTGTTTCATTTTGTAGGTGTTCTATCTGGTAGGCCCTACTCCTTAGCGGGAGAGCCCGTCCGAAGGACGGGCGTCCCGCTAGTCTTACTATAATTTGCCGTATGTTGTATGTATGTATGTCTCCTGAAAAGGCTTTCTCATTTTGCGTCTAAAAGCCGTGAACTTTGCACTGATAATAGATGATGACTTGACACGGGTTATAAGCTATAAATGACTGAAAACCGTACAGAATTGACCGAGATATGAGCAAAAGGAGTCCAATTTAGGGCCTTTTCAGACTGTTTCTCGGTGCGTACTGCAACCATCCAGTCGAGCGAGTAATACAAAACGCGGCGTAGTGCGCCATGTAAAATAAACGCTCACACGCACTACACCCACGCACCCTACACACGCGGGCGGATTGGAGAAATACGCTGCGCTACTGGAGTTGATTAATTTATGCATTGAAGGTGTATTATAAGCACGGGGTGGGCGGGAACGGCGGTAGGGGCGGTGATGGCGGGAGGTAGGGGCGGGGACGGCGGGCGAGAGGCGGCAGGGGGACGACGGGCGGGGCGAGGGGAGGCCATGAAGTAATGAGGTTTAGGAGGCATGCAGGGAGTTACTGAAACACGCTACGGGAGTTGGTTAATTTAGGCCTTGAAGGTTTAGATAAGCACGGGGCGGGCGGGCGAGGGGAGGCCATGAAGAAATACGGTTTGGGAGGCAGGGGGTTAATGAAGAAATGTGATACTTAATTGCGTAACACTAACAGGGAGGGTCACGAGGTGGAAGGAAATAGTGTGGACAAAAGTATAACCCAGGGGATACAGCTTGGGGAGATGGTTAAGGTTTAGGCCTTGGGTGTTGAGATAAGCACGGCGCGGGGGTGGCGGGCCGGGGCAGAATGCCGGGACGAGGGGGTTTAATGAAGTAATGTGGTTTGGGTGGCAGGGGGTTAAAGAAGAAATGCGATACTAAATTGCGTAACAGGGAGGGTCACGAGGTGGAATGAAATAGTATGGTTCCTTAAAGTATAAACAAAGGGATAACACTTTGGGTAATGACGGTTATAAATTTGTTTCATTTCGTAGGTGTTCTATCTGGTAGGCCTTACTCCCTAGCGGGAGAGCCCGTCCGAAGGACGGGCGTCCCGCTAGTTCTACTAATTGCTCGAAGCGCTGGCGTATATACACGAGCGTTCAAAGACGGAAGATACATACGCGTGCGTAAAAGCTGCGCCTGTTAAGTTACGTCACTGTCCAGAGGAAGCCAAATAGAGTATCGTTATTAGCGCATCGGGGCCCTGTTCGGCTTTGTGCGATTTAGTGACGCACTGCCGTCAAATAAACGCTCGATGTATGATGCGATGACTTAAAGGTATATTATGTGATCTTTCCAGGGAACGCCCTCAACATCGAAAAAAAAATTGAAAGAAGATTTTCTTGCAGATTTACATTTCTGATCATAAATCGTACATACATTCCAAGTTACAGGGCGATACGATTCTTAATTACTTCAAAATCATGATTTTAGAGTGAAAATAAACTGTCGGAAAATCCGACATTTTATATTTTAAATTCACTCTAAAACCATGATTTTGAGGTAATTAGGAATCGTATCGCTCTGTAACTTGGAATGTATGTATGATTTATGATCAGAAATATAAATCTGCAAGAAAATCTACTTTCTAAAAAAAATAATGAATAGAGGGCGCTCTCTGGAAAAGATCACATAATATGCCTTTAATGACTATTCATTACTTCATGAATACTCGCGATAGCTGCGTACCAAGTACGTTCCAATACTAATTAAGCATTAGATGAGAACGCGAACGCCGAGCGCAGGTTACTAACAATTGCCCGAAAGTACTGCGCCAAAGTGTTCGATTGTTTTGTTCATTGACCGTCCAATCAAATTAAAGCCTGACGTCCCTAAACTGAATATTCAATGAGTTATGAGAAAACGTAATTAAAGCTTATTTGTGATTGGTTGAATGATACAAATGTTGGTGAGGGGATGACGTGACTTGGACTGTTTCAGTAACTTAGAAGGGGTGGACAAAATAAACAGAAAACTAATTAATTATTAGGGTGATAGTATCGGTACAAATCAACGATTTGGATAAATATGCATCTTTCTCAGTAATGAATGAGAACAATGGCTGCTTAACAACTGCTTTCGTGAATTTGTTTTGAAATCCTCGGTTGTTGTTCTGGTCATTCGGAATTGCCCCTGAGGGACAATTCCCCAGAACAAAAACCTCTGATTTTAAAACAAAGTCACTAAAACAGTTGTTACGCAGTCATTATTCGATCTCTAATACTGCAACGGCCCTTACCACTACCAAGCCTTGTTATCTTCGTCATCATCACACTGTTGGATGAGGTTCTTTTGTTATTGTCAGGATTATATACAATATACCCAATGTTAGACAATCTTACCGGGGACCAGCACCGGGCCGTATTGGTAGCGTGGCGACAGTGCTGGCCCCGGGTAAACAAACACATTAAAAAAACACTCAAGAAACACGTCTTTACCGATTCAAAGCTGGATTTACTCTCTTTTTATTCATCAACGTACAAAATCAACCTTCTTAAAAGTTACCGTAGCTCCGCCCCCAAATACAATGATTGGTTAATAGCTCGTATCAATATCTACTGTCCGCGTCAAAACACCCGAGGGCGTGCTCGAATTTCCTCCGGGAGCAAAAGTTTATTACGGGAGTAAAAGTTTCCTCCCGGAGGGAATACAGGGGGAATACAGGTACAACGTTAAACGGGAGGTGCCGGACACGAGCCATAATCAATAAATTATGATTACAATATTTTACATAACAAAGTCAGTGACGGCCGGCCGTCACAATACTGTCACATACTAATGCGGAACGAGTGAGGTAATATAGTTTTTGTAACTTTCATGGAAATCTCTTAAATACCAGTATATGATCAAACTATTTGACATAAATGCAACATCATTTTGAATTTAAAGTGAATCATCCTGTCGCTCGGTGTATCTTGCTATAAATACGCCAAAGTTGTCCGAAACTCACATCCCGTATCAGTCGTCTGTGAACAAGGTGAATGTTGAGGATACTGAGGAGTGATAGTTGTGTTGTGTCATGGTTGTGTCATTAATAAAAAGTTGAAGCTTTTTTGCCTTAGTGTCAATGGCCCGTAGACTAAGCAGAATAACATAGGTAGGTGTATATATATAGACCGGGGACGCCGCGTCACGAGTCTTTTGTATTTGTAATTCAGTTGCTTTGTTTTCTAGGTTGCAGACAAGTGACGATTCCTTCTCGGATATTTTTGTTGGTAACAATGTACAATAAGGCATTTATAACGCAGTGCGAATGAGCAAGCAACATGGCAATTGTCGTCTGGACAGATGTCCAGGTACCATGTCCACACAACCAAACAACCATGAGAAATATCCAAGTTGTGCAAATATAGATCGTGACGACAGCGAGAGAGCGTAACAGACGTACATCACTCGGGTTTCGCGCCCACCACGGCCACGTTGAATGAAAAGTGTTCGACATTTTAACGCTCGCACACGCATTCATGATTTCCCGACGTGATGTGAACACCGTGTGTCCAATACCTGCGTAAGCTAATGTACTGATTGCAAGCGGGAGAAGAGCGCCAAATGTAATAAGAATTACAGTGTAAGGCGCGTAATAAGTGTACTCGAAGACGCAGTACATGAGTTCTGAATGATACGAATGACGACCCCAGTCAAATACCGAGGGAACTAGCAGCAAGTAACTCCATATCCATACGCACGCCACAGCAAGAGACACTTTATATTTGTTACAATATTTGATGTAAAGTAGTCTGTGACAGATACGAAGATACATGATAATACTTGCGCCCGCGATGTTCCAAAATGTACAGAAACACGAGGCAAGGCAGAAATAGGACGACGATATACAAAGCCATCCATTTCCAAGCAGTATTTCTCCGTCAGTTACAATACCAATGACTGTGAATCCATCTGCGAGAAAAACGACGCTGAGATCTGATACGGCCATGCTGCAGATGAAAACGCTACCCAGGTTATGTAGTTTCTTGTTCACTTTGGTAGCGTATAATATGAGAAAGTTGGCAGAAATCCCAAGCGTCAGTAAGATGACATTATAAGACAAGTACAATTGAAGAGTTACAGAGTCTTGCAAACGTTTCGTTAAATCTTCAAGGAAAGAAGATTGGTTAGCCATGGCGGCTGTGGCATTGGCGATAGTCATCGTAACGAGTAACCTTTCTGTGTTAGAACAGCTATACTTATAGTCGGTAATTGCTTGTGCGCAATTATTTTGTGAGCATGTCTGTCAGTGACAAGGAAAAGAAGATGCGCCCCAATCAGCGATCATCCGCCTACATAGTCGCCTTCCCAAAGTGTCGGCATATAACTCGCGCATGATGTACTGTATTTGCGAAGTAGTTGGAGGGTGGTATCGAAGGTGGTATCGAAGGTAAGTTATACGCATCTGCATGGATACACCCCGCACAGTTATCTGTGCATCACAAAAACGTAGCAAAAAATCAGGGTCGATGGCCGTTCCCGTCATCATGTTCATACTATAGTCATTTAGCGTGTCTGGTTCGTTGACGATGGCCGTAGCATGGTGAGGTTGGGATGTAGAAATCCAATCTGTTCACGATCCAACCTGTTCATTCAATATTTACTTCAATCTTCAATGTTGAAATCCTAAAAGCAGTCAAGCCTGTCCAAGGATAATGTAAAAACGTGTCGCGCAGACGTAACGTACAGGGCCAGGGTGCTATGCTATATTGTCCCAAACCCGGGGGGGGGGGGGGGGGGGGGGGTTCTCACATTGATATGGTATACGTATATGTGCCTGCCTTTTGGGGTGCTTTTTCGCAAAAATTGGTAAAGCGATGGGGTGGTTTTCATCACGGACCAAAGTGGGTGTATTTTGAGGCATTTTTGGAAAAAGCGCCCAATTTGTGCAAAATTGGGTGCTTTTCTTACAAAATTGGTATATTGATGGGTGGGAAATTAGCCAACAAATAGGTATAGGGAAAGTCGCATTTTTGAAGTCCGGCAGGCACATCCACGTACGATTTTGGCGAAAGTAACCCCCCCCCCCCCCCCGGTCCCAAAAGTTTCGAAACCATTTCAAAATTTTAATCTCCGGTTAAATAATTCGCACTATAAATCTGAAAATATAAATGGACAGAGAATATTTGTAGAATTGTTTTGATACCAAATTTGTAACCTTTTTGAGGCCGAGCGGAAATGTTTGTTTACATAACGCGAAATACCATACATTGTTACACTTTTGCGATGCCTGTGCGTAGCTGTAAACACGTGCTGGAAACTGGAGTTGCACCATCCGCATACTCCATCCACCGTGGCTTTTACCATGTTTACAGAATACATTCATTCACAGCCAGTAGGGAGGTCACGCTGCATGTCATATTTTGTTATACGCAAGAAAACAATGGAGTCTTAGTGACTGCAATATTTGCTAGAAATAGCTTCGGAAAATGGTCTATTTGGGCATCTCAAAAACTAAGAAACGTGTTAAAAATCATGTAGAATTTTAGAGGAGGGTCAATAACATCTGCAGAATGGTAAAATGTATAGTTTTAAACACGTTTGGTGACCAAATTTATGTCGTACAATGTCGGAAAATTCACGTTTTGAAAATCCGTGGTCTTCAAAATTACAGGAATCCTAACTCATTCTAAACCTCACCAAATCATGAAATGAACCCTCGTCTACAAAAAAGTCCATGTACGTATTGCTCTATATATCTGCTTGGAGATAGCGAAGACCACGGAATCCTCATAGCTTTATACCACGGAATGAAATCTGCCATAGACATTACATGGCGAAAATCGTACAGATTTGCACTGCAGACCTCTGTGTAGGGAGTGTTGACAATAGCATGACAATAGCAAGGTCGTTTGACTATTGTGTTTGTGCATGTTTGTGACGACTGACCCCGTTTAACAATCTTCATAGCTTTCATATAGGGCTTGGATGACCTAACTATTGACTGTTCAGCATAGTGCACGACTCAATACTAATTTTCAGGATGCGTTACAGCATAAATAAACGTAAATAAACGTTAAAGGCACACCGGCAAAGTCGTTTATTTGGAATTTGGTGGACACATTTTCAACACAGGATCTGTACATCTGAGCATAGATAATCGACACAGGGATGGTTAAGTCCCGGATTATCTCTATTGAAATGTTGTGCGGAGCTGATCTACGTCTGTTTCGCAAACACCTGTATGACTAGCATTTATGAAAAGCCCGGTAAACAGAACGGGTATTGATCATGTTGATAGTCTATTGCGGCAACTACAGTATCTAATACTAGCTAACGGGATACATAAAATTAGTTTGATAAAAAAAAACCTGGTGAAAGTTAAGATACTTCTAATATTTGAAACATATGATAACAATTTAATACACGCATTCACCGATGCGATAGATGTAACGCTATTTGTGAAGTTGATAGACACTTACTTCACCCAGTTTTCTATTACACGTAAACTCGAACCATGTATGATGAGCGCGATTCCTAGCGACTTTCATGCATCTGGGAACGAGAGTGGCGTATATGGATGTTAAGAAGTTATTTCATGACAGGGCGAAAGGCTACATCGGCTTTTGTGTTGAGCGACCTTGGTCCGAAACACACATAGCTTCAAACAAAACACCCACTTAACCATCCCTGTGTCCATTATCTATGATCTGAGCAATTCGCGGTGGCCGTATAGACTGGAAGAGCAACAAACAACATTGACGTCATTAGACGTGCAGTATAGTTTAAAGTCCAACGCGATCTGTTCACCGACTTTAAGTAGAGAATTTTGCGAAGAGACTTGATGAAATTCTCGTACAAGATATAGATCAAGCAGAAACGTTGCCTTGTAGGTTTTATGATTTTATTAGTCTATTTTAACTGAGTGTAAATATCGTTCATGTGTCCTAAATTGCATAAAAAGTATGATTTTGATCTGAGATTGATAAAAAAGCAATGGAAACAACTTCCTTATTTCCGGCCCATATCCCCCCTCGTTCCATCTCAAATGCATTACCTAAGCACATTATTATAGTACGCGTTATGACAGTGCAGTTTAAGGCCACCCCACCCCTAAAATTACGCCGTCGGTACACAACGCATGCCGTCGGTACATTCGTGATTTTGTTGGCCGGTTTTGAAGACAACCACATCACAAAGAATACAAAGAACCATTTCTACAATGTATCTCAAAAATTGGGTCCCACTGAAACGATAGAGCTGATATAACCATGATAACTAAGCAAACCACATCTAGGGTATTCAATTATTAGGTGCATGAGGGGGCGGGGGCAGGCCTGTGATTGGGGTGGGGGGGGGGGGGGGATAACCAACCGACATTGCTTGATTGATATACATAGTGTTGGTCATTTCATTTGAGGGGCATCAGGGGACGAGCCTGTCTGGCAGGGGGGGGGGGGGGGGGTACGCCACTACTTCTTAGGAATCGGAAATTGTTTTAAACTGAGGTAAATCTATCAAACTTGAGAGAAAATGTACATTGGGAACTGTTTGAGATGAGATGACGTGTATTGACGTCTACTATAGGCCTAAGAAGGTGAAAACCCCAATTTCCCCCCAATTTGACTGAAAATCAGTTATCAATTAAATGATACTTCGGACAGAGCTAGCCAACACATATTGTCATAGCGTGACCTTTTTTTTTTATATAACCATTGCTAAACCAATTACACAGTATAGCGTAACTAATGGGGGGGGGGGGGGGGGGGGTGATGAGGGGGGAAAGGCCTTTGATGAGGGGGGGGAAAGGCCTTTGATCATTTCATTTGGTTGGGGGCATCACACTGCAAAGGTTTGAGAACACTGGCGTAATATAGTGTCAGGTGTTCAAATCAGATGGTTTTGAACACTGGATACGTGTCAGGTGTTCAAAATCAGAGGTTTTGAACACTCCGGACACTTAAAAAAAATGTAACCCCTTTTGAACACCTGAGACGTGTTCAAAATTGAATTTTTGTATTGGAAAAATCTTCTAGTCAAACTTACACAATTTTGAGGGTGGAGGCAACTCTTTAAACCGAAATGACCGATAAATATTGCAAAATAAACCTTTTGGATTTTTAGAACACGTGTCAGGTGTTAAAAAGGTGTTCAAAATTGAACATCAACTTTCAAATTTAGAACACTCATATTCCATTTGTTCAGAATATGAGTGTTCGAAATTAGCACACTAGTGTTCTAAGGCAGTGTTTTTGAACACCTCGGACGCGTCAGAACAATGTTCGGACGCGTCCGAGGTGTCCAATGTGTTCAAAATATGAGTGCCACGATGAACGCTAATGCTCATAATAGCTAGTATGGAACACCTGATAGAACCGATGTGTTCAAAAATATTAATTGCAATTGATAACATGCTAATTAAACTGCACAAACTTACAAAATTTTGACTTTTTATTGCTGTTTGGGGCCGCAATCAAGGAAAAAAAGGTTGGCACACTTTGTCCTAATTACGGAAAAAAACCTGCCCCTCTCCCCGGAGGCAATGTTGATCCGAGTCATATTATCAGAAGCCTTGGCAGTTCCCCCAACATTGATTGATGGGGGATGGGGAAGGATATAAGAAAGGAGGAGACTTTTGCTTTCTATTAAACAGTGCTATGTCCCAAGTGTGATCTCAATTGCGAGCACAGGGATAGTTGTAATGAGTTGCGTCAAGTGTGCCAACTATTATTTTCCTTGATTGCGGGTGCAACTCTTTAAAACCGAAATGACCGATAAATATTGCAAAATAAACCTTTTGGATTTTTTTAAACACGTCTCAGGTGTTAAAAAGGTGTTACATGATGAACACGTCCGAGGTGTTCTTTTCAATTTGCAGTGCAGGGGGGAAGCCTTCTGGCACGGGGAATGTCTCTCCATGCCCCCTCTAATTACGTCCCTGCAATAACACAATTGTAGCTTTGAATCTCAGCTACAAACTCACCCCAACATTGTCTGTATTATAGTTTAATCAATTTTGGCACACGCGTGCGATTTTGGTGGCACGCACGGTCACACAGTGATTCGCACAGTGCGCTTGATGCCTTCATGTGCGCCCGCGACCTTCCGTATTCATTCGCTGCTGTAAGGAGGCTTCGCCACTTTGGAACTGATCAAACTATAATACTGGTTGTACTTTTGGCTATATCTTGCTAGACGTCCCGTACGGAATAAACCGTGTACTACGACAACACATTTTAATTGGTATGAGCATGCGCACATCAGGAACGGGACGTCTAGCAAGACATTGCCGTACTTTTCTGCAGATGAAATGGAATATCCATTTTTGTGTGAATCCAGTTTTGGTATTAAATCTCATGATCCAGTATGCTAATTTGACCGCACTAAACAATTTGCGGCCGCCGTTTACGCTATTTGAAGCACCCGCCGCCACGTTGAAAGTTGTCGGGCTGGCTAAAACAACTTTTTTCACAAGTTGAACGCCTGGCGGAGCCAGTCAATAGTTAGGTCACCCAAGCCCTATTATGAAAGCTATGAAGATTGTTAAACGGGGTCAGTCGTCACAAATATGCACAAACACAATAGTCAAACGACCTTGCTATTGTCATGCTATTGTCAACACTCCCTACACAGAGGTCTGCTGTGCAAATCTGTACGATGATATTCGCATGCAATGTCTATGGCAGATTCCATTCCGTGGTATAAAGCTATGAGGTTTCCGTGGTCTTGCGTCTTTTGTAGACGAGGGTTCATTTCATGATTTGGTGAGGTTTAGAATGAGTTAGGATTCCTGTAATTTTGAAGACCACGGATTTTCAAAACGTGAATTGTCCAACATTTTACGACATAAATTTGGTCACCAAACGTATTTAAAACTATACATTTTACCATTCTGCAGATGTTATTGACCCTCCTCTATAATTCTACATGATTTTTAACACGTTTCTCAGTTTTTGAGAAGCCCAAATAGACCATTTTCCGAAGCTATTTCTAGCAAATATTGCAGTCACTGATACTCCATTGTTTTCTTGCGTATAACAAAATATGACATGCAGCGTGACCTCCCTACTGGCTGGAGCGTGGACCGAGATTAACCGTGCGATCGCGCGGTACAACATTGTAGCAGTGTCGGGTTTTGTAGTGTCTAGGAAGGTTTAGGGCCGGGTTAAGAGCCAATGTTATACAGTTAAGCCAACAATTATTCATACCCCTTGAAAAATATGTGATTTTTGCGTTTTTCTCATATCTATACCAGCTGGAGTGGTGGAACTTTTGCTTTGCACTAAAGATAATTAGTTTGCAAGTACAAATCAATATATTTGGGCTCAACATTTTTTGCATAACAATAGAATTGAACAAGCATTATGTTTTTATGCCTGTCCAAAATTATTCATACCCCATACCAAGTCATAGGATTGAGGCCACTTTTTGTGATAATACACATGTTTTTGACATTCCAAACATTCTTTATATTGTGTGATAGGCTTTTATATTGTTATGCAATTATTCCATACATTGTGGATGCATTACAAATGTGTCCTATTGAATGTACAGTGAGGGATAGTATAGGACAACACTCTAGCTCTTTGACAGCATGGCGAAGGGGATCAAATAACTCAGTGAGGACCTTTTTTGTGCATTGTGAATGCTCACAAAGAGGGGAAAGGCTACAAAACTATTTCGAAGCAATTTCAAGTGCCAAATTCTACCATAAAAAGCATAATTAGGAAGAACAAGACAGTTCAAATCAGTTCAAATCGGTTAAAAAGCCTGAAGAACACGGTCGGAATCCAACAGTGTCCCCTTGTTTGACAAGAAAAGTATGGTGAAAGGCCAACAACAATCCACATATCACCGTCAATGCTCTCATGAACAACCTTGGTGAGTCTTGGACCAAGATATTAAGGCAGACACTCCAGCAGAGATAGTACACAAGAGTTCTTCATGGACTCCGACCAAGAAAGACTCTACTCCTGAAAAGAGACAATGAGAAACTCATCTAGCATTTGCAAGAGCACTTCTGGACATATATCCAAGTTTTTGGTCTTCAGTGTTGGGGTTGCTTAAGATGCAAGACAAGTTTCTTTGTGTCTCTTTTAAGGAGTAGAGTCTTTCTTGGTCGGCCTCAATGGAGACCTCTCATGTGTCATATATGCTGGAGTGTCTGCCATGACATCTTGGTCCAATAATTGCCAGGGTTGTTCAGGAGAGCATTGATGGTGATCTGTGGATTGTTGTTGGCCTTTCGCAATATTTTTCTTGCCAAACAAGGGGACACCACTGGCTTCCGACTGCATCCTTCAATGTTTTTTAGTGAGTTGAACGTCTTGTTCTTCCTAATTATGCTTTGTGTGGTGGATTCTTGCACTTGGAATTGTTTCGAAATAGCTCTGTAGCCTTCCCCCTCTTTGTGAGCATTCACAATATGCACACACAAGTTATTTGATCTTCTTCGCCATGCTGTCAAAGAGCTAGAGTGTTGTCCTATATATAATATCCCTCACTGTACATTCAATAGGACACATTTGTAATGCATCCACATTGTATGCACACATCATGGAATAATTACATAACAATATAAAAGCCTATCACACAATATAAAGAATGTTTGGAATGTCAAAAACATGTGTATTATCACAAAAAGTGGCCTCAATCCTTAGACTTGGTATGGGGTATGAATAATTTTGGACAGGCATAAAAACATAATTCTTGTTCAATTCTATTGTTATGCAAAAAAATTGAGCCCAAATATATTGATTTGTACTTGCAAACTAATTGTCTTTAGTGTAAAGCGAAAGTTCCACCACTCCAGCTGGTATAGATATGAGAAAAACGCAAAAAACTCATATTTTCCAAGGGGTATGAATAATTGTGGGCTTAACTGTAAGTGACATCACCGTTATACTATTATAGTCTATTTGTCCATCACGAAACAGTGACGTAACTATACAGGCGAAACACGTACGCTTCGAGTAGGCGCGCGAATTTATGTACTGCAATTAATAATATGAATGACGCAGTTACGTCACTGTCTACATCTCGTGATGGGACTATAAGGGCCTGCAACATCTCGGGTACAAGTTTGTCTCAGAAGACCGCGCGCGTAGCTCTAAAATTCGCATTTCAGCGCATAGCTGTTTCCTCCATTTTTTCTTTTCTTGAACTTGTCAAGTACCATATCAGCTTCATGTTATTGCTTACGAGAGAAAAATTGCCTGTTACAAATTGAAGTTAAATACAGTTCAACAAAATCTAATATGTTTCTAATATGGTATATACAGTCCTCAAAATAAGTGACTGACCAGGTAATAAATATACTCTTAACTCCAAAACTATAGCTCTTACGTAAAAATATTAATTTATAAAGTTGTAAGGAAATCTCTTTTCTTCAATTTGAGACATTGTTCATGAAAATCGGTTAATAATTGAGAACACTACATTGATATGGATAGAACAAGTTTATATTTTCACACTTGGGTTTTGAACACGCAGGACCGTGTAACAGCCTACAGTATGTGCATTGATCAATTGAAGCATCCCCAATCCACATCTTACTATCAACCTGTGAGTTATCGCTACCAGTTAATCAATAATCTGCCTGTTGCTGACCCGAGGCTGCGTGTAGGCGAAAAAATGAAAAACTGACTTGGTTTTGGTTTTGGGCACATAACTGAGTTAATATTGATTCAAACTTCACGTGTAATATCTCTAATTGAAGAGAATAGATTTCCTTACAACTTTATATATAATTTAATGTTTTTACGTAAGACCTATAGTCTTGGAGTTGAGAGCATATCAATTACCTGGTCAGTTACTTATTTTGAGGACTGTAGTTTTAAAATATACATTTCACAGAGCGCGCCCGTCTCATGTTTAAAAAGAGAAAGATAAGATACCGCACGCATTTCGCATAGCGAGTAGTTGCTTAAAGGGAAGCGGTCATGGTGAGGATTCTAACGAAAATTGAACAGCGCGCGGCGACTATTTAAATCTAAACAAGTTGGACATAGGCGCAGTCTGTAATTGTTCTACGTATGTTTGCAAGCGGTATTGTGTGCGACTCTACAACAATCTCTTAACCCAATGTGAACGGCGCGCTCAATCAACCATCATTCATTTGATTGAACGCATTTTCTATCGTATGATGTAAGTGATGTATTAGTTATGAGCTAAGGTTTAGCTGGTACAAAATCGTCGTCAGCGGTTTCTTTTCCTCACCATGCGCTATTCCCTTTAAATAATGAAGTTTATCAAGCGCTGTATACTTTTGAACTAAACTGCTCACAAAAAGTTCGAAAACTTTTTTTAATCAGATATATTTTTATTAGGTTCATTACCCTCTTGTATTATGTTGCATATCAATGGAAAGCTGAAGTGTTCTTCTTTAAAATGATACCAAATGTGCAATGATGGCATGTTGCTCGACTTGGCCACATTAATGAGAATGAGACAAAGTCACAAATCAAATGTGCCAAAATTAGCAATTTTGTGTTACTGTGTGAACAAACAAATTGACACTGTAATGAAAACAAGCAAGACAACTTGCAAAGTTGTAGGCCTAAACCTTTCATCACTTTACATTATTGGAAAGGAAATGAGTCAGAGAATCCATTATTTATCCATCAGGAAAATGTTGATCCAAAAAAGTGATTTTTTTTTAATCAACATTTTAAACATTTTAGTGAAATTTGATAGCAAAATGGATTATCTGACTCTGACTCATTTCTTTTTCATACATCACATTAACAGTTCAATCAAAAGTTACAGCGCTTGATAAAGTTCATGTAAAATGGGGTTAACGCCCTGGCTGCATGCATAACACCTTCTATATCAAATGCGCATCAATCTGAATCAGGAACGATTGGGCGTTGATGACAGGATTGCAAACACACACAAATACAATAGTCCCATAACATTTCCAGGAAAATTGTATAGAGTATCAAATTTATAAGAATCAGAGAAGAATGGGCGTTGACAGGATGCACGCACACACAAATATTTAATTGTCCCATCATATTTGATAGAGTTTCGAATTCATATCAATTTGAATAAGATTGGGCGTTGACCAGTGGCGTCACACAAATACAATAGTCCCATAACATTTCCGGGAAAATTGTATAGAGTATCAAATTTTATAAGAATCAGAGAAGAATGGGCGTTGACAGGATGCACGCACACACAAATATTTAATTGTCCCATCATATTTGATAGAGTTTCGAAATCATATCAATTTGAATACGATTGGGCGTTGACCAGTGGCGTATCTGGGTCACTTGTTGGGAGGGGGGATTTCCCCGGTGAACTTCAGTTTTACCCTATAGGTTACGAGAAAAAAAATTCGCGGCTGGGCAAGGGCCAAATTGCCAATTAGATGGGAATTGAGTAAATCTCTTAGATTCCCCAAAATAGGCGCAATTCCCCCAAAGTCAAAGTGGGGTGGGGGGGGGGGGGGGGGGGGGGGGGGCTTTCCCGATCTTATAATAATCTTGATGAAAGTCACTGAAGTTACGTAATGCACCTTCGTACAGACATTTTGCCCGGCTCTAGACTGTCTCTGATGCTAAAGGCTATATTCAGGAGTATAGAGGGGGATAACGACAGACTGCAAGACTGCAGTGGCGTAGCTTGGATTTGCTAATACTTGCAAATACTTAAAGATAGGATCTGGAAGCGGTGGCCGTAAAAAAACTGGAAGATCCAAAAACAATATTGACGTCATTGGACGTGCAGTAGATAAAAGTCCAACGCAATCTGTTCGCCGACTTTCAGTAGAGAACATAGTTCCGAGATCAACATTGCACCATATTTTGCGAAGAGACTTGAAGAAGTTCCCGTACAAGATACAGATTAAGTAAAAGCATTGCCTTATCGGTTTTATTAGTCTATTTTAACCACAGAATTATAAATCTATGATTTTAACTGATGTACATGTACATTGTAAATTGTTTATATGTTCTAAAATTCATTAAAATAATATTATTTTAGAGATTACAAAAGAAATCACAATGGAAACAACTTCCTCGTTTCCCATTTCTTCCTTATTGCTCCATCCAATTCATTACATACGCAAACATTATAGTACGCGTTATGAAAGTGCAGTTTTACAGGTCGGGAAACATTCTCCTGTACTATGGTAATAAAAATAGCTGTAGCTGTGAATTTGGTATCAAACAAATTTTACAAGTAGGCCTGTACAACTGCACATTATGCATTATAGGATTACCTTTTAACATTTAAGATCGTATTAGTATTTTCACAGTACCAGGGGACCATACCCCGCAACCAGCCATTTCTATTATAAGATAGTTGTTCATGCTCGTGTTAAGATTTTTACAGTACCGCCATATTCTACAACCAGCAGTTTCTTATCGCTACCCATCAATGCTATTCCTTCAGGATTCTTCAGACCTCTGTATATGCATCGTAGATACTTGCCATCCACAGAGAAGCAATGGATACATTTGTCACCGTAATTTACGATACATATCTCATCATCAAGACTGACACAAACACCGAACGGGGACCAATGCTGTACATCTGGAGTACCATCAATAGTAACCAATGGTTTCCCAGTCATGTCAATCACGTGTACACTGGTTCCCACTTCCCGCGCAGATATAACAATGTTATTCTGTTTTGTTGAAGCTATGTACCATGGTTTTACAGGAACCTTGATACTGTTGATGTGACTACCATTCATGTCATGTATGCTGATGTACTTTGAGGAGGTTTCTCCAACCAAGAGTTGGTTCTGAGAATTGATAGCAAGACCACGTAGAGATGACTTCACGGATGATGATTTCACTCCATCTGGAGATACCGCGTGGAATTCAGAGAGATATTGACCCTTCGGGGAGTATACTGTGACATGTTGGTGACTGTAAGTTGTTACAAAGAATTTATTAACAGGAGATACGGCAATATTTGAAGCACCTGATGACTTCTTGTCCAAACTGAATTTAAATTTGCCATCTGTATTGTAGACATGGACAGGTGTTGATGCATTCCAATTCGTCACTGCTATATCACCAGTAGGCGTGGTTGCAACACCTGTAGTACATCTCATCTTAGAATGACCTTCTCGACCAAACTCCTTCTTCATAACCCAGTTACAACTTGATATTTTTCTAGTACCTAAAGTCAAAGTTCCAAGATGCTGAATGGTTATGGGAAGAATATTATCTGCTACGTAAGCAATGTTGTCCAATCCTGCATCCAGAGAAGATGTTCTGACTGTACACATATCTTGTAGAGAAGTTTTCAGTTGTTTGTAGACAGACGCGATGTCATAGTCAGATCCTGTCTCCAGAACCTGAGTTGCCATCTCTTGGGCTCTCTTCAACTGGGCTTGTTGACTGACAAGGGTATCTTCAGTAGTATCAATCTTAGTGTGAACATTAGTGACATGTTTATCAAGTCTGTCCTTTTCATCCTGGCAGAGTTTGCGGATATGTTTGATAGCTTCCTCTTCTGCTTTCTCAATATCTGACAAAGCTTGCTTGGCATTGGAATCCAGACTTCTTCGTGTAGATCTTGTCGTACGAAGTGCATCATTGACTTGATTGGTGACCGCATCACTCTCTTCTACAAGTTGTTGAATCTCTTGTCTCTGCTCTTTAATTGCAAGGTCTAGCTCAACGTACGCATGCTCAGGTCTTTGGTGGTTAACAGTACAAACCTGGCAAACCAAAACCCCACATGTCTCACAGAAGAACCACAGCGCTTGTCCTTCGTGTTTACTACACGTTGGCTTCTTATTTAACACAGACTTCAAGTTGACCTTGCCAGACTTGAGATCTTCCAATTTGATAACCTGATGACTTTTAAGAAGTTTAAAAGTTTTATGAAGATCGGCACCTTTGTTACAGAGAAAGCCGTCACAAGTCAGACAACGTGCTAGTAGTTTAGAGCCCATCTCTTCACAGCAAACACAGGCGACATTCATTGGCTTCAACACTTGCCTGAAAGGAGAAAAAAAGATTGGTTGATTGATTGATTGGCTGATTGATCGATTGCTTGATTGATTGCTTGCTTGATTGCTTGCTTGCTTGATTGCTTGATTGTTTGATTGATCGATTGATTGATTGATTGATTGATTGATTGATTGATTGATTGATTGATTGATTGATTGATTGATTGATTGATTGATTGATTGATTGATTGATTGATCGATCGATGAATATTATATTTACCAATTGGAATGATATAGGCCTACACAGATTTGAGATCTCATAAGGCCATATGTTTTGAACTCACCACCCAAAAAGGGTGGTGGCGTCCCATTTTTGGTGACGAATCATCCATCTCCCTCTTTTAACACAACAGCTAAATGTGGTTTAGGTGTCGTTTGAAAGCCTATTTATCTAGCTACATTGTGTGAATAAAACAGATATTTCTATAACTGTTTGGCTGAGATATGATTTATTGTATTACGAAAGTCAGGGGTGGCGGCGGTGGCGGCGGCGGCGGCGGCGGCGGCGGCGGCACTGTGTACAATCTCTATGGGAATATAGAAAATGCTCCCAATTCTACGTTCAATTTTACAATAATTCCCCATCCCTGTATGGTACAAACATGATTTTGCTCTATTTTACCTGCCATGATTTTATATTCAATAAGTTTCTGTTATGTAACAATTGTAATCATGAATCGATTGCATTGTCCTTGGCTTTCTCCCTATTCGCTTGCCCTAATTCATCGGTTTTACATTAGGCCCTACATGACTATCAGTGGCGTAGCTAGGTTATTCATATGGGGGGGGGGGGGGGGTGCCGAGAATTTTTTCATCAGTGTACTTTTGACCATCATAATTCCATGATTCCTTTGGTCAAATGAACCGACAGTGCCAATCTCAACCGACACGATCTCACCACTCGCCCCCCCCCCCCCCCCCCCCCTCTACGCCACTGATGACTATAACAAATTAAAAGGTATTTAACCGATGATAGCAAAATCATGTATTTTTGGAAAACTTTCAAATAGGGAATCCAAAAAATGGCTTTTAAATCAAAAATATATTTGTTAACTCTAATAAATATGAAATTTAAACATTTGTGCTCATTCACTTCCCAATATAGTATATTTCAACAAGTTACCATTGACAACCATTATGTTCTGATGGGTAATTGCATGAGGA
The DNA here is from genome assembly GCA_035610835.1 of Ophiura sarsii. Lineage (NCBI taxonomy): Eukaryota > Metazoa > Echinodermata > Ophiuroidea > Amphilepidida > Ophiuridae > Ophiura > Ophiura sarsii. Next base: position 55,949,873 of record CM069453.1, on the reverse strand, counting down.
ACTAATATGCACAGTAAAATTAGCATACTAAATTGGATTTCAGACAAACATTAACATAGAATAACAGAATCAAGCAGTAAACAAAGTGAATAATCCTACAGTAGTAGACAACAAGTGAACGTGTAATATAATCAGCAGTAGATAGCAAGTGAATACAAGCTGATATCATTATAACTTGCTATCTACTGTTGATATCATTATAACTTGCTATATACTGCTGATAGCATTATAACTTGCTATCTACTGATGGTAGTATTATAACTTGCTATTTACTGCTGATATCATTATAACTTGCTACAAGCTGATTTCATTATAACTTGCTATCTACTGCTGATATCATTATAACTTGCTATCTACTGCTGATAGCATTATAACTTGCTATCTACTGCTGGTAGTATTATAACTTGCTATTTACTGCTGATAGCATTATAACTTGCTATCTACTGCTGCTAGCATTATATCTTGCTATCTACTACTGCTAGCATTATAACTTGCTATCTACTGCTGATTGCAATATAATTTGCTATCTACAGCAGATAGCATTATAACTTGCTATCTACTGCTGATAGCATTATAACTTGCTATTTACTGCTGATAGTATTATAACTTGCTATCTACTACTGATAACATTACAACTTGTTATCTACTGCTGGTAGCATTATAACTTGCTATCTACTGCTGATAGCATTATAACTTGCTATTTACTGCTGATAGCATTATAACTTGCTATCTACTACTGATAACATTACAACTTGTTATCTACTGCTGATAGCATTATAACTTGCTATCTACTACTGATAGCATTATAACTTGCTATTTACTGCTGATAGCATTATAACTTGCTATTTACTGCTGATAGCATTATAACTTGCTATCTACTACTGATAGCATTATAGCTTGCTATCTACTGCTGATATAATTATAACTTGCTATTTACTGCTGATAGCATTATAGCTTGCTATCTACTGCTGATATCATTATAACTTGCTATCTACTGCTGATATCATTATAACTTGCTATCTACTGCTGTTTGCAATATAACTTGCTATCTACAGCTGATAGCATTATAACTTGCTATCTACTGTTGATAGCATTAGAACTTGTTATCTACTGCTGATAGCATTATAACTTGTTATCTGCAGCTGGTAGCATTATAACTTGCTATTTATTACTGATAGCGTTACAACTTGCTGTCTACTGATGATAGCATTATAATTTGCTATCTACTGATGATAGCATTATAACTTGCTATCTACTGTTGATAGCATTATAACTTGCTATCTACTGCTGATAGCATTATAACTTGTTATCTACTGCTGATAGCAATATAACTTGCTATCTACTGCTGATAGCATTATAACTTGTTATCTACTGCTGCTAGCATTATAACTTGCTATTACCTGCTGATAGCATTATAACTTGGTATCTACTGCTGATAGCATTATAACTTGGTATCTACTGCTGATATAATTATAACTTGTTATCTACTGCTGATATAATTATAACTTGTTATCTACTGCTGCTAGCATTATAACTTGCTATTACCTGCTGATAGCATTATAACTTGCTATCTACTGCTGATTGCAATATAACTTGTTATCTACTGCTGCTAGCATTATAACTTGCTATTACCTGCTGATAGCATTATAACTTGCTATCTACTGCTGATTGCAATATAACTTGTTATCTACTGCTGATAGCATTATAACTTGTTATCTACTGCTGCTAGCATTATAACTTGCTATTACCTGCTGATAGCATTATAACTTGGTATCTACTGCTGATAGCATTATAACTTGGTATCTACTGCTGATAGCATTATAACTTGCTACATACTGCTGATAGCATTATAACTTGCTATCTACTGCTGCTAGCATTATAACTTGTTTTCTACTGCTGATAGCATTATAACTTGCTATTACCTGCTGATAGCATTATAACTTGGTATCTACTGCTGATAGCATTATAACTTGCTATTACCTGCTGATAGCATTATAACTTGGTATCTACTGCTGATAGCATTATAACTTGTTATCTACTGCTGATAGCATTACAACTTCCTATTTACTGTTGATAGCATTCTAACTTGCTATCTACTGATGATAGCATTACAACTTGCTATACTGCTGATAGCATTATAAATTGCTATATACTGCTGATAGTATTATAACTTGCTATCTACTGCTACTAGCATTAAAATTACTATATACTGCTGATATTATTATAACTTGCTATCTACTGCTGATAGCATTATAACTTGCTATTTACTGCTGATAGCATTACAACTTGCTATCTACTGCTGATAGCATTATAACTTGCTATCTAATGCTGATAGTATAATAACTTGCTATCTACTGCTGCTAGCATTATAACTTGCTATCTACTGCTGCTAGCATTATAACTTGCTATCTACTGCTGTTAGCATTATAACTTGCTATATATTGCTGCTAGCATTATAGCTTGCTATACTGCTGATTGCAATATAACTTGCTCCGATCACGCACAACGAAAAGGATCATTCACATCATAAGTAAACGAAAACGAGCGTTTCCATGAGCTAGATGATCCTAGAGTCTAGTGATGCCCACAGTTTTCCTCCTGGTCAAGGGTAACCAGCTGGGCTTGCATTACAACTTGTTATCTACTGCTGATAGCATTACAACTTGCTATACTGCTGATAACAGTATAACTTGCTATACTGCTGATAACAGTATAACTTGCTATCTACTGCTGATAGCATTACAACTTGCTATCTACTGCTGATAGCTTTATAAATTGCTATATGGGCCATTCCACAAAAATGGGACCACTTCAGCTTTGGAAAATTATGATAATAAATTGTTTCAAATCTGTTTACTTTGATTGTTTTTGATGACCCAATATACTAAAGTTACTAGAACAATAATGTTTGCGAACACCACTGCTCACATTTTTACGCACGAAACTATGTAATTCAGGTGTTTTATATGTTTTTTCACTCGGTGAACGGCGTTATCTAGTGTCATATCGCATTGGCAGTGTCATTGCATCCCTAACTAAGTCCGAATGATATAAAAATTATTGGGTTTTTTGTCGTTGAGAGGTCTCCTCATAACAATATTTGATAAGCTATGCGACAGAAGAATGATATTCATTTTTTAGCCTCAACAAATCTCTTGCTATGAATCAGCGCTTTTGACAACTATGTGCTTTCAATTTTGTACCTTTTTCCAAAACTTGTTTTGTCAATTTTACTCTAGTAGAAGAATATTCCTTTCTGTAATGTATCAATTGTTATATTTTCTTTAAGCCCAACATTGAAATTGTATGTCATTATATAAAGATAACTTTATATGCTATTTTTAATGGTATTATTCTTGGATAACGCCGTTCACGTGTATGATAGTTATGGGATTGAAACAAAGATAAAACAATTGAAACTGACATAATTCATGTAGCTGTTGCAGAAACATTATTTGTTTTATCAATTTTAATACTAAAAAATGATTTAAACCATACATTTGGGCTGAATTTCCCAATATTGACCGTCAAACAGTGGTCAAATATTTAATTTTCACTTTAAATGTTTTATATAGCTTGCATTTTCGTTTAAAAGGGGTATGTACCATTACATTAACTATTGTATTAACTTACATGCACACTGCATCGCATATTGTGAAGTTGTTCTCTTTTTCTTTTTATTGATATGGACATTAAGCCTGACGAAAACACATGCTCAATACTTGCTCAATAGATCGATTTGGCTATGTGTAGCGCGGTAGTAAACACTCATATATGTGGACTATGAGCCATATATTTACACTTACAGCATATTCTAGAAGAAACCGTTTAGTTCACAAAGTGAAATGCGTTATATAGAACACGAAAGAAGAAGCAAACTCACTGTTTTCAATGTTTCGCTGCTGTATCTAGACTTCTCAAAGATTTTACAAAGAAGAAAGATTGTGCTCTTGCAATATTTTCTTCAAATGAGGGTGATAACATTTTACAGGATAACGCCGTTCACGATAACGCCTTTTACGTTTTCATCCCTTTTCGGACCTTCTGCAAGCCATATGGTTGCATTTCTATTTTTTTCGACACAAATGGTGAGAAAAACATTGGACCTATAACATATTATCTTTTATACGGTAACAGAATACCTACTTTACCGAGACATATCGATCACGGAGTTCACAAGCTTAAAACAGTCGTTTGAAATACTGAACTTCAACATTTTTTATAGCCCAAATGATGTGCCAGAGACTTTCGAGGTGATATAATTTTAATAGCGTGGTGGGTTTGCTAGGGGATTGTTCATAAACGATTGCAAATTTAGTACATTCAGTTTATGTTGGAACGCTAGCTGTGCGGATAACGGAAATTACACACATTTCGTGGAAAGTTCATTTGATATTAAAAGTGCACGTTAAGATTAATGTAGGCAGAACTAAATGCCTTTATATTTTGGTTTGATACGTTTGCTACATTTACTCGTACCAAAATATTACAAAAACTTGAATTGAGAATTAAATTCAGTAGCATAAAATTGAGACATCGAGCTGTGGAAACAGTGTTTTGGTGGCTTTCAGTAAAAATATGAACCTGATAATGTCATTCAAAGTATGGCAAACCATGGTGTTCTGAGTAGAACTCATCGAGTTTTACCATAATATTAATAAACATTTGTGATATATACTTGCAGTAAGATTTCCCGGATCAAAGAATGATAAAAACCCAAGTGGTACAGTTTTTGTGGAATGGCCCATATACTGCTGATAGCATTAGAACTTGCTATCTACTGCTGATAGCATTAGAACTTGCTATCTACTGCTGATAGTATTATAACTTGCTATCTATATACTACTGATAGCATTATAATTTGCTATCTACTACTGATAGCATTACAACTTGCTATATACGGCTGATAGCGTTATAACTTGCTATATACTGCAGATAGCATTACAACTTGCTATCTACTGCTGATAGCGTTACAGCTTGCTATCTACTGAATAGCATTACAACTTGCTATCTACTGCTGATAGCATTATAACTTTCTGCTGATAACATTATAACTTGCTATTTACTGCTGATAGCATCATAACTTGCAATCTACTGCTGATAGAACTACAACTTGCTATCTACTGCTGATAGCATTATAACTTGTTATCTACTGCTGATAGCAATATAACTTGCTATTACCTGCGGATAGCATTACAACTTGCTATTTACTGCTGATAACATTATAACTTACTATCTACTGCTGATAGCATTATAACTTGCTATCTACTGATGATAGCATTATTACTTGCTATTACCTGCTGATAGCATTATAACTTGCTATTTACTATAAATCACCTCGGGTCACCAAGAACATACAAACGGTAAATGCGATTGACCTAATTTTTTCACACAGATTACTACACAAAAATGTCATTTTAAGATCGTTTTAAAAATTATTAATTTTATCCTGATTTAATATCTTAACCATTTCAATCCAAGGTAAAAAGGATAATTATTTTGACCCACACGCAAACGTGATTTGATATCAATATTTAATACACTTTGCACCCTAAACTATCTTATTGTTGTGTCGCAGTTAGATTGGAACTGTCCCAATATAAATCCTGTGACCTTTGTACTATACAAATGCCGTTGCTAAGGGAATCTATTTGGTCATTTCAACCCAAACAACAACATGATAATGTTTCTGCAATGCCCTATTGACCTCAAGTATATTTACACGCAAACGTGATATGATATCACTATTACACTTTGCACCCTAAGCTAAATTTATCTTATCGTTGTGTCGCAGTTGGATTGGAACTGTGCCAATATAAAGCATTAAGCATGTGAACTATTATACAAATGCCGTAGCTCCGATTTAGAGAATAAAGAGTATTTTCGGTTATCATTTTAGCATCACTATTTATTAACTTTTTGACAAATTCAACCTATTTTTTCAGATATTATTTTAATTAATATACGTTTTCATTTGCCATGTTTGCAGTGGAATATACTTGCCAGTGCTTTTTGATTTCACCCGCCCGGCACCAACTTTCTTAGTTTTTAAATTCTGCCCAAACCAAAAAGAATCAATTGCTTTTGGTAAAAAAATGTATAAAAACTAAAAATGTTTATGTTGAAGAATAAACATTCCTAGAGAAGTGTCTTTAGATGATTTTGGTGCAATATCGGCATTTTTGACGGATTTTGCTACGTTGTCCACCGTAATATTTTTATTTGTTGGGGGGTCAAAATTCAAAATCAGGATTTTTAGTGTAATTTGATACCAAAAAAGGAATCTCCGACTCTTTCCTTTCAAAAAATGTATAGATTTTATATAAAGGGTTCAACAAAAGAAAGTATACAACTTTGTTTATGTCATTTTGAGTAACTTTCAATTTGTTTTTGTCCAAACAGGCTAAATAGGCATTTAGATGAATCTTTTAGGCATAATTTGATACCAAATTTGCCCCCTAACAACAAAGACAAGGCGGTTCTCGAACGGCGCGTCTCGCCTGTTCATCAAAAGTGACTTGAAAGAAATGATGATGAAACACATGATACAATGTAGCACTGTCACAGAGGTATGCATTGTAGTTAAGGCAAGGGATGTAATACCTTGAAAAATTTAATCAACAAAAAGAACACACCAACCCCCTTCCCTACACCAAATCACATCAAGATAGGCCTTACAGATCTTATTTGACCCCAGATGACCTCTGATGACCTTGAAAATTTAATCAGCAAAAAGAACACACCAACCCACTTCCCTCCACCAAATCACATCAAGATAGGCCTTACGGATCTTATTTGACCCCAGATGACCTCTGATGACCTCGAAAAATTCATCAACAAAAAGAACACACCATCCCTCTTCCGTCCACCAAATCCCATCAAGATAGGCCTTACGGATCTTATTTGACCCCAGATGACCTTGAATGACCCCCGATGACCTTGAAAATTTAATCAGCAAAAAAAATACACCACCCCCCTTCCCTCCACCAAATCCAATCAAGATAGGCCTTACTGATCTATTTGACCCCATATTTGACCCCCGATGACCCCGAAAAAGTAATCAACCAAAAGAACACACCACCCCCTTCCCTCCACCAAATCCCATCAAGATAGGCCTTACTGATCTATTTGACCCCCGATGACCCCGAAAAATTAATCAACAAAAAGAACACACCATCCCCCTTCCGTCCACCAAATCCCATCAAGATAGGCCTTACTGATCTATTTGACCCCATATTTGACCCCCGATGACCCCGAAAAATTAATCAACAAAAAGAACACACCACCCCCCTTCCCTCCACCAAATCCCATGAAGATAGGCCTTACTGATCTATTTGACCCCATATTTGACCCCCGATGACCCCGAAAAATTAATCAACAAAAAGAACACACCATCCCTCTTCCGTCCACCAAATCCCATCAAGATAGGCCTTACTTATCTATTTGACCCCATATTTGACCCCCGATGACCCCGAAAAAATAATCAACAAAAAGAACACCCCATCCCTCTTCCGTCCACCAAATCCCATCAAGATAGGCCTTACTGATCTATTTGACCCCATATTTGACCCCGATGACCCCGAAAAATTAATCAACAAAAAGAACACACCACCCCCTTCCCTCCACCAAATCTCATCAAGATAGGCCTTACTGATCTATTTGACCCCATATTTGACCCCCGATGACCCCGAAAAAATAATCAACAAAAAGAACACACCATCCCCCTTCCCTCCACCAAATCCAATCAAGATAGGCCTTATGGATCTTATTTGACCCCCGATGACCTTGAATGACCTCTGATGACCTTGAAAATTTATTCAGCAAAAAGAACACACCACTCCCCTTCCCTCCACCAAATCTCATCAATATAGGCCTTACTGATCTATTTGACCCCATATTTGACCCCGATGACCTCCGATGACCTTGAAAATTTAATCAGCAAAAAGAACACACCACCCCCCTTCCCTCCACCAAATCCCATCAAGATCGGCCTTACGGAACTTATTTGACCCCATATTTGACCCCGATGACCTTGAATGACCTCCAATGACCTTGAAAATCTAATCAGCAAAAGAACACCCCACCCCCTTCCCTGACATCAAGTCCCATCAAGATAGGCCTTACGGATCTCTAGATATCGCGTCACAACGCGTCTCAAAAGTTTTAAGCATATTTGACCCCGATGACCTTGTATGACCCCCGATGACCTTGAAAAATCAATCAGCAACAGAACGCACCACCCCCCTTCCCTCCACCAAGTCCCATCACGATAGGCCTTACGGATCTCCAGATATCGCGTCACAAAGGTATTTCTTAGCACACGGCATACGGCATACGGCATACGGCAGCATACGGCATACGGCATACGGCGGACGCCGGACAGAAATAGTGATAACATAGTCTCTTTCTGATTACATCAGGCGAGACAATAAACCATGATTAGCACCATTTAAAGGAAAATATCCCATTTTCAAAAGTCGCATTTCCAATACGCAGCACGAGAAGAATAGGCCAATTGTTAACACACACATATGCCGTATTTATCCCGTACTGATCACCGCGCATATCCCTCAATGCGCGGGCTAATTCAAATGTAAACTGATGCATGGGTGAAGGATTTGAATGTAAAGGAATGTTATGGATGGGGAGAACATGGACAGATTAACCAAATCTTCTCGTGCTGTGTATTGGAAATGCGACTTTTGAAAATGGGATATTTTCCTTTAAATGGTGCTAATCATGGTTTATCTTTGTTGTTAGGGGGCAAATTTGGTATCAAATTATGCCTAAAAGATTCATCAAAATGCCTATCTAGCCTGTTTGGACAAAAACAAATTGAAAGTTACTCAAAATGACATAAACAAAGTTGTATACTTTCTTTTGTTGAACCCTTTATATATACACATACAGCTGTTTCTATGGGGACATGACATAAAACCGTAAAGGACATGTGTATGTGGACATATATATGTATATATATATATATATATATATAATTATGTGGACCCGTGTGCCGCACTATTTGATGATGTCCTCTTGATTGAAGTCCACATACACCTTCACCCCCCTATACCCCCTAACACTGTAAAAAAATCACTTTAAGACGACTGTTTCTATAAGGACATAAACATGTCCGTATAGCAACATAGGGTCCACATAGTACGGTAAAAATGACCTCAAATGTCCACATAGGAACAGTATTATAAAAGTATATATATAATGTACATCACATTAATAGTTGATACAGCGCTTAAATTTCATATTTATGGGTTAAAATTCAGCCCTAATTGCTAATTTAGGCGTCAGAAAATCGCTGTCCAAAGTGCCCCACAACAATTATTCTGAATAATATAGGATGAAGTTTCGGATTGACCCTAATCCTTCTTCATAAAATCGTCAGTAAAAAGCAATATTTAATGACTGGATTTACTGCAATTTGTACCCTGCAGGTACGAGAGACAGACTAAATTAAATGTTTATGATATAAACCTGCAAAACGATCGCGGTCTTTTTATATACTAACCTTCTCTCCATAAGAGTAGACACGAAGAAATTACCAGGCAGACCATCAACCCCGTCATCCGGTAGTGGCATGGTTTTCTTACAAGCTGGACAGATCACAGATTTGCTAGATGTTGTATCGTGTTCTGTCCATTCTCTCAAACATACCATACAAAATGTATGTAAACATGGCAGAGCTTTGGGGTCTTTTACGGTCTCTTTGCAAATTCCACATTTAGTTAAATCTTCTGCGGGTGAAGCCATCTTGAATTCACGAATATTGTGGGGTTAATTGGTAGAAATTAGGACGATTATGGTGAATGTTAGAGGTGTATACTGCCAGCACTTCCCACGTGAGCTTATATGACGACCTTTCTACAATCATGTCATGTGATGTGACGAGGTCAAAGTCTCGTCAGTACAATTTTAATTTTGAAGTTGTCATTGGGCTTGGCTGTACGTTGATCAGATAGCTAGCGCAGACCATTAGGCTACTTAAATTAAGGATGTTCCTATGGCTAGAAAAACATCTTGATATTCAAGTATAGGCCTAAGGTAGAGCTGGTTGAGTACAACAAAAAAGTATTTTACTGGAGGTGAATCTGGTGCACGGTTCAACAGATATAACCATTTGAAGTCATTTTCAAAAGTGCCTCCAACCCCTCTGTGTATATTTCGTTGGGTTTTCTGTCTCACCTTTAAAACCCATTTAGGCTTTGAAACCATTTAGTTCATAACTCATTGCTTAAACAAAGCACTTCATTAGATTGGGAATCGACAAAATTGGCTAGCCTGTTACACCCGCGAGAACGCCACAGTGGCGTAGGTAGGTTTTTCATATTGGAGGGCCAGAGGGTGAGAAATAAAACTGAACGGACAATACTTTACAGACGAAACAAATCCTCGCATAGCGCGCGAAAACTTGCGATTTGATACTTTGATTGCCATGATTGAGGTACATTTTGGTCGGCTATAGACTGTCTCTGATGCTACAGGCTATGTTCAGAAGCAGAGGGGATAATAACAACAGACTACGGTATACATGAAGCCAAAGAGTAACGACTATTTATCTTCGATTTAATTTTTCACGAACATTATTAGCACTTTGCATTAGAAATATCTTTCTTTGCAGTTGTGTACATGTAGGACTGACAAAATCCCAAAATTGAGAGATTCTGTTGGCATTTTGATGATTGACTGACGTTGACAATGTACTGAGTTATTTATCCCTACAGACATTTATGGGGCTGTATGGATATTTAGCAATACCAGTTATATATACATTTGCAGCTGTGATTGGATAACAGGGTTGTGTACTGAATCACAGTTTACTTAAAGGCATATTATGTGATCTTTTCCAAGTAGCGCCCTCTATCGCCTCGTGTGATATTGGAAACAAACCATAGATATTTTGCCGTATTGCATGAACAAACAGGGGATAACTAATAATATCAGTTATAAACTGCTCACAAAAAGTTAGGAAACTTTTTTTAATCAAGTACATTTTTATAATTTATTACCCTCCTTTATGTTGATATTACTATTAGTAATAGTAGATATTATGTTGCATACCAATAGAAAGCTGAAGTGTTCTTCTTTAAAATGATACCAAATGTGCAATGATGACATGTTGCTGGACTTGGCCACATTAATGAGAATTAGGCAAAGTCACAAATCAGATGTGCCAATGTGTCAATCTGTTAAACGCGGCATATTGAAACTGCAAAACGTTTACCGTGTCTCAGAAAAATGTACAAGTTGTAGGCGTAAACCTTTCATCACTTAACTTCATAACCTTGAACCTATTAACCCAGTCTTGCAAATACCCAAACAATGGTTTTCTAAAGAGATGAGGGTTAACTTGTGTGTGTTGTGCTCACTGGTTCAAATATTTGTGTAAACTATTCATGGTTCTCAAGCATGACTGGTTTGAATATTGATCATCACCTATTGACTGTTTAGCAATTTTGGCACATTTGGTTTGTGACTTTGCCTCATTCTCATTCATGTGGCCCGGTTCAGCAACATGTGATCATTGCAAATGTGGTACAATTTTAAAGAGGAACACTTTAGCTTTCCATTGATATATAACATATACAAAGAGGGTAATTTGATTAAAAAAAGTTTCCTAACTTTTTGTGAGCAGTTTATATACATTTGCAGCTGTGATTGGATAACAGGGTTGTGTATACTAGGTGGCCTCTGACTGAACCAACTGAATCACAGTTTACTTGACTTTTGGCTGGTCTAATCGCATGCTATACATGTGTTAGCACAGTTCCACATGTGCAAACGGTTTCCATGATGTGATTGCTAGCAATTATAGGGCAAATACCTTCACTGGGTGCATTATGTCTTCAAATAAATGGAGTGGATCTTCGGTATGATCAAGCCGATGTTCATGATCTAAAATTATAATGAAAAGTTACAGTGCAACAGGCCATAAACACGCAAACACTCCAAAATGCATCTTTTCATAATTAAGGCCATCATTCAAATTTGCAAGCCTGGAAAAATGGGGAATCTCATTCCTTGGAAATTTAAGAATTTGGAGAGAGATTTTTGCTTTCCAAATAGAGAAATACATAAAAAATAGAAGGGAAATCTACCTTTCGTTCTGTGAATTTTTGTTTGCTTTCCAGCCCTGCAAATTTTGATAATCAACTTCGGTCTTCCATTGAGCAACTAACAGTTTGTGGTGGTTTTAAAGACATTTCTGATTTGCATCTAAATTGCATTCTTTCTTTTTTAAAATGTCATTTTGGCAAATCATTTCAAAACTTTGGAATACTTTTCAATGATTTCTTCAGATGTAGCGGCTGAACATGTTACCTAAAAATTGTACTCGAGGATTTTTCCATTTTTCTTTATATTATGTTGATATTTATTTTATATAGAATTTCAATATATTTAGTTTCAACTTTACTGGCAACATGATCCTGCATACATGTATGTACAGGGTGTCCCAAAAGTTTTGAAACCATTTCAAAGCTCTATATCCCCGGTAAAATAATTCGCACCTGAAATATGAAAATATATTTGGATAGAAAACAATAGTCTTGTAGAATTATTTTGATACCAAATGTGTAACTTTTTTGAGCCCTTGATATTTTACACGAGCGGAAATGTTTGTTCACATATCGCGCTTTACCATCTAACATGTATGGCATACATGTTAGATTTTCCTGGAGCTGCACATTCCTCATACTCCATTCACATGGCTCCAAAAAGACATTCACTCATTACATTTAGTGCCCGACATTAATAGACTCAAAACCAAGCCAGTGGCATAAATGAGATTAAATCAAGACTATTCTTTTCTCATGTCTGAAGGCTGACAGTAAAATTGTTAACTTTATTTGTTGGGAGTGGCTGATTTTAATAATAATTCAACCAGCATGCTTATAGGCTTTTTAAGCCTGGCCCGAGCAATTTACTTGAGTCTGGTCCCTTCAGGACCCAAGCGTGTGTCTGTACGGACCGACCGTGTAAACAAACAAACAAACAATACTAATTTTCAGGATGCATTGAAGTACAAATAACGTATTCAAATCGTTTTGCTGTACGCTTAAACCAAATCCACCAAGTTTACTCAAAAAAGTTCAGAGAACATTTTAATTCTAAACTGAGGCGCACCGGTTATTTTGGAACTTGGTGGACAAATACTTAAAGAGAGGATCTGAACAAGAAACGGTGGCCGTAAAAAGACGCCCCCCCCCCCCCCCCCCCCCCCCCATTAATCAAGATTTCAGCTGCTTGCGGGAAAAAAATTAACATTGCACCATATTTTGCGAAGAGACTTGAAGAAAGAAGTTCCAGTACAAGATACAGATTAAGCAGAAACGTTGCCTTATAGGTTTTATTAGTCTATTTTAACATTGTAAATTGTTTATATATGTTCTAAAATTCATAAAATATTATTATTTTAACCTGAGATTATAAAAAAATTCACAATGGAAAAAACTTTAATGCGTTATGAAAGTGCAGTTTTACAAGTCGGGAAACCTTCTCCTGTACTATGGTAATAAAAATAGCTGTAGCTGTGAATTTGGTATCAAACAAATTTTACAAGTAATCCAAAGATATTTTCAGATTTATAATACGAATTATTTTACCGGAGATATAAAGCTTTGAAATGGTTTTGAAACTTTTGGGACACCCTGTACAACTGCATTATGTATTAAAGGATTGCCTTTCAACATTTAAGATCGTATTAGTATTTTCACAGTACCAGGGGGACCATACCCTGCAACCAGCAATTTCTATTATAGGATTGTTGTTCATGCCCGTGTTAAGATTTTTACAGTACCGGTATCACCATATTCTACAACCAGCAGTTTCTCATCCCTACCCATCAATGCTATTCCCCGAGGAACCTGAAGACCTTTGTATAAGCATCGTAGATACTTGCCATCCACAGAGAAGCAATGGATACATTTTTCATCGCGATTTGCAATACATATCTCATCATCAAGACTGACACAAACACCGGACGGGGACCAATTCTGTACATCTGGAGTACCATCAATAGCAACCAATGGTTTCCCAGTCATGTCAATCACGTGTACACTAGTGCCTGCCCATGCAGATATAACAATGTTATTCTGTCTTGTTGAAGCTATGTACCATGGGTTTACAGGAACCTTGATACTGTTGATGTGACTACCATTCATGTCATGTATGCTGATGTACATTGATGAGGTTTCTCCAACCAAGAGTTGGTTCTGAGAATTGATAGCAAGACCACGTAGAGATGATTTCACAGATGATGATTTCACTCCATCTGGGGATACCGCGTGGAATTCAGAGAGATATTGACCCTTCGGGGAGTATACAGTGATATATTTGTGTTTGTAAGTTGTTACAAAGAATTTACCAACAGGAGATACGGCAATATTTAGAGCATCTAATGATTTCTTGTCCAAACTTAATTTAAATTTTCCATCTGTATTGTAGACATGGACAGGTGTTGATGCATCCCAATTTGCCACTGCTATATCACCAGAAGGAGTGGTTGCAACATCGTAGGGATCGCGCATCTTAAAAGGACCTTCTTGACCAAACTCCTTCTTCAGAACCCAGTTACAACTTGATATTTTTCTAGTTCCTAAAGTCAAAGTTCCAAGATGCTGAATGGTTATGGGAAGAATGTTATCTGCTACATAAGCAATGTTGTCCAATCCTGCATCCAGTGAAGATGGTCTTACTGCACATACATCTTGTAGTGAAGTCTTCAGTTGTTTGTAGACAGACGCTATGTCATAATCAGATCCTGTCTGCATAACCTGAGTTGCCATCTCTTGGGCTCTCGTCAACTGGGCTTGTTGACTGACAAGGGTTTCTTCAGTAGTATCAATCTTAGTTTGAACATCAGTGACATGTTTATCAAGTGTGTCCTTCTCATCCTGGCAGAGTTTGCGGATATGTTTGATAGCTTCCTCTTCTGCTTTCTCAATGTCTGACAAAGCTTGCTTGGCATTGGAATCCAGACTTCTTCGTGTAGATCTTGTCAGATGAAGTGCATCGTTGACTTGATTGGTGACCTCATCACTCTCTTCTACAAGTTGTTGAATCTCTTGTCTCTGCTCTTTAATTGCACAATCTAGCTCAATATACGCATGCTCAGGTCTTTGATGGTTGACCACAGTACAAACCTGGCAAACCAACACCCCGCATGTCTCACAGAAGAACCACAACGCTTGTCCTTCATGTTTACTACACGTTGGCTTCTTATTTAACACAGACTTCAAGTTGACCTTGCCAGATTTGAGATCTTCCAATTTGATAACCTGATGGCTTTTAAGAAGTTTAAAAGTGTTATGAAGATCGGCACCTTTATAACAGAGGAAGCCATCGCAAGTCAGACAACGTGCTAGTAGTTTAGAGCCCATCTCTTCACAGCAAACACAGGCGACATTCATTGGCTTCAACACTTGGCTGAAAGGGAAAAAAGATTGATTGATTGGTTGATTGATTGATTAATTGATTGATTGATTGATTGATTGATTGCTTACGTGACAACTGTAACTGTCAACTATAACTATAACAATTGTAATCATGATTCGATTGTATTGTCCTTGGCTTTCTCCCTATTCGCTTGCCCTAATTCATCGGTTTTACATACATGACTATAACACACACACAAATAGATGATAGTACATTTTTGGAAAACTCTCAAAATAGGGGAATCAAAAAATGGCGTTTAAATCAAAAATATATTTGTAAACTCTAATAAAATTACAAAATGTAAACGTTTGTGCTTATCTGCTTATTCACTTCCCGATAGTTTATTTCAACAAGTTACCTTTGACAACCATATGTTCTGCATGAGGAACTAATATGCACAGTCAAATTATAATTCGATATTTGATATTTGTTGAACATTCTTAATCACAACGTGTTAGCATAAGGTCCTATTAAAATTCCTGTATCATATTTGGATTCCTTGTGAGATGTCCTTTCAGAAAATATAAACTTTTATGGGATAGAACAAGTAGTTATTGCGATATGCTAATTCGAATCTCAGATGGTGTAAAATGTAAAAAACACATGGCCATAAATAAATATTGTAGGGGAGAACGGGGCTAGTCCGCCCTCGGGGCGAGTCCGCCCACTACGTGTTTCTCATCACGTGACTGTTGAACAAGTATCAGACTGGTGTAATTTGGTTGCACCGGTCATAGCAAAGTAACTATTAAAATTTCAGACCCGGTTACACCTCCCATAAGGATTTATCTTGAATAATTGTTTTTGAATAATTAAAGTAAAAGTAAAATTATTTGTCATTAAAAATGTTGCATTAATCTAAAGACATCACAGCGATGGTACTAACTTGTATAGTCATTCAAAAGGTAAGGGCTTTGCCTAACATATTATGCAGTTAAAAACTTCCCATTCCGTGTTTAGTAGGTATACCATGAGATTTACAAAAAAATGAGCCCTGGGGCGAGTTCGCCCTATTTCGCCGGGGCGAGTCCGCCCATGCCCAATTACACGCTAAGAAGCGGGCGGACTCGCCCCAACATAATAAATGGGTACATGATGTGTCAATTTCATATGTTGGGGCCACATGGCCTAATTTGTCATAGTTGTGTCTAGTTGACTTTTAATCAATCGTTACATGGAATAACTGATAGTTTCTGCAATATTTAACTTGCCTATGAAGCCGGACGAGCTTACCCCATCATGAGGGCGAACCTGCCCCGGCGTGAGTAGTGTGGGGGTAAGTCCGCCCTGTTGGAGTTTTTCTTTACTCCTGCACTCACTAAAAGTTCTAGAGTGCTGAAACTATGGGGGTATGTAGCTAAGAAACGTAGCTTTCCATTTGGAAGTAGAATAGCTTTCTAACTTGTAAAATGAGTCCACTACGCAAGCCTGAAAATTAGAGGGCGGACTCGCCCCGCTCTCCCCTATGCATTGTGGACAAGCCCGTAAATCTACGAAAGCGTGACCATTATCACAGAAACATGTTCTTCTGAGATAATTGTCTTAGAAATACAGAATAAATAACCATAAATTTGAAAGATAACATCAGCATACTAAATTGGATTTCAGACAACATTAACATAGAATAACGGAATCAAGCAGTAAACAAAGTGAATATTCCTACAGTAGTAGACAACAAGTGAACGTGTAATGCTATCAGCGTAGATAGCGAGTGAATACAAGCTGATATCATTATAACTTGCTATCTACTGCTGATATCATTATAACTTGCTATCTCCTGTTGATAGCATTTTAACTTGCTATTTACTGCTGATATAATTATTACTTGCTATCTACTGCTGATAGCATTATAACTTGCTACATACTGCTGATTGAAATATAACTTGCGATCTACAGCTGATTGCATTATAACTTGCTATCTACTGCTGATAGCATTATAACTTGTTATCTACTGCTGCTAGCATTACAACTTACTTTCTACTGCTGATTGAAATATAATTTGTTATCTACTGCTGATAGCATTATAATTTGTTATCTACTGCTGATAGCATTATAACTTTCTATCTACTGCTGATAGCATTATAACTTGCTATCTACTGTTGATAGCATTACAACTTGCTATCTACTACTGATAGCGTTATAACTTGCTATCTACTGCTAATAACATTATAACTTGCAATCTACTACTGATTGCATTGTAACTTGCTATCTACTGCTGATAGAAGTATACCTTGCTATCTACTGCTGATGACATTATATCTTGTTATCTACTGCTGTTAGCATTATAACTTGCTTTCTACTGCTGATTGAAATATAACTTGCTATCTACTGCTGATTGCATTATAACTTGCTATCTACTGCCGATAGCATTATAATTTGTTATCTACTGCTGATAGCATTATAATTTGTTATCTACTGCTGATAGCATTATAACTTGTTATCTACTGCTGATAGCATTACAACTTTCTATCTATTGCTGATAGCATTATAACTAGCTATGTACTGCTGATAGCATTACAACTTGCTATCTACTACTGATAGTGTTACAACTTGATATCTACTGCTAATAACATTATAACTTGCAATCTACTACTGATTGCGTTGTAACTTGCTATTTACTGCTGATAGAAGTATACCTTGCTATCTACTGCTGATAGCATTATAACTTGTTATCTACTGCTGTTAGCATTATAACTGGCTTTCTACTGCTGATAGCATTCTAACTTGTTATCTTGCTTATTGAAAAGATCATCGGTATTGGCGTGCGTAGAACCATAGTTCCTTGGATTTGTGATTTTTTGAACAATAGACAACAATGTGTAAAATACAATGACACACTTTCAGATTATGTTTATATCAACGGGGGCGTTCCCCAAGGCACTAAACTTGGGCCCCTTGGTTTTCAAATTTTAATTAATGATGCAGCTTCTGATGCAAGTACAGAGTATTGGAAATATGTTGACGACTTAACATTTGCAGAAAATCACAATGTAAAAGTCATGGGTAACCTTCAAGATGACTTGAATAATTTCAAGGATTGGTCTGAAACAAACTGTTTGAAACTTAATCCCACCAAGTGTCAGGCTCTGCAAATTAATTTTGGCAATCTAAGCCTACTTCTGAGCTGAAAATTGGCAGAGAGTTCCTCCCTTTTGTTGATAATGCAAAAGTGCTTGGCCTTTGGCTTCAGAATGATTTAAAATGGGACACACAGGTTAGCAACATGCTTGTGAAAGCTAACCAGCGCCTGTTTATGCTTCGTTCACTGAAAAAAGTTTGGTTTTGATAAGAGCGAATTAAAGGTTGTCTTCAAAAGTTATCTCAGACCGGTACTTGAATATGCTGCCCCTATTTGGCACTCAAGTATTACAGCAAAACAAAGGTGTGAAATTGAAAGAATTCAGAAAAGGGCATGTAAAACCATCCTTGGCCGTGATTACTCATCTTATGATGATGCTTTGTCTGTTTGTCAACTTGAATCCCTTGCTTGTAGAAGAACAAATCAGTGTCTTAAATTTGCATCAGGCCTGGCCGACAATATTAGAACTAAACATCTCATTCCCAACACCAGATTTGAAGTTCATGGCAGAAAACTACGCAATGCAGATTCAGTTTCACAATTACCGTTCAGGACATCCCGCTTTCAAAACAGCCCTGTGCCTTATTTTGTCAATCTTTTGAACAATTCATTTTAGGTGACTGCCCAGTATACATGTATTGAGATTTTATGTTCTGTTTACATTTACATGTTGTGATTATTTGATAATGTGCAATATTAGGTCAATATAATATTGGGGGGGGGGGGGGGGGGGGGGGGGGGGTGGCTAATAGTACTTTTCATGTGCAATGTTGTTTGGAACGTGGGCTTGTGAGTTTGTGTATGAGTGCATGCTTAGTGGATACATGTGTTGTCAAATTGTGTGGTAAAGGGGTCAATCTTTTGTAAAATTTCATTTTTACCTCCCAGTATACATGTATTGAGATTTGATGTACTGTTAACATTTACATGTTGTGATTATTTGAAAATGTACAATTTTAGGTCATTATGGGGGGGGGGGGGGGGGGGGGGGGGGGGGGGCTTATAGTACTTTTCATGTGCAATGTTGTTTGGTAGGTGGGCTTGTGAGTTTGTGTATGAGTGCATGCTTAGTGGATACATGTGTTGTCGAATTGTGTGGTATAGAGGGTTTATGTGCGGAGGTGTGAGTGTACACTTGTGGTGTGAGGATATGTTTGTTTCATTTGCTTGTAAATGTGTGTGTTTGGATTCTTAAATAATGTTTGTGTGGGGATTTGCAATCATAATTTTTTTTTTTATATGTTATCGCTGTTTTATCATGTATTTATATGTATTTTTGATGATAATATTATTTGTTTTTATATTGTAAAAAATGCAATTTGGCCTTTGGCCACGATGTTATTTTATATATAATAAATTGAAATTGAAATTGAATTATCTACTGCTTGCTGCTAGCATTATAACTTGCTTTCTACTGCTGATTGAAATATAACTTGCTATCTACGGCTGATTGCATTATAACTTGCTATCTACTGTCGAATTACGTGATATAAATTTTAAGTGTTAATACGAAAACTATGTATACCATAGTGAACCAAACGAGACCTTTTTTTACAGACTTAGTTCATACGAACTGAAACCAACCGTATACAAAACGGGAATATATTTGGCCATTTCAATCCAAATAACACGCCCCAATCATTAAACCAGGTAAAATGATAATGATTTTTGAACCCACTTATCTTAACCAATTCAATCCAACTAACACGCACGCCCCTGTCATAACCATGTAAAATTGATAAATATTTGTGACCCCATTTATCTTAACACGCAAACGTGATATGATAATCACTATTACACTTTGCACCCTAAACTATCTTACTGTTGTGTCGCAGTTGGATTGGAACTGTCCCAATATAAATCCTG